>CM040634.1:12765243-13115959 GCA_022818045.1 Neotoxoptera formosana
TTGTCATTAAGTAAGTCACTGTAATGGAAGTATAAAATATTTAAATTTAAATTCTAGGACTAAGATATACCCTCAGCATTTATTTCTATTGATATTTTATACCCATTTATATTACTATTTGTAATTAATTTTTCTATTAATAACAGTAAGTTGAACTTATTTTTGCTGCATTGTTTGTATAATAAAATTATTATTAAAATATTATACATTTATATCATGGATTATTGTTATTACTTATAAGTCCATACCGTCATACTGTTTAACAGCATAAATAAATAGGTTTGTAGACTTATAGTATAAATATTTTAAAATTATTCTAAATATATTGAAAATACTATTATGCATGGAAAATATTAATATATATCATTATATCATCCTAATAGTAAACAGTTTCAAATCCCTTGAATTAATATTTTTTGAATTACAACATAACTAAAATTGTTGGAAGAAAAATCATTATTCATCATTGAAATATTTAATTTTGTCAAAAATTTAACAAAAAACATTGTGCCATGTATTTTTGTATTTTTAGGATACTGCAAGACCAACTTATGAAGAACCTTATAAAACATTTTCAAACATCTTTTCTATAAAAAAAATGCTTATCACTAAAAAAAAAAAATTAAATTTAAAATGGCTATATAGGTATAGTTCATAAAGAACCAAAATATTTTTTAAATATTTTATGTAAAGCCTGGATTTGGTGAACATTTCAAGTCTTAAAGGTTATTGCTTTTTGAATTATATTAAAAAATATCTTAGTTAAAAACTGGTTTTGGGTAAATATTTGCTTTTTCTACTCCTAATTATTTTTAACTGGGATTTTTCTACTTTAGATCCCTTTCAAAGTACCATTCTGTTCCAATTTGCTCAGAAATCAGAAACTTCCCTCAATTTGAATGGCTGTCCTTAGAAGCACCAGTTGTGCACTTGTACTGCTCATAAATGTAATAATGACAACAGGCACAAAAAAAAATTACCAATATTATAAAGGGAAAAGTGTTGTACCTTAAAACCATTTTTATTAAATGTCCCCTAACAGCTCTAATTGTTAATATTTCAAGTTATTGCTTATCAACAATAATATTGTAGGTAAAATAAATTTATAAATGGGTTTTTTTTCAAACCCTAAATCAATTGTCTTCTAAGATAAACTTCTTTTTTTTTAAAAAAAACAACCAAAAAATGGTCCAAGGTACAATGCATAATGTACCTTGGAATTTACATTAAATTACATAGAAATAGAAAACAACATTTTTTAAATAATTTATTACTTAAAAAAAAACATTAATTATTTAAGTTAGCAATTCAATATATAAATAATATATAGTTATTAATCTTGTAAAAACTGTAATAATATGAGTTATGACACACCTTAAATTTAATCTTAAAATTACATAAATTACATAGGATGAGGATGCTCTTGAAAAATGAAATAAAATACCAAATAATATTTTTGCATGTATTAAAATGAATAAGTTACAAGTGTACGATCTATTATTCAGTGGCGTATTTATGGGTTGTCGAGACCCCCCCCCCCAGAAAAAAAGGGTAAAAAGTCATAAATAACTTTCTACGTAGGTACAGAGAAAGAGAATGTTAATTTATATTATGTGTTTTTAATATTTAGACCCCCCCCCCCTCAAACAAATTTAAAATGCGCCACTGCTATTATTAATATTTAATACTAGGGGAAATAGATAGAAATCCGATCACGTTTTCGTACGTTTTATACAAACTTCGGGAAGAATAGAAATTGTAAATACGTGCTCAATTGCTAGATCCACAGCGAGTTCTATACATGAGCCATGAGCGTATTTTTAAATTTTCAACCATTTCGCGACGACGCGACGGCTTATCGATTTTCAAACCACCCCGCCACCGACTACAAACCGACGCCATATTGACCGACGATAAAATCGAGAAACCGATGTTTGCCAAAAAATAACAATTTATTTTCGATTGCGGCAACGAGAGTTGTACGCACGATTTAAATTTAAATTTTTAAGATATACTTTTAACTTTTTAAGTATACCTTAAATATATTAAATCGTGTACGGCATCACGATCACGACGTCTACAACTTGCTACGCGCCTACGCCTCGTCAGTATAGAGACGATTACAATATTGCAACTATCGAATTATCGGACATATCGATAGTACCACGACGATTTTTGAGCCACCGGTCCCGATTCCCGATTGTCCCGCACTGCTGCGTTCGAACTTAATGATTAGTCACCGTCGCAAGCTCAACGTTCTCACTTTCTTAGGCGTTTAGTTACGACTTGCTCTTGACACCGCTTTCAGTCGCTATCTCGACTACGCCTCTTTAGTGCAGACAGTACAGCCGCCCAACCGCGCAATGGCCAACCCAAAAGTGTTTTTCGACATGACCGTCGACGGACAACCGGCCGGCAGGATCGTCATCGAAGTAAGTTTTTCCGCACCGGCAACATCAACAATAGTATAAATAATAATATTATCATTCTCGGACGGGCAGTGTATTATAATTTTTTAGGCATTTACGCTTTTATTGTGATGAATTTTTTTTTTATGAAATTTTGTATCAGAATGGCCTACTTGTCCAGCGCACGTTTTAAGGTCAAATCGAATAATCGATATTAATGTGAGATATTGTGGATGGCCATTGGCTGGGCCCTCGCACGCTCTAAACACTCTATACCGTCATAAACGCATTTAATATTATAGAATTGCGCACCGTTCGAACTTACTATTTAACGCCTTATGCCCTTATGAGGACTCAGGACATGAGGTATTATATAATATGTTGTTCGTAAAAACGCTACTACATAACATTAATAAAAAAAAAACTTCTCCCTACCTCCTCGCCCCCTCTTAATTGGCTATTAATTGACATGAGTATGTGACTCACATCTCACAGGTGTTCAAAGAAAAGAGTAGGTATATAGATAAATTAAAAATACAAAATTCTAATTTCAGATTTCTTAATATGAATATAGTTCAACGAGTTTAGCACTCATTTGGATTGCCCTACAGACTACGGCGCCCGTACCTTAGTGTCATTATAGTCAATACATTAATTCCGAGACGCGTTTAAAAAAACTAATGTAAAATATAACAATAATAATTTACTATGTATAACTCCAAGACTTGTTTACAATATGATGTGGAGAATTTTTTGCATATATAATTTTTTCAAATACCTATATTATGAGATAACTATTAACTAGTAATCGATCAATGTTGATAAATGATAATATATAAATGTAAAATGTGGCTAAACTAAAAAAAGAACTATACCATTATAAAAAAGTATATCTATGTACCTAATCAATTAAATGAGAATTTTGTTTTAAAAAGAATACTATTACAACTTCCTATTTTTTTAGAGGTATACATTATACAATCTGTACTCTAGGGCATAATAAGAATAGGTGATGAGAGGGAATATATTATATTATACCTAACAATAAATTGAAGAATCTACCCAGAGATTCCTATTGTTTGTTCCTTTTGTTTGTATTAGTATTTTTTACTATTAAAAAAAAATAATTGTTACTACAATTTAATAAGCTTTAGAACTAATACCTTGTTGTAGCTTTTAATAAATTCATTTTTTTGTACCAGTTACGAAAAGACATTGTGCCAAAAACTGCTGAAAACTTCCGCGCCTTGTGTACTGGTGAAAAAGGTTATGGTTATAAAGGTAGTGTTTTCCACCGTGTCATCCCCAACTTTATGTGCCAAGGAGGAGACTTTACCAATCATAATGGTACTGGAGGAAAATCCATTTATGGTGCCAAGTTTGGTGATGAAAACTTTACCCTTAAACATACTGGACCAGGTATGAATTCATATTGATTGATTATTTTACTATGAGTAAATAATATATAATTGTGTTTTCATAGGTATTTTATCAATGGCTAATGCTGGTCCAAATACCAATGGTAGTCAATTTTTCATCACTACAGTCAAGACTACATGGTTAGATGGTAAACATGTGGTTTTTGGATCTGTTACCGAGGGTATGGATGTCGTAAAAAAATTAGAGAGTTATGGAACTGATACAGGAGAGACCAAAAAGAAAGTTGTTGTTGCAAATAGTGGAGAACTTTAAGCATTTCTTACCCATTTCTGTTATTAACATTTTCATTTAAAAATATGCTGAATTTTATGTTAACTTTATTCAGGAATTGAAAACATTCCATGTTTTTTATTATTATATAATTCATTTTCTCCTATTTTTTTATTTTACTCTAATGTATGAATATCTTGAACTGTTTAGAAATTTATAACAAGCTGATGATAAATTTTAGATGAAGAAAAAAAAACATTCACAGTTATTAACTAGTTTTCTTCTACATTTTTTTCATCTAGTGTTACAACAGTGGCTAAAAAAATTAATAAATAGCAATTTAAAAAAAACTAATGTTGAATTATTTTATCTCTCAATCAAGTAAATTATAAAATCTAACCTCATCAAATATTAAATAAGTATTCCATTAAGAAAAAACCCACAGCTATGCTAAGGGGAAGGGGATGAATGGGATAAGTGCCTTAGGGCTCTAAAGACACACCAATTTTATAGACACCAAAGCACAGTGAGTGATTTTTGAGGTTCAAATATATATGTCGAATAGGGGTACAGGCGAACAGCCAATGTTAGTTAGCATAGCACTGACAACCTAACACTTAAAAAACATAATTCAACTAAACTAGCTACAAGCTCCTAGTTAAATATCAAAAGTATTTTTAAATAATTTAATAATTGTTATATATATATATAATCTATGAAAGTAGTAATTGGTGAGTTATAACTTAGGCACAACTAGGAGGGTGCTTCAGCACTCCCAAGTTCTATTATTGCACTCCCTGGCCCCTATTATAAAACACCAAGAATAATGTGAGAAAACAAAGGTTTCTTAATTTTAAATAAAAAAAACTTTGGACGTTTTTATTAAAAAAAAATATTCAAAAGGATTTTTGTAACTTTTACAAGTTAGTTCAAATTGCAGTTACAATTCCAAAAAGTTCTTTAACATGTGAACGCAGTTTTCCAAGTATGCAACAAATTAATAATTGGTTGAGATCCATTTAAAATATTTAAAGGGATGATATTGCATAAAACATAAAAACAGAATCAGTGTTAGATAAGTACAGCACAAAAACAAGGAAAATGGTTATGAAATTAATTTAAATTATTCATCTATACAATTATATTATATTTGTTATAAGCATTTATAACTAGTAAAATACTATGTATATAAATATTATATTATCATAATAAGACAATTATTTACTTTGTAAACACACGGGTTAATGAGATGGGTATACATAATTTTAACCCCCCCCCCCCTAAAATGTATGTATAGTTGTGTGGTTTTGATGTTGAGGTATAAAAACTGATGAGGAATCTTGTATTACATTTTCAAACCTTAGATATAGAAAGAAAAAGGTTTATAACATTCTAACTTCAAAACAATTTGCAAATATTGACCGAGCAAACACTTTTTTATTGACATTTAATAAAAAAAAAGCAATACTTAACATTATATCATGCATTATTATTTTAAAATTATCAATAGGTACCGGACAAAATTTTAGTACCTTGTACCCACCGACATACTTAAAGTTTTAATTTTTTTTGAGTGAACGTAATTACTATTATAATGGTAGCTGGTAGGTACAGCATATTATAAATACTTAGGTATTTACTATTTATATTTTCCATTCTCCTACTTGTCGACGAGCCAAAAAAGTAGTACACATTGTACCCCTTGATCGTGAATTCGGGCACTAGGTGCACTATCTGTTTCTGCCATCAAAAATCAATATCAAGTATAAAATATATTAATTAATACTATTAATATTTTAACGATAAAAATGATCATCGCATGGTTATAACTTATAATACTGTCGTATACTCGTATTGAGTATTTGGGTATTAACTTACTATAAAACCAAGTACTTCCTTAACTATAATCTACGACAACATTGAGTGTTTAAAAATATTAACGACATTTGGCATTTGGCCGTCGATCGACATTCAAAATACGCAAGCGCGGTGACCCCGCCGCGATGACCCGAAATCCGAATCACCGCCCACCGGCAATCAGGCGACTTATGAACATACGTCGTGGCGGGAGCAGGCAGTCACCACTCGCTGACGAGTTTCCATTCTCTTTGGACGTCGTAGCGTCTGTGGGCAGAATAACCTCGAAAACCGGACGACGGCATCATAATGGCGTCCACCACGTTTCGCTTGTTCACCCGCCGGCAATTCCAATACTGCTCCGTTCCGAATCACTCGTACGCCGGAGGTCTCTCTTCATTCCTTTTATACTCAACGAAACCGAAACCACCAACCGCCAAAATGAGTCTGCCGAAAGTGTTCTTCGACATGGCTGCCGACGGCGAGGCTTTAGGCCGCATCACTATCGAGGTAAGTGGAGACGCCGTCGAGCCGTCTCAAATTTTTTTCATTAGTCCCGTTTCCTGTAACTTCCCCGACCGCGTTTGCCGACGGCCAATTTCTTCCCCGTTCATCCATGGGGGTACGCGTGTTTCTCGCTGTATTTTATTTTAACCACACCAAGACGCGCAGACTCGAACGATTTTCGTTTTTTCCCCACGTTTTTGTACGTTTTGCTTCCGCCGCACTGGCCTGATGTCTTAATGACTACTGGATTATCAAAATCCGGAATTGGTTTCTCTGCGTTCGATCTCGACGACGAACATTCTTGTCGCCGATGTTTGGAACGAGTCCAACATACTTCGATAGTGACCACCCCGTACCCTCTCGTGATCGGTTGCTACGACTAAAATCATGTCTGGATGAAGCCATTTATACGTCTCGGCAATTGGAAAATGGAAATACTATTAAATGTTCCGAAATGAGATAATAGTTCGTAATAGCTTCCCCTTTATTAGCCCTTGGTTTTTTTTTTCGATCGTCGAACGAATATAATCGGTTATCGCGACACGTACGTTTGATGTCTACCGAAATCACGTGTTTTACACGACTAGATTCAAATAACTGTTACAGTGAAATACATTGCTCAACTACTGAGTGATTTCCGAGAATTTTAAATAAATTGAGATTCCGTAGACCTTAGATGATTCAAAACCGCTGTTGTAGGTTTTCAAGGACTACATTCTTATTGTCTTAACCCGTCGTTGGTACACATATATATAGTTATACATAGTTATATATATATATAGTTCATAACACGATTGCTACACTGTGAGCTCCGCGCTCACACTTCACTTTTTATATTATTATTATTATTAATTGATCGATTAACTTAAAAATGACTACCTATTAAATTTATCATCTTTGTTCTATCCACTTTCTGTAGTATTTGTTTTGTCCTGACCGTTGCAGCAGGATACGCTAGGCTCGTCGTATGCTCCTTACATATTGGCACGCTGCATATGCTGTACTGTCGACTCTGTCTAACCATAACTGATAGGAAATGACAAATAGTGCAATCGTTTATTTTTATAAATATTTATAGGCATGTTATTTGAAGGCATTCACATTATCAGATTAATTTCATAATATTTGTACGAACACAGCTCAAAATGCTATCTGTGTGAGCGACGTGCTCACATTTGTACCAACGACGCTGAGTGGCTTATGCCGCCATTAAACCATCGCTCTCCTAATTGTTTTCCACTTTTTTTTTTTACGACTGTTTGAATATTTATTTCCCTGCCAGGATGTTATTAATGGTATGTACATTGAACAGTGCTTAAATAATTCATAAGCATATTATGTTTCTCTTTGATCTGAAATTGTTCTACATATCTAAAAAAAAAATAACAATTTAATTAAAAATATTTTATAAGTATATTGCATTATAATGGTACTTAAATACAAATAGTCTTAACTTGCCCCTCATTTAATTATTTAAATATTATTAATTTAATTATTATTATTATTTTTCCCATACTTTTTAGCTCCGTAGTGATGTTGTACCAAAAACAGCTGAAAATTTCCGTGCTTTGTGTACTGGCGAAAAAGGTTTTGGGTATAAAGGAAGCATATTCCATCGTGTCATTCCCAACTTCATGTGCCAAGGAGGTGATTTCACCAATCATAATGGCACTGGAGGAAAATCTATCTACGGAAACAAGTTTGAGGATGAGAACTTTACACTGAAGCACACTGGTCCTGGTAAGTAACTTTTACTTTTATTCATCTTATTATGAATTTACTAGCTGTTAACACGTGCAAAAATTGTACACACAAGTGTTGAGAAAATACATTTTCATAGAGTGTATAGACTTTTTTTAAGGCAATGCTATTACACAATTTCTGTAAGTTTTATATTTTCTAAGTTGTAGTTTATCTATGCAAACTTTTTGTAATAGCTATTAGTACCTATCTATAAAAAATCCATACCAACAACATATTGCTTTGATACTACAAACACTATAAAATACAGTAACTAGGTACTTAATTAATTTTTCAACTTTTCTCATTAAATAACTTATCTTAAAATCAAACACTCCTATAAAAGAAAATTCAATCAAATGGGATAGTTAAAACTTATGTTTTTATTTATCTGTACAAATGAAGTGTCCAATCTAATAGTATATTAAAATATGATAGTACATTTAACAAAAGTCTTTGTAAACAGTTGATTATAATTATGTTAATTACACACAAAAAAAAAAAAAATCATTATGAATTACAAATTTACATTTAGTTAAATTTAAAATATTATACTAGTATGTTGTGATAAAAATATCAATATCACTACAGATTTTTTAGTTTTTTAGTTAAATCAATAATAATTTAACAATACAAATTTATTTTAGGTATCCTGTCTATGGCCAACGCTGGAGCCAATACAAATGGTAGCCAATTTTTCATCACCACTGTGAAGACATCTTGGTTGGACACCAAACATGTTGTCTTTGGTGCTATTGTCGATGGTATGGACGTTGTCAAGAAAATCGAGTCCTATGGTACTCAGAGTGGTAAAACTACCAAAAAGATCACTGTCGCTAATTCTGGACAATTGAGTTAATTTTTTGCTTTCCATTTGAATGTCAAACGTATCAATTAAATAATTTGGAAAAATAAATAATGTCAAATATGTGGTCTACTTAAAAATGTTTGATGCATTTATGTGTGTGGTATTCTGGATACACAAATTGATAATACATTCTAAATAGTTAATATTTTATTTCGTTTTTATTTATATTTGTATGCCTTCCAAATTCTTAATCCTGTCAATTTTAAAAATCCAAATTTTTTTCAGTAAGAAACCATTTTATTTTTGTTTTATAAACTATCACTTGTGTAGCTGTATTATTTCTATTTTGCTGGTTAACAGATTATACAAGGTTAAATATTTGATATGGAATTTGATAAGGTATACATTTTATAACAAATAGTAAAGGTATGTTGAAATAGTGGTGTATAATAGGAAATGTATGGAGTAAAAAAATAATGTAGAAAAATACTTGGGCACTCATAAGATTTTTATCAATTCAAATTTTTCATTTTATTAAAAATGTATTCTAACGAACTATATTTTTGTTATTTTGAAATACTTTTTGTGGGACCTACACTGACATATTAGGTTAATATTAAGAGTACGCCACACCCGCATGTGTTGTCTCCGTCTTACAAGTGCGTAACATGGCAAATTTTACGCTCAGCAGATCACGTGAACCTCTGTGAATTTAAAATTTAAAGTGAATTGACCTCTTATAAAAATTAAAGGTAACATTATTATTGAGGGCATCTCATTGGCTTTTTATTATATTTTAATTTAAAAGAGAGTTATGAGTATTTTAAAATTGTTTGTATATCTTAAAATACTCATAACTCGTATTAAAATATAATAAAAAGCCAATGAGATGCCCTCGATAATAATGTTACCTTTAATTTTTATAAGAGGTCAATTCACTCTAAATTTTAAATTCACGGAGCTTTGCGTGATCTGCTGAGCGTAAAATTTGCTATGTAAGACGGAGATAACACATGCGGGTATGGCATCCTCTTAAAGACAAGTGCATTAACATAATAAATGTATGAATTGGTGCAATATCTAATTATTCTGTATCTTATTTATTTATTGTTAATTGACTTCTTGATTTTAATTATTGCCTAGTTATTTTTTTTAAATTAGTACATGATAAGTTGTAATTCATAGATGTTAGTTAATACATCATAAAAGAATAGTGATTATACTACTTACCTGTGACATCAAAAAACCAGCGTACCATGCTACCAACTTTTTATTTGTGCACGATAATATTAAGTTCATACCGTAATACCACGGTCTTAGAAGATATCTTCTAAGACCGTGCGTAATACCGTATTTATATCAACAAAAGGTCACTTTAATTAATTATTATCAAAATGATTTAAGTTTCTGGTGGTAGATTTAAAATATTGTTTATAAAAATATTTCATATATTAATGTATCGGATATGACTCGTATTTATCTTACAATTTTATTAAATTAATTTTAAAGTTATAACATTTTACCTCCACCAAATAAGATTCTTCCTTTCTCCTGACTTTTTTACTAGATACACATACTATTACATACAGTATACTACTATTTGATGCTTTTATAAATTGAGCAAACCATGACAAAAAAATATCAACATCGATAAAGTAATTGAAATGGTTCCATATTATAATCGTCGTCTAGTTTTATAGATCTTTTTAAAAAATTCTCGTGGTTTATTTAATATAAAAATGTATTAATTATATCACATTAAAAAATATATATTTAATTGTTTGAATTTGAGTTATCTTTAAACTTAAATGATTTTTAAAGATAGAAATATAGAATGCTATAAAAATAAAACAGCACATATATCATAAGAGATATATTGAATCAAAGGAGTTTGACATTTGACTTAACAGAGCAAAATAATTGAATTGTGGGTACTATGTATCTATCCATATATTATTACTTATATTTTTAAATAAAAAATCAGGTACTTAATACAAACATATAAAAGTGTATAGAAATACACAAATGAATTAAAAAAAAAAAATATCAAGAATTGTCTACCTCCTCCTTAGAGCCATTAATAGTGGTGTTCTAAGGAATTTTTATTGGGAGGGGTTGATGTACAAATTATTTGAAAAATGAGCTGTGGGGGCATAGCCCTATAACAATAGTAATAGTATAATAATAGTAATAAGCCCTATAATAATAATAATAGTAGAATATACATTTAATTCCTATGCTTCATATTTAACAAAATGCATTTATTCATAAAATAATATTGTTTACAATATATTTAGATCTATTTTTCTTGACTATTATGCTATGGCATCAACATCTACTTCTTTATGAAGTGCCAATAATGTTAACTCATTAAAACGGTTCTATAAATTTGATAAAATCAAGTCAAATAATGCCATCATATTTATTATTTTACCTTTTACTTCAGTCATTGTTTTCCTTAGATAACTTTTCAGTCTTTTCGTACATGAAAATGGTCTTTCAGGAGTCGATGCAGGCACTGATATGGTTCATTATTTTTGAGCAAATGATAAATATTGTGAAAAATGGATTGACTACACAAACGCAACATAACTCATAAGTCATAACTGTTTTAGAAAATGTATAATTTAATTTTAGTTTTGACTGCCATATTCTCAATTCAGCAGTAACAATTTGAACATTGTTATCTAGATAAAATTTAACAAGATTTTCAAATGGTTCATATTCAATATTGTGGGAAACTAAACGTTAAAAACCTGAACACATATCAATTTTCATTTTAAAATATAATGAAACTGATCTTTGAAAATATTCTTATGGACAACAAATCTTACTTTCAAATTATTTATGAAAGAGTCTATACAAGGAGTATTATAATAATCTTCTGGGCAAATTGATTCCACACCTAGAAATGGATTGGCACGGTGATGTAGTTTATTTAACCTTTTCACAGAAATTAAATATAATATAAAACATACCACGGCACCAATATCATAAATGTAAAAATGACAAGTCAACAATTTATTTATTTATTACTTTTATTACTTTAATTTATTTATTACCACTAAAATACTAATTATCAGTTAGGTATTCTCAAAAAAAAAAGCAATATAAACCTACCTATTATTAATTACTAAAACAAAATAGGATACACCCCCCCCCCCATAATAAAATAATGATTAATGACTATACTAACTATGTAATTCTTATTTAATTTTTTTTTTTAAACATTTAATGCTAGATACCATTTTTTCAAAGTTAACATTTTTAATATGATGTATGCAATACTGTCATATATGTTCTTGGATAAACCTGGAAATAACAGGGAATTATCAGTAAGTCAATAAAATGCAGATAAACTCTGGGAAATAAGAAAAAATGATGAACAACAAAACACATTTAACGTTTTCATAAATTTAATAGTATCCAACACTAATTGTTATATTAATCTTTATTTTTTTTTTGTTTAGCTATAGTTTTTTTTTATGAAAATAAAAATAAAATATTTTCATTTTATTCACAATATTTTTATAAGGTACATCTAACTAGGAACTAGATGGATAATAAAAATGTTATATCACATTATTTGTATTGTTGATTTATTTATTTTCATACAACTACAAATTAAGATTAACTCGATAATTTATATCACAAAATAACGTTATTTTTATAATATATGTCAAATCTCAATAATTGATAAATGTTTTTTTTAAAATATGTTTATATTCATAAATTAATTATGGTACCTTATAACAATATTTACTATTAACACTTTAAACACTGTACAATAAATATAATTTGTCGGCTTATTGTAAAATCTCAGTAACAGTAAAAAAGCAATATTTGGTAAATGCATGTTTAATATAAAAAATTGTATTTAACACAGTTAGTGAATATTAAAAAAACTAAAAAAATAACAGCTTTTTACCAATAATTCAATGTCTAGTGGCCATAAACATACTATCAAATTCAAGTTTATATACTAGATGGCGTAATAAAAAAAATTATTGAAATTTTGCCATTAATGAGTTTTTGTTTTAAGCCGACCATATATTGTTATTTGCATAATTAATTAAATGAGACATTGCAATAATACCTGCAGTGTTGAGTAAATTACTTTTAAAAAGTAATAAAATAACGTTTTTTGTTATATTAAATATTTTTATTTAAATTACATTCACATTACCAAACATTATTTTTATCATTTTTAACATTACTCTTTGATTTAAAAATTAGAGTTACAAACAACTTAAGTTTTTTTTAGTCTGTGGTTTACTCATAAGTCATAATTAATTTGAATTCTATTTTATTTTAGAACCTGAACTTTTTAATTTCCCACTAATTGTGTTCCTGGAATCTTTAATAATATTATTGATTACCTATATCTAAAACTTTTGGAATTGAAAATAAATTTAATTGATTTTTAAATTATCTCAAATATTTTGACCACTAGGTTAAATCATACATAACTTAATTTAATAATGTAAATAATTACTCTTTACTATATAGAAATTACATTTAAAATGTTATTTCGATTCAGTTATTTGTAATTTGCATTATGTTACTACCCAACAGCTATCTACCTGTAATAAAACTATAGTATTAAATTATGTATAAAGTATGTTTATTAAGTAAAAATGAATTGTAAAATATATAAAAATAATAAAAGTTTCATATCACATGTTTATTAATTATTATATACAGTCACTTTTAAAATAAGTAAAATAAATTATTCTTTTTTGACAAACATTGAATACACTATAAATTTGTTAGTTTTAATGATTATAAACATTATTTAAATTACAAAATGTCATTTCCTAATGATCTAGACAGCTAAGTACTTAACATATGCTTATAGAAATCAGTATTCCGTTTTTACTAGAATAACATATAAAATGAAAAATGTTGTAAATACAATAACATTAATCAACTAATTTTTTTTTTTTAATTACATAATATTTGAAAATATTGTTTAACATGCAACACTTGCTGAGTTCCTTATTATTTAAAAGACAAATCTTAGAGATACATTGTTTAGGTAAATGTTAAATAAAAAGTTTACTACAATCAATTAATATAATTAATTAAGGGATAATAATTTAATATCAAACTATAACACTATTTTTTTTATAAATTATGAACACTCAATTGATAAAAAGAATTTAAACCTTTCATTCTTTAATGATTTAAACAAAAAAAAAACTTAATGAAGCATTTTACAAAAGGAAAATTATTTATGTTTAGTATTTTTAATAGTGGGTGGTAATACTAACCTGGGTAGTAATACTTTACAATCAAAATCTTTTTTAATCACATAATTTGCAACCACTACATTCCATGCATGACCATCAACTATTTTACAATATTTAACAAATGAATCCATACCGGAATCTCGATTTACCATAAAAATAGTATTATGCTGGGGCTTACATGCAAATTTCTAAAAAAAAAAAAGAATTAATTAATTATTGTTTCATTTTATTATAACATGAATATATTTACTGGTGCTGCATCTTTTAATTCAAATACATAATGTAAATCGTCTTTATTAGTATCAGACATTTTACCAAAACATTGACAAAAAAATAAATAGACACTTAATACATTATAACCATCTAGACCATCGTTACCGCCTGATACCATATAGTGTCCACCGTGCCATTTTTGCACTTCAATATTTACTGAAAATAAAAAAATGTCGCTATTAATAATAAAATTCTTATAAATTTGAGCTAAATAATAACTTTTGATATTTAACTTACCAGCAAGAAATTCAAAACCTGTGCATTCTTTGAAAAATTGAAACATGCGTTCAGTCTTAAGCAAATTAACAAGGAACAAAACTGAAGATGGCAAATCGTTTAAGTCTACATATTTGTAGTGCCTAGAATAATAATATATATGCATCAATGTTTAAACAATCAACACTGGCTAAACATTTACCTTTTGTTTAAAGGTCCTTTGACTTTCCATTTCATGTCACTGGAAAATAATTCATTAGCTAAAACTTTAACCATATTAAGTGTGAAAAATCCCTCGCACATAATAAATCCATCTTTTAAGAATGTATCTTGAATAGCTTCTCTAAACATGGGTTGTTCAAATATTGATTCTATGCACTTTTCTGCGACATTTTTACACTAAATCATACATTTTTATTTGTAAATATTGTATTACAAACTCATTTTCAGTATTCATCTTATTTTTAAAGAATATAAATGTTAACTTAACATAATACCTATACAAATAGATTTTTTTTTTAGTATACAAGACACAATGAAATCCATTTAATGTCTTCTCACATTGTTTTAGTTTAAATTTTTTGAAAATATTATTTTTAAATAGGTAATTTGCAGGGTTAATGCACACGCAAGCGGTGTGTCCGCACTGGGTCGCAATTTTAAATGGACAATTAGGAACAGCATTTTGATCATAGATATGGACATATTGTAATATTGCACAGGGTGGAGAAATACTTATGTATGTGTTAATTTGAGGTTATGCAAACAAAAAACGAGCGAAGAATGCCTATCAGCATAAATTACTAAGTATATTTGATGATATAATTCCTATTAAAATAATTAATTTTACTATGAATACAGAAGGTTAACACAGAAGGTTGAATTAATTTTTCCAGAAAACATAGCATTTGAAAATGTCATTGAATGTATAAAATATAATTATATACTTTAAAAGTTTCAAGCACCATGACAAATATTTATAAATTACAACAAAATAACTAACATTGTTATTCTTCATTAAATACATAATTTCATCCAAATTTTAACTTAAAATGTCTATAAAAGTCAACCATGTAAATATATTTTTTACATTTATTAGTTACAACATTACTTACAAGAAACCTTGTTGGACATTTTTTATCCTTAGCTATAAAAACCGAACATTTTTATATATTTTTAACAACAAAACAATTTCCAAACGTTTGATATTTTGGTAAAAATTTGAACTAAATAAAAACAAAATAAATTTTGCCAAAAAATTCCTGTTTTTCCTTTAATTTTCCCCCCCGCTTTTAAAAATTGTTGGGCTTTTCAAAAATATCCTCTCAAAAGTACCAACTAGATTCACTTTTCCATCAGAAAAGATACTGATGAAGAAAATTTAAGTAATATTTTGACAACCCTTCATATATACAGACATAAAAACACTTATCATTGTAAAATTAAAACATTCTTCACTTCGCTCAGAATCTAACAAAATCGAATAAGTCTATAAATAACTCAAAATGAGTCTATTTTGAAATATTTATAATTTATAGAAAATGATACAGATGAAATTTAGTGAAAATTTTAAGTATCTACTGTTAATTGTTTTGAATTACATCAGAATAAAAAAATTGTTTCATTAAAAATTATTAGTTTACAGATGAAAAATTCAAACATCAAACACTATGATTAATTTGACTTTCCCGTAAACTTTTTTTTTAAGATAAAAAAACGTATCCTGAATTTGTATTAAATTTTCAAAACTTAAATATCGAAAGACATTTTTTAACAAATTTATAACATAAAATAATAAGATTTTGAGAAATTGTCAAAATTCTAACTTTAGACGTTCATAAAAAATGTATCGTGATTTTACACTCCACTTTTTTTTTAATAACAACTAATGAGAAACAATTTTCAAATTGATTGAAAGTTTACCAAAAAAACAAAATACCTTTTGTCAAAAACTGGTTACATTAAAATTGCCATTGTTTTTTCTACATGCTTTTGAAAAAAACTACTTGGGATTTTAAATTTGGACCCATGAATGCTCCAGCTAGATTCACTTTCTCACCAGAAAAGTTACTGAAGTTGAAAATCGAAGCATTAATATAAAACACTCATAATATTGTAAAATAAAAATAAAAACTAAAAATTGTAAGAAACATAATTTTTTCAGAAATGTTATTGCAATGACATTAAATTATGTTAATTAATATTTTCAAAAATGTTAAAACTGAAAGTAAACCTAAAATAGATAATCCTGTATACTTTTTTTTAAGGCACAGATATGATGTTTATCTTAAAAAAAATTCAGGAAACTCATTTAAATAAATAATTATTAGTATTATTCTTAAACTATTATATAAATACCCTTTCAAAAGATACTGAATGTGGTGTAAAAATTGGAGAATGAAATTTGAGTGGTTGGCTATACATTTTCCAAGACAGCTCATCACTGTGGAACCAACCGTTAATGGATACACGAGGAAAGTTAGACACATTTTCAGCCACCTATGGAATAAAATATAAGTTAGATTGTTAGAATAGTTATTTAAAATGTAACACTTGATGACATACCTGGTGATATGTATATCTTTCAACTGGGAAAAAAATCAAAGAATTGAATTCCGGATTAATGTTTTGTACTATTTCTGTGGCAGAATTTGTGTCGTCAACCGAATAAATATCTAATGTGCCACCCCATTCCGGAAGCCAATCATAATTCAAATAATAGATAAATGCCACAGATCTATCGTCAACACGATCGTCGTGACAAAGTAGGTAATCTAAATACACAGACAATATAATTAAGGTTATACATATTATTCTGTCTTAAAATCAAAACAGAAAAAATTACCTCCGCAGTCATATTTTGAACAAGATGCACTAATCATATCATTAAATGTTTTTCCTAAGTAAGTAGCTATATGTTGTTTTATTTTTTTTAGCAACATTAAAAACTCTTCCACTTCCTTGGGTTTCTTGAGTTTTGGTGAGCGAATAAAATCCGACGACTGAGAGAACATATATAGATCACACGATTTCTTTTTAAATGGCATTGTTAGTAACGCCTCACGTAATAAAAATGCATCGGAATTTGATATCATATCCTTGCAGTCCAGTTTAAACACATCATATGGTGTATCTAGTTTTGTAACTGCATCTAAATAATACCATTAATACAATTTAAAAAAACCTTACGCTAAATAGTAACATAAATTTGTACCAACCATTAAAGCTAGAGTCAGTCATATTACTCATATTTACTAAGACACTATTCATTACGGACAAATTTGAAAAAACAATAATTCAATTCAATGGATGCCTAAATATCTTATTTCGTCTTCATAGCGTCGTCTGGTGAATGGTGATTGATACTTTGATAGTAGGTAGACACTCACAGGGTCTGGTTGCTGATGCCGCGAATACGTAACTACTGAGTAGAATTTGTTATATTGTTGTAGTTGTTATCTACATATTACTGTTGAAATCGTTACTGAAATAGTGAAATGTGAAAATTGTGATTTCAAATAAAAATTAATAAATGTCATTACGGAAAACTGGGAAGTACTGAATGTTTTAAGGTTATTCTTGTTTGTTTATCTAGTAAAACTACGAGCTACGAGCGCTTCCAGCGAGAAGGGCGCATGCGGCATAATTTCACCTCCGACAACGATCAGTGCCTCCAACAATTAATAACATAACCCCAGAACAGGTAAAAACCATCACGGCCATTGAACGTAAACACGATTATAAAGAACTTATAACTTATATAACTTATTTATAAGTTCTTTATAATCGTGAACGTAAATCATATACAATCATAGATAATATAATATAAAATAGGTATTATAATATGATGGAGCCGCCACAGCGTATTATATAATATAATAACAATACAAAATGTAATATGAAGCATCGTAGCCGATATTAGCGGCAAGTCTCAGAACTAGGTGTTCGATATAAGCATGCGTGATGTGGCCTAATACGTAGACCTAATTACGGACAATTGGTCCCCGCATAAAAATGCCGAATGCGGACAATCGGTCCCCGTCATAATAATATAATATTGTATACACGGACAATTGGTCCCGGCCAATATTTTTCCTTGAGACAATGGACATTTCTCAGGAGTGTACATAATACGTCAAAAGGTTGTGTCCGCACTAATAACATAATATCAGAAGCATTCAACAATACATTTCAAAATACTGTCAGGATTAAACATCCGAGTATTTATATTTTTATTGAATCCATACAAATAATTAATTCTACAACGACAGGGGCAAACGCTTGAGAGGGGGAGGTTTTGGGGGTTAACCAAGTTTAGTTTTAATGTGTGTATATTTATTGTTATTGCAAAATGTTTTTAATAGGCGCAGCTAGAGGTTTAAATTTTGTCTTTTAGATTTAAGGTGGGGGGCCCAAGTAAGTCTGCGATCAAGTGTAAGACCTAGATATTTGACTGTGGAAGAAGTAGGAATTTGAGTGCCGTATATAGATACCTCGGGGCAAGGAGAGAGACGAAGTGTGAATGTGGTGTGGATAGATTTTGACTGGTTAATTTTAATTCGCCACTTGGTATACCAGTCTTCCATAAGGGTTAGGTGGTTCTGAAGATTATATGAAGCTATTTCCGGGTTAGAATTGATAGATATAATTGCCTTGTCATCTGCATAATCAGCAACTAGAGTGTTTGGTGTAATAGGCTGATCAGCAGCATAAATGTTATAAAGTACTGGGGAGAGTATACCCCTTTGGGGAACACCGGCTGAAATATTGGATATAGTTGAGTGTGCATTACCGAATCTGATTTGAAAATGACGGTTGGACAAGTATGATTTAATGGTAAGATAAAAAACAGGGTGTAAGATTTTCTTTAGTTTAACAAGAAGACCAGCATGCCATACCCTGTCAAACGCCTGAGAAAGTCTAAAAAGGCACAAGTACAATACAGTTTTTTTTCGAGTGAGAACGAGATGGCATCGACAATTCTATGTACCTGATGAATAGTAGAGTGGGCAGAACGGAATCCAAATTGGGTATCAGGTAGAACCGAGTTTGAGATACTTGGTAAGATGCGCTTAAGGATCAGTTTTTCCAGAATTTTCGCGAAAAGTGGCAGGAGACTAATGGGTCGGAAGGAAGATACAGTATCTGAAGGTTTTTTAGGTTTGGGAATCATAATAATAGTTGAGAATTTCCATAATGTTGGAAAGTTAAATACATTTTAATTATTTTTACTTTGTTCAGTATCGTGGGAATAGTTAATATTTAAATATTATATTAAATAATATAGAATATTTATTATTTGAATTATATTGTATACACAGATACATTTATATAAAAAAATATATTTTTAACCTAACCTAACCTTTTAAGTCGGGGACCAATATTGTCCGTATATAAAATTATGACAGGGGCCAATTGTCCACATGCTGCGTTTTTTCGGGGGGGGGGACTAATATTGTCCTAGATCCACCTATAGTACAGTCATACAGAGACTTGTCGCTCATATCGGCAACAAAATAAAAAGCTTGAGCTATATCCATAATATTGTTTATGATCTAAGACACGGTTTTAGAATGACCCATAGAGTATTATATTATTATATTATTACTCTATGGAATGATCTAAGCAAGTGATCTTCAACCGGTGGGTCGCGACCCATTTTTGGGTCACATAAGCTTTAAAATTATGTTGCGATAAGTCTTCTCTTTAAAATAAAAATACCAATTCTACCTTTTTTTTGTTTTCTACAAAGCTTACGTGGGTTGCCAAAAATGTGGGTTGCGAGACCAAAAAGGTTGAAGTCCACTGATCTAATAGCTATAGAAGTATAGAACTAGCTTTAATCGTGCTTACCACGGTTTGTTTCTATCTACTACCGTGGTGCTAACCACATAAAGAAATTCTATAGTGCAAAACATTTTACATTATAGTTTATAATACATTATACAAACTCCAACATTGAAATTCAACCGTCAAAACCTCCAATCATGGTTCTCGATATACTATATAGTATCAGTGTTGTTCTTTGGTGGCCATATTGTTCTATAATACCATTGTTCTGTGATAATACTAGTATCAATGATAATACGTATCGTACTTTTTTTAAGTATTGTTCTGTGATATAAATTATAAGTCAGTGAATACTAGTTATTACATATTACTTATTACATTTTTTGAATTTACTTTTGTTTTGGACTTTTTCTTAAATTAAAATTTGGGTTTTGATAGTTTTGTATGTGGTCATGATTTTATTATTACATAATATTGTCCATACATTTGTCTGAAGTTAGGGATTTTATTTTTAACTTTTAATTATTTAGCTTAATTTCAACAATGTCTAAACAGAATACAGAAGTACCAATTTTAAAGTCTTATCCTCATCACAACATGTTAAGTTACTGCGAAAATAGACCAAAATATAGACAAGGAAGAAAACTTACAGCAATTAAGGTATACAATTGATATCCGACCAAAAACAATGTATCCTTGA
This sequence comes from Neotoxoptera formosana, assembly GCA_022818045.1. NCBI lineage: Eukaryota > Metazoa > Arthropoda > Insecta > Hemiptera > Aphididae > Neotoxoptera > Neotoxoptera formosana. The sequence continues at coordinate 12,786,445 of CM040634.1, forward strand.
TTAAATTGGTCAATATTTATAAATAATTCCTATGTAGTAATATGTTCCAATGTTGTACAGTTAAGGTTGGTTTTAATAAAAATGTTTCTATTTTATTGTATTAACATAAATGTGAAAAAATTCAGAGGTTTTTTGAATTTTATGATAAATTGTATGGTATACAATGTACTTAGGTACTATTTATAAAACAAAATAATATTTAAATAAATAAATTCCTTAAACTTGATTTGACTATAATAATAAGGTTTACACGGTGAATGACGAATCACAACATTTGTTGATCAGAGGTGTGCCATCTGTCAATTTACATGATGAAGTGGAAAAATTATGCAAGCGTTATGGTAATGTATTAAGTATTCGACAAGTGCAATTTGAAGACCAAGAAGAATTTACTCATAGTTTTCATGTGATATTTATCCAGATACAATCTGCCAGGTATATTTAAATTTTAGTTCAATTTTGTCATATATATATTTATATAGAATTTTAACAAGTTAATACTTATTTTAGATTTGCAAAAAAACAAATAGACACAAAAAATTTTTTTGGTGGTATTTTACATGTTTGCTATGCACCTGAACTTGAATCCATTGAGCAAACTAGATCAAAATTACAGATGAGAATAACAGAAGTTAAAAGACATATTAATAAAATTGGTTTAAACCATACTATTAAAAAGTAATGTATGGTTTTTATTTTAAATTATTAAATTCAAACTTTTATAAAAACATATAAAATTTAAATTCAAAACCTTTATATTTTAGCCTTGTAAGTTATAACACATTTTACTAATTCCAACATAAAATGTTTGTTTATTTTAATGTATCTCAATCAAAACAATGTACATTTATTTTCATTGCTAAAACAACAAATATTTATTTTTTAGAGAATCATCTTCTGCATTATTACAACATGATCTTTCTACCTTATCTCACGATTCAATGGTATTTAAATATTATGTTATTCAGTTAATTTAAGTTATAATTTGAACCTTTTATTTTCTTATTTTTAGTTACAAAGTTGTAATTCTAATTCTCAAAAACAAAATCGTTGGCTTGAAGGAGGTCTTAAGTGTTCATATATCATACCAAAGTCTGAATCTTTAAACACTAACAAAGAAACGATAAAAAAGAAATCTGTAAGTATTATTTACTATCAAGTATCAACGATAATAAATACATTTATTTTAATTTAAATGAACAACAACTAGTTCAGTTCCACTTACTTAATTCTTGTAGTTTAATGCAAATATATTTACAATATCTATTCTTAGTTACTGATAGTTGCGATAGGGCATGGACCACAAACTAAGATAAACTAGAGTACAGTTATTGCCAGATGAATTGGCAGTACGGCGCTATAATGGAAAACCAGGGGTGTTTTGTACTTGGATGTTATTACCAAATATATCAACAAACTAACAATTGTTACAAAACATTTTAAAACTAATTTGAAAACAAATATTTGGAAAAAGACTTTTTTTAAACAAAAAGTAGACATTTGTATATTGTATACATTTATAATAAACAAATTGGTGAGGCGACTGAGGTTCGCCCTCGGTCGAAACAAACTGCGACTAGTTTAGGCTACACCTACTGAAAAGCGCCTTTGCCGATGTGATAATTTATTATTATCTTTCAATGACTACTAGACGTCTAGACTCTAGACCAGTGGTGCGCAACCTGGGGGTCGTGAAATTTTATTAGGGGGTCGTCAATAATTTTACAATATACACTTACATAATTTTGGTAGGAAGGGGGGTCGTATTATCAAAACAAATAATTTTGGGGGTCGTGGATCAAAAAAGGTTGCGCACCACTGGTCTAGACCATATCTTAGTCCATAGTATGGGCGGGTTCCTGTCATTTTATTTTAATATGCTAGCACATATTTTTAATAATGAATAAGATTAATGTTAATACTCACATAAATTGATTTGTAAATAGTAAGACTAAAAAAAAATTGTTTTGGGCTAGTGCCTTAGAAGATGTCATATTTTTGATTTAGTTTATTTACATATTATAGAAAAAAAATTTCAACCAACTACACTGCATAAATATTTATGTAATTAACCAAAACTTTTCATACATGTATTATTTTGTTTCAGAATATCAAAGATTTGTCTCCATTAGATTCAAATACGTTGAGGTTTGTTCCTAGACAACTGCGTACAGCATATCCAGAATCCAAAACTAAAAAACCTAATCGTATTATATTCCATTGACATAATTGATGATGGATCAATTTACAATGTTTATTATAATATCCATATTTCACTATTTTATTTATGTATTTTAAATTATTTATATATAATTCTAATGTACTAATGTACATATAATATAAGAAAAAAAATAAAACTTTCAGTTATGGTTTCTTATATGATAAAACTAAAATACATTTTTTTTTACTGAAATATGGTATTTGCCATGGTATTAAACTAAACAAGTATTATTGCTACACATTGGAACCTTTTAATTTATAAGTGCTAGTAGAGAAGGACTAAGGAGAGTCAACAGAGCCAGATAGGAGTTTTTGAAGAAAAGATATATTATGATGGTGACAATGGTCGAATAAGGTGGAGAGATTTAGAAAACAGAGGACAAGATTAAAGTCATGTCTTGTGTAGTATGCACTTAATATTAAAAGAATATTTTATAAAACTTAGAAATCTGGGCTGGACACATTCTAGTTTGCAAGCGTCTGCAGTCTACGGATCCCAAACAACCAAGCCATATTCAACAATAGGTCTAACAAGAAAACAAAAAATTACTGTACGTAAGTTGGAGAGTTAGAATTCCTCAGCTATTATTTTAATAAAACTTTAAGCGCCTTGCGTATAATATTATTGATGTGAGCCCGAGTACACAGAGATGGAGTTAAAATAAAACTAAGATCACAAACATTAGTGTCAATAGGTAGCAGGTTGACACCATTAATGAAGTAAGAGAATGTTATAGGAGAGCGACCATGAGTGAATACCATAGATGATACTATGATAGATCTGCATTTATTAATGTTCAATCGGAACGTTGGGCAATGGACAATAAAACAGATCTGAGGATGAGTGTATCAGATATAAGAATGTTTAGATTGTAGAACACTAGAACTAAAGAGAGGTTGAGGAGGTCTGAAGAAGAGATGAATAGACAGACTAGAGGATGACATGAAAATAGCTAGTGTGAATAAAGAAGAAGTGTAGGAAAGAACCTAGGAGGCGTTGGACATGTTTGGCGACCCCATATAGTGAGGGTATATTAATAATAATAAATAGAAGTAGAACTGTAGAAGTAAATAAAATAGTAAAAAATAAGTAAAAAGTACAAAATGTTGAAATATTTTGTTTATTTGGAATGGAGTAATGGACTACCGCGTTCACTACAAAAGCTTGCTATGAATAGGGTCGCCATTACAATTAATAAAGACAATACTAAAATTAATATAATTAGTATAATAATTCATAATTTTTATTTTATATATAAGTATTTAGTATACAATACAAGTACGGGCATATAGTTATCAAGTTGGGTGACCAAAGCACTAAGCAGCCTATTGCACTTTATGCGCATTTGTGATTTACATATCTTAAATCGTGGTTACATTACGATACAAAAATGAATAGGCCTACCTACAATTAAATATTAATGTTTTGGCTGCCAAGCATTAGGTTGCAACGTAGTTTAGATCTAACCACTAGATGGCGCCGTTCAATCCGTCCATGATTCAAATTTGAATATACTTAGAATATCACCTTTTTTTTCTGTATACTTACGTATGTAGATTTTTTGGCAATGTTTCCTAAAATAGTGCTTACACGGGCGCGTGGTGTTCAAAATTTCATGGAATTCTAACGCATTGCATCATTCATTTCCGCACCCCATGGAATGGGTCATGTAGTGGTGCTTGAACACGACAGCATCCCAATAGTAGGCGTCCATATAGGTGCTTGACGTGCTTTGATGGCTATATTCGAAAAGAAATAGATAAAAAGGTCACATAGCTTTCTCATAAATTGTTCCTACTTACTACTTAGCGTCTATATAATTAGAAATTAGAATATCGTATGAAAAACAGTCCTACTTAGAGTTTTTTTAATCAAGATACCAAGAAGCAAGAACTATGTTATTGACTAAGCAATGTGACCTTTTTCATGTATAGTTTCGTCGAATCTGGGTTTCCGAATTTATGGGTTAAATAGTGTGATACCTTACACGGAAAGTTACCTTTGTTTTCGATTCGGCGACGGAACATCGCCAAAAAGAGGTTGGATTTTTTAAAAATATAATGAATGTCACCTGAAAACGTATTGACGTATTGTACTGTAATCGTACGGGAAACAGTCACTGTGTCATCTAGCTTTGGTCAGTCAAATTGAGTCCATAAATTACCCCCCCACACCTTGTCTAATTAGGAGGCCAACTTCATGTAGCCCTTCACATTGTAATATCGATTTCAGAATACCACCAAAAATAATTGCATTTTAAATCCATTTTTGTGATTATTACATATTACTTTTGTATATTATTACATAACCCATATACGCTTTCTCTGCTGTCCGTTTGAATTCCATTCAGGTTATGTCATTTGTGTTCCGTAGATTGTCCATTACGCATTAGGTGGGTGTGAAGGGTTATAATACCTATAGTGCGTTAAAGGTTTACCGATGTAACTGTGTAATCCTACTATAAACACGTGTCCTACGCCGATTTGGCCTTTGGTCACGTTCTCACACAAGCGCGTTTTAACGGCTTACCGTTCGGTGCCTGCGCTTTAATATTATATATTCTTCCACGCCATAGTACTTCGCACTAACCCTGTTGATATACCCTCGAACTTGTCTCGATCTATGTTCTGTAGTGGAATCGCGGCAATGCAGATGCAGACCAACGGCTAAAATTTATTCAAATTAAAAACACTACAATACTGTCATATAGGTACAAGTAATATGTAGTGCGTCAAACTTTTGTATAATATTTATTGATAAATTAAATTTGGGGGGAGGGTGCAGTGGTATACTGATTATTTTCATTAGGACGGTACGTTCTGATTCATGAAATAATTTTTCTTTATACATTTATTTAGTTAATTGTTTTTTAATAAGATAAAGTATTATACAATACAACTCGTTACTTGAAATCATATATATTATTAACTCAAACAAATGATTCTACAGCAGATAACCAACTCAAATTTTAATCATTATTTTTACTTAAAAACGTTATGAGACCCAAAAATATAAAAGGTTTTTGATACCTAGCTTACATAATAGTTTGTTTTATTACAAATAATGTAAAGTTTTAAGAAATAACAGCAGAATCAGTTCAATATATGTTATGCGATTGCGATACCACACACCAATACACAAATAAACTGCATTTAAAATATCATTCTGATTTTGTAAAACTTGGTTTAATTTTTCGACATTTTGACATATATACTTATTTAAGATATTATTTTTTCATAAAAACTAGTTTTAAATTAATAATATAGGTTTTTACAGTTAAATATTTTGTTCGTTCTATATATATATATATATATATATACTATACCTATATATATCATGTTATATATCACGAATGCCACTACCCAGGTATCCAAATAATAACGGGTCACTACAAGAGCACTTGAAAAACAAACCTTTATACCAATTACCAACATGGCAACATATATCTATATAAACGTGGTCAGTATTATTTAATCACGGTCTATGCACTGCAGATACTCTGTATACAACATATCTGTCTGACCAATGACCATCTGTACGTATACTGAATACTGTAAACTGCAGTCCACAAATTTCAAATTTTAATTGTGTGTTTAATTTTTTGTATAAGGTAACTATAAAATTAGCACTAGACTACACCGTCTATCACAGTCAATTGAAATGCGTGCTCACAGTATAGACTATAGAGGAAACATTTTTGGATTCCAGATAAATGATACATCCGCTAATATTTATTATCACAAAACATGTAGGTACATATAATATATAATAATGATTATTGTCCATTTGTACCTACATCTACATAACGTTCTTAAACTTGTATTCACATCTCTCGACAAAAATATACCAAGACCAATTTACCAAACGACCAATTTCCGACACCAATTTCACTACGAGTCTACGATCAATTGACGTAAACTCCACAAATCAACCTTTTCATGAAGTGGATGGCCAGATTGTGAAATTCGTCCATATTGTGAATTTGAATGAATGTACATAATATGGACCTTGGGTTCATAAAATGGACAATAATACAATAACTATATTGTACAATTTGTGTAATTATTGCAAGACAAATCAATAATTGTAGCTTACTATTGGTTATTTAAACTATACTAGCTTGAGTTTACGTCAATTGTATATACAATATAGTTATAAAGTGTATATACTATATTACTATATAATTACAATATAGTTATTGTACTATTGTCCATTTGTCCATTTTATGAACCCGAGGCCCACGAATTTCACAATCTCATTGATTTGCGAGAAAATATACATTTTAAAAATAACTGTCCTCAAACGCATAACCATATGTCCATATCACTATTTTTTATTATAATATGTATATTCCAACGTACATTCCAATAAATAATTTAACCTAAATACTTCACTCTAATACTACATACTCTGATACTCGCGATATTATTCAAGTATATTAAATATATTTACGATTACTGTGCTTACGCGATTATATGGCTTTTGATGTACCTATATATAATATAGATTATAACTTATATATTATATGGAGTGTTATTAAATATTATAGATATTTAAGCACCTCTATACATTTTATATTATATTAATGTATAGCTATTAATTATTATGGTTATATCGTTATTGTAATACAAGCGTTTTATCATCATCACGCGAGCATAATTCTCGTTATTTCTGCGAGTTCCGCTACTCTCCATTAAGCGCGCTGTTTTATTATATTATTACTCCCCAACACATTTCATCCTGTTCTTATTTGATTATTATTATTATCGTTATTATTTTTTTTATTATTATTACTCGCGTGTGTGCGCGAACGCGCGCCCGCGTTGCAGTGGGAAAAAACGCAGCCACCGCCGGCCGGCCGGCCGTCCCCTATATAATATTCTCGTGTAGGGTCGGCGTCGTCGTTACTTTTGGGCTTTACGTGAGAGCGCGGCGGCGGTGCTCTTTCTGTGCATTTTTAAAACAATATGTCACGCGGGTGCGAATATAGTGTCGGCGGCGGCGGCGGCGGCGGCGTTGGTGGTTTTTACGTCTCGGTGGAGGGCCGGTGGCGGCCGCGCGGATGGGCACCGCGCAGACGGACGTGAAGTGTGCGGCAACGGACAAAGTGGCAATTGAAATCGGTCCTGCGCCCCCCCCCCCCCTCGCGTAGATCATTCTCGCGCCCATCGATTATGTATATACGGATGACGATATTATTATACATTTAACACGCGCGCAATACGATCCCCTCGGCGAATTCAGTGCGCCACTGTAGGTGTTTATATTGGCTGGGGTGCAAGTATATGTTTTATACGGCCCAGTGGAAAACATAATTTTTGAAAAAATCTGTTTGGTGGTCTGCAGAATCAAAAACACATTGGACCACAGTGATACAAATAATTAGTCACTAGAAGAAATCGTAATAAATAATAATGTACATATTTAATTTTAAATCAACCCGATTGGCTACACGGTAACAAGCACTAAGACGACGGCCTTAACTGGGTGGTTATTACTCCCCCCCCTCTTACCATTCAGAAGCCCTGGTAGTACAGACACTGCGCCCCGACGTTCGTTTTTTGGCCTCAACGAAAGCGGTCGGGGATCGTATTATTCGTATATAGTCCATACTCTATAGTTAAGTGTAAATGCACAATAAAAGTATATACGAGGTGATTAAGTACAGGGTGATTAACCAACCGCGCTCACTCCCATTTTTTCCTTAAATATTTAATGTATTCGAATTATAATTTATTTTATGTATCTCAAGGACCATATTATTTTCAATTATTTAGATTTTTGATATCACATAAGAAATGTCCTGTACACCCTTGCCAAACTTTGTGATTGAAACTTTTTTTTTCAAATAGTTACTATAAGCAGAGGAATAGAGGATTGTTACTTGAAATTTTAGATCAAAATTCGAACGAGTAGTTTCTGAGTTATTAAAATGTGGATAATCTTTGGAAATGTAGGTACATTAGAATTTAAAACGTTGAAAAAATCATAATATACCTAATTAATATAAACATAGGTACAGACGTAAAACGTACAGTATACAGTATTATAGAGAGTATCTATTTTAGATTATTTTTCAATTAACATCACAGATAATTTAATATAGTCTTACTCAGTATAAGGCAAGGACGGCGTAAACACGGGCTTTTTAAAGTAGCTTAACTATCGCGTTGAAGGGTCACCGTCATTGGCGAAGAGGGTCAGTGAACGAAAGGGTATCAATGGAATAAACCGATTATAACGGTTTAGTAAACAAAAGGGTTTAGATCGAACTTTGTAATAGATATACTCTCGACTTCTCATACTATTACTTATTGTACCCTTTGTACGTACATTTCCTATTTGGGCCACCTACGACTACGACGCGCGACGCCTACTTCCTACACAAACTAGTGCCTACCTATACGTTATTACTTACAACAAACATAATATATTAATATGAAATAGCTTTTTATAAATAAAACATTCTATTATAGTCTATATAATAATAATATGGAAGTAGATTGGTATTTGATGGGAATCAATCTATTTGGAGATGTAGGATTTTATAAAATATCTTATGGCAAATTGTATTTTCTTACATTTTATTTTAACTTAATTTGTATCTTATGATCACTGGACATAGGCAAAATACATACCTACTGTAAATATACGGAGTAATATTTGTTTTAACTGTAATTATTAATTTTACGTGATAATACTAAAAAAGGTATATTTTTTGTACTTTTATATTAATACACAACACCTATGAACATGTTTTATAATATGCTTTCTCAAGAGCAGGGAAATAATATTTAATAAAACATGAAATAAATAAATAAAACTTCAGATACCTTTTGGAAAACATAATTCTACACCCTCCATGACATCATCATTTTCCGTCGAGATTTCGCCTAAGTAAGACGTTCATAATCGTTGGCTCTCATTATTATGAGGTACTGCCGGCCACTGACCGTCGAAGATGAATAACGGCTTCTATTACTTATTTTTAACGCACGAGTATGTGCGTATATACAACGCATGCAATACAGTGAGGGGGAATTTGAAGCTGACAAAGCGGTTTTCTCTCTCTCTCTCTCTCTCTCTCTGTCTCTCTCTCTCTCTCTCTCTCTGTCTCTCTCTCTCTCTCTTTTCCTCTCTTTGTAAGTATAGTCATCCTCACGATAATATGAGACAATTAATAAAACTCAGGAACAACAGTGTGTAAGAGCAGGTGAGAACCATGGCGTGTTCAGAGATCATTTTTAACGTAATACTGGGGAGCACGAGTATATATAGAGTGCCAGAATAGGGTAGGAAAACCTGCTATATCCCCATTCCCCGGGCCCCTGGCAGCTTGTAATAAAATGGTCAGTTCATATACCTAGCTGTAGATAGTATAATGGTAGTAGGTATAGGGTAATAATTGTTACTGTTCATAGTTTGTAGTTTAATATGGTGATTGGGCATGCATAGGCATAATTGCAGGTACATGCATGAGTGATTCATAAATTATTGAATTAAATGATGCTGAAAAAAATTGTAATAACAATAAACCTGCAGAGTGCAGACATGTTTTCCATGAGGTGGTACTAGTTCACCATACTGTGTTATTGTAGTTGGGTGTTTTGGCATTTTAAATAAAAAATGGGTGATGAATTGATAAATATTTGTTTTTAATAACCGATACAGAGTGGTATTAATTATTAAATATAGATTAGGCACCCGTTCTGTTCAAAATTGTGTAATTATAAAGATTAAAAACAAAACAGCATGAATTTAATAAAATTATTTTTGGAAAGATAAAAATCACTAGGTATACACATTACACAGCTTAAATAACTTATATAACTTAAACCGCTGAATTAAATTTAAAATTTAGACATTTATCGCTCAAACACTTTTATACCAATTATTATTAAGGTATCAACGTATTACGGAATTCAAATGCACCTACCTACACTATTTAAACTAAATAATATAACAGGTACCTATTCAAAGGTTAAATATTTTAGCAGTAAATATATGTTTCATCACCTAGTGTAATTCCATAATATTTTATCAGTTTAATTTCCAAATTTGTATCAAAGATGTAACTTTCACTTTAGGTGGACTTATTTTTTTCATTTAACATGCAAGTTGTCTAACAGTTTTAGCCGTTTAGGGTTACTAAGACTCAAGGAAATGTTATTAATGTATTAAAATCGTTCATTCGGAAGTCGCGGACAGGATTTAAGAAATATATGTAAGACGGGATGGCTTTTATTTAATCCGATTTACGACTATTGGTCTTTTCAAATCTTTTTATTGCGTTGGACGTTTATCTGGAAAAGCTGTGGTCAAACATCGTACTTCAATAGTGAAATTCCCACGTCTATTATACACTCATGAAAAGAAATATAACGTATGGTTAAATATTCACTAGGATAACAAAAATAGTTTACTATATAACAAATAACTTATATAATATACAAAATATTATTTCAAATGTTTCATATTAAAGTATTTGTAGGTAGGTATCTATAAATGATGAATTATTAATCGCAAGGCTTATAAATTATAATCCTGATTATTTTTACGCTCTACATAGGTACCGGTGTACATGCTATAATAGTATCTACGATATTTTTTTCAAAACATTAACCTAACTTTCAACACAAATAAAACAATTAACAACAACACAATGGTTTACTCAATAAAATAAAATAGGTATCTCGTATTTACATTCTACATCCTATAAAAATATTCTTTTTTTCCAAAACAGCTAATTAATTTATCAACTGTATGTTAAACATATATTTTTGAATATTTATTTCAATATAATTGTGACACAATGTTAAATGTGCAAAAGTTGATTTTTAAGCAAGTATACAGTATTATAATTTACACAAAATGTGTTTATTTTAGAATAATCTCTATTGAAGGGTATATTTTTGTGTATAATACCTACGCCACACAGTCGCCAGTCACACTGTGTATAATAATAATTACTAATTTATGAAAAATACAGTCAAGTACCTTATGTGTTTAGGTGATGCACCAACTAAAAAAGTTGTAATACTCAACAGGACAACTAATACCAGCTTGGTCTGTTAATAAAAAATTTAGAAGCATAATAATTATATTATAAAAGTATGTTGTTGCATGATAGCTAACTGAGTTATAACTTATAACAATCGTTCTATCGATATAACCTAATGTGATGAAGTAGGCACCTAAATGCTTCAAACGCAAGATCTTCTTTTCAGAATTTTAATACATAGAATATATAGTTTATCTAAAGGATTACTATAGCTTAGGGTTATAGTAACTAATGTTAATATTTTAATAGTTACTTTTTGTAACATAATTTTTGCTGATCATTTTTGAGATTTAAGAAAATATTTAGGTAGCAAAATACAAAAAACACATTCGGATAAAACAAACAACAATAATATTATAAAAAACAGTTCAAGTAGATTGTTGTCACGATTCTCCCACGGTGACAATCATTCATTTAATAGTTTTATTTAAAAAAAATAATGCATTATATTGGCTGTATACTAAACTAGCAACAAGTACCTACTTGCATAATGCAGTAACGTATTGATTTGCGCCCTAATAAAACACTTGTGAATTATTAAATAAATATTCCGGGTACATTGAACAGACGTTTTAGGCGCGTGCTATACGCGTGCTGGAGTTTGTCAAAACATTAGTTTTGTCACTATGTATATTAAATATATAGTTGGTTATAGTTCAACCGAGATTTTGAATGGATTAAAAATAAGTTTTTTCATTGCATTCATTGGGGGTAGGTATTGCAAAATAAAATCTTGGTATAACACAAATAAAAGTGAATAAAATGATAAAAATTTAAGTTCGACTATCTAACTAATTCTCGCAACAAATGATCAATGTTTGATAATTTTAATTATTGAACTAATAATTTGATTTGTCTAATTATAAAATAAATCTCTTATGATGTATCCAAAAGAGTTTTCAGTACACCTTACATCCTTACATATATTTCTTCAATTTTTATCAATTAAATTAAATGAATTGTTATGTTTAAATAATACTAACTAGTAACTAATCAGTTTTATAATTCATTTTATAATACTTTTTTAAAATAAAAGTAATAAAGAATATCAGGAGCCCATAAATTGTACCTAGCTACCTATATATATAGTATATACCAGGTGATACATATTATGTGTTCAATAATATGTGTACAACATACAGAGGGAGGTATCAACTTTCAGTTATAAATTGTAATTAAATGTAATGTAATACAATTAATAAAATAAAATATGAAATAACCTTAGCTGGTAGACCTTATACTCTGTTCATTTTGGGTATTAATTGTAATTATCAAATATTCACAATTTGTTTGCAACTCCAAAAACATTAACCGTATAAATTTGAAACATTTCTTTATTACTTACCTATAAATTATAATTGCCCATGCCCAATGAATATTTAAATTATTTAGTCAAAAATGTATTTATTTACAGGCAATTCTCCAATTCTCCAATTTTCCGATTTTTCAATTTTATTTTTTTCATACAATATGTTAACATCAATTTTTTCTCGGTCAAAAAAATTGAAAAATGAGTTCAATATTCCTCATAAGTTGTTAAAATTAATTCTCAGAACTTTTAGGTGGGTGATAAAAAGAGGATTTTGTTGGAAAAATCGATAAGTAATTTTGTCGGGAACTATTAATATTTTTACCTGCGTGCCTCGTACCCATTTTACTTGTTTTATTCGTATAATACGCGACGGTGTCTCGCCTAAATAATAAAAACGAGCGTTGGTACATGTTATAGCAATAATTATTATTATCGTCGCTTTTGTGGTGGTAGATTCGGCGAAAGGGACAAAACGGTTGGTTCAACGTATATAATATAGGACGATGTAAAGTATTGTAAAGGATCATCAGAGCCGACGATAAAAAAACGATTAGACATAGGTAGGTAAAGCAGGGCGTAATGTATATAATGTGCACATTGGTACTATAATATTATAGGCCTCGAAAGAAGCATACATACAAACGCGCACGAGCGCATTTGCTTGTTGGTTTCTCGGCGACGATAAATCGGTCCTCGTTACGGTTGTCGCGCGCGCGTGAGACAGCGCGGGCGGCGCGATCATCCCTTACGCGCGGGGGCTCGTCGCGTCTTTCGGCGCGCCGCACCGCACCCACACCGACAGGCCGACCGACCGACGGACCTACCGCCACCCGCTCACGCCCCGTGCGCAGTTGACAGTAGGTAACTTATTGTTGGATCAAACAGTCTATATTAATCATGCCGTGGGAACCGCGGTCGGATGCCCTCGCCGCGCGTAGGGATGATGGGGTTGGGGGTTGCGTATATTATAATATTATATATATAGGTAGGTAGCCTCGCGAATGTAACAGCTGCACAACACAACCCCGCCGTATACCATATTATATACCTAGTCGCCTATATATTTGTGTGTATATATATATATATATATATATATGTGCGTACATCAGTGTAGCAGTGTCGTGCCCCGGCGTACATAATAATAATAATAATAATAATAATAATCATAATAATAATATTATGTAGGTGAGAGGGCGCTCGCAAATGGGATTATGACGCCTTGGCGATGGATAGATTCATTAGCGACAACGACCGCGGTGTCACCTGACACCCGGCGGCAATCAATCAAGCTTTCGCGCTGACAAATATATACACTCGACGACGGCGGCGGCGGCGGCGGTGGCGTCGTAGTCGTCGTCACTGCTGAAGTATAATATACATATTATTATATAATGTACAGTGTACACTGACACCGCCGTGACGCGGCCCAAATCAAAAGACCACGTAACGGCGACGTGATAAATAATTATATGTCGAGCGATGGAGACCCGTTTCTCGTTCACTTATTTATCTCTCTCCTTCCGCCCCCACATATATATTATCATATTATTGCTTTTTCCTTGCATGTTCGCGATATATTTCTGTGGGTGCCTATAAGTTGTACTCCGTCTAAACTTGTGTATAATACATAATATATACCTATGGAATATGCGCTTTTCCCACGCGACATTTTTATCCTGCACCGCGCGGCGGTGATGATTTTCGTGTGACGCGTGAACGATAAGGTAAGGGGTTGGATAATTTATATACCTGTATATTATAATATATGACGTTATCATCGCGTATCTATATTATACACTCGGCCGAAAGGTCGCCGAAAGTTTAGCGTAGGTTTACTGGAAGTGTGTACAGCTGGCTGAGCTGTGGCGACCAAAGATGCATTTGCAGTATATGGTACGTATAGGCCTGAATATAATGGCCGTGATGTATTTTTGATTGTGACTTTGTAATGTAAATGATATGCTCAATAACTATACTAACTGTATGTTTGAAGTTTAGAAAATAGAAAATATGTATCATACGATACATAATGTTCGGTGGTATAGGTACTCGGTCAAGTAGAAATACTATAATCAAGTACACAATATAATTATTATTTATTATAATTTTACATTGCAATTTATAAGAAGTATAGAATAATGTCAAGTATCTGTTGATTGTTGATTGTTGAATATATAATATTATATATTACATGCTTTATGCTTATACAGTGATGGATTGCGCGTTAAGGTGTTAATCGTTGTCACCAAAAAATGTTTGAAAACCAATGATTTTAATTTTTAAGCAATGTATTATAATATACGAGTATAAATGTAATAGTGCTTGAAATACGTAAATAATCGTACAATAATGAGCTGCGATGCCAGTCGATAATGGCTATAGGACGGAGTATAGGTACAAGTAGACAGTTTATTTTAATTACAACTATGTGACTTTTTAAAAGCTATATAGTTTCGTTGAATATTTAATTGTCTTATAGGTAGATATGTTTATTTTTATCATTAGGTTTTAATAAGAACGGTAAGCGATTTTTAAAAGCAATAATTTACTTGTACCTATTTACTATTACCATATAGTAATTAATATTTGTACTATGTTATTTTTTTTAAATCCAATCAGGTATTATTTATAAATAAAATACATTTCTGTAAATTATAATATGACGATAACTATTTTAATACATGGTCATTTACGCGTCTTGCGTAATACGTTCACAGAACATTGCTGAAAGAATTTTTCAATTTTCCCAAAATTTCGGGGAGTCCCTTCAACAGCCCTCCTCCCCACCCCCACAACTGTCTACTCCGCAGCGGCTGCACGCGCTACAGTAGATATGTTATACGTACAATCATTGCGCGCGACGTGTATACGTACACGGGATTTGATGGGTTGATCCGTATCATGTCAAGCGGTCAGGCGAACGAAAAGCGGTGGAAAACGGACAACGGTAATCCTGTACAATGGTTACAGAGTGTCGGAACGGCGCGCGCTTTCCTGACCCCGACCCGCGCACCCGCTGGGCTCGATAAAATGGTTTTTCATTGTTGTGCGTACAGGATGTACCCGCGGTGGTGTATGCGAATCCTTCGCGAGCGGTTTAACATCTTGCCGCGGAGTATCTTACACAGTCGCACGTATTCGGAATTATTTCGATCGCACGAGCATGCACATAATATATTATAATATAGATATTGACGCACAGCACCGCAAAATGCCAAACGCACATATCGCACGAATGCAGAATCGGTATAAACAGCACCAATACATCGAATTATAAAAAGCGCTGCATCAAATTTATCAACCCTCTAAAATATGGGCGTCTCGCCTGCCTATATATAGTATATTCAACAGAATAAATCAAGTTTTAAGCACATATAACTAATATTATATGTGCCATATAAATGTACACTTTTGAAAACTTCAATCTGCACTCTAATCATCGTATTCAATCATACTGCAGTTATTATTATAATACCAAACACAAACTCATAAATAGTACTACCTAGTTCAATTATTGAGATTTACTTAACGCGTCAGACAGTCTATATTATGTAAATGGTAAATTATGTAAAATATATGTGGGTATATCCATCGCATTTCTTAAATATACATATTATTATGTATATAGACGTGCGGTACAGCCGACTTAAAGTTTTAGTTATAGCTTTGGTAACTGGGATATATTATATATACCGCCTATACGCGGTGAATAGATTTTTTGATTTTAACGACGGACATGAAACGCGTCCGTAACACCCTGTATTGTGGAGTGCGTGATGCAAAACGTGTGTGCGTCTGTGTGTTTATGTGTACCGGTAGATAACGATTTGGCCACCGTTGTGCAGGGGTCACTACGTATGCGATTTACCTGCGGGGTGGCGGAAAGGGTTGGAAACGAGGGCTGCACAGTGGCTAAGTCGTTTCCGTGCCGACACGCCACAAAGTTCTACAGCGGCGTTAAGCTTTGGTCGCCGCCATCTTACCACGCGCTGTGCCAGAAAAGTTGCTGTATATATATATATATATATATAGTTCGGCGCTCCTTTACACCTGCTCTATTATTATTGTTTATTATTATTATTATCTTACTTTGAAAACAATAAGTTATCAGAATCATAATGACCTAATAATGGTCACGATAAACTCTTAGACTTTTAGATAGAATATAATATATGTTATTAAATTTCGTACCCAATACATTGTTGTTACCTATATAAATTAATAATAAACAATACTTTGCAATCATAGTATTATATAATAAGTTGATGCATCTACAGAGATAGATATTTTGGGAGGCCCCTTGTATTGTAGAGTGGTGAACTTTTATTTCATAATTTTGATTTATAAGACATTTCGTAGCATAGCATGGATTAAATCAATTAAAAAATTATAATCTTAAGGTTTAATAGAAAAATAAATACGCACACATAAACATATATAACATATGTAATATATTTTCATAACATTATCATTTTTTTTTAATGATTTAAAAAAGCATCGGCATCCAAGGACATTTGTTTAAAATCTTGAATACTATTTACACTTGACTTGAATTAAGTTGTATAATTTAGTTTCATTAGTTGATAATAGTATTTATGTTGAATTGTCTGGTCGGAATGCTTCTCTTATCTGTTGTGTTATGTGGTGTTTGTTTCTTATATCTTTATTTTTGGCATTCTGTTATAATGTGCCTAATTAACAGTATAAGATATATATGTATAATCTACTCAGCATGTTTCATATATTATGGTTGGATAGTTTTTTTTTACCAATCGTGGGTTGTGATTTGTGAATGTGTGAACTATTTGAAGGCGATTTATAATAGTTTCATCATTCCTTTTTAGACCTGGGTTTGTCATATTTGAGTTCGGTTTTTATTGTACTTATTATTTAGTTTTGTGTGCCCAATCTTTTTGCCATTTAAGATTTATAATTTGTTGTGTTTGTTTCTTTTTGTCCGCTTATGTGCTAATGTTTATGATTGGAATGTCGGTAGAGATAGCCGACTTGAACGTTTCTTATAATCGGTTTTTTAACTGATATTTTATTCCACTCTGTCCAGATGTACCCCTAAATATTAAATTATTTATTTATGCTCGAAACGATTTGAATTGAATATAATAATGATTACAGGTCTACCTACGTATTTGTCATTAAAATAGGTACCTAACAACGAGTGTAATTTATTATAATAATAATGTTCAATGTACATATAATCATTTGACAATAATCAAAAGTTTTGCATTTATATATTTATATGTTGTATATATATGTACATGGTATTTGAACTTAAAGAGTGCAACATTTATACAATAACATCGTTATAATATTGTTTTCGTGTGAAAAATATACCCACAAACTTGTAAGCCGCTGAAAAGCCTTGACAAAATAAATGGCCCGTGCAATAATCGAACCGTATAATATTGGTTGACATGAAAATGGTTAAAAACGCAATGAAAAATTCTTACGTTCTTATATCTATCTATACGTATATTATACTAACCTACGTTGCGGTCGCCTTAGCGACCGGCACTGACCCTATTTTATACGTCATGTGACATTTATCATTTTCCTCACTCCATCGTTCTTTTTTGTCAGTTTTTCACTTAACAACACCTTCTGAGTTCTGAGTTTCTGGCCAACTAATACTTTAAAAAAAATTTCAACATCTATCTTTGTTGTGTATAATATTATATATTGTGAGTTACAACTTACGAGTCAAATGTGCAGGTCAAATTTTAATAGGTACATTTTCGTCAACAACATTATATAATTTAAAGTAATATTTTGTCACGATTATTATTAATATTTGTAATGAAAATATTACCAATCATCTTGTATACACACAGTGCGTCATGGTTATACACGTTGCATCTAAATTGAAATTAAATTATAATTCATACATGTCTCAAATACCATTGTTACTCCTCCTCTAAAGAAGGTATATTTGTAATTCGTGAATTAATAGATTTGCATTTATAAAAAAATAGAAAGTTATTACTTTATTTTATGCATACATTTTTAAAAAACATAAAAGTTATGTGTGCAGATTTTAAGCTAGACCCTGCTGAAACCTATTGAATATTATTTTAACTAAATTTGCTGTTACATTTACATATAATAATAAAAAACAATTTAATATACTTTTAGATATAAATTAAAATGGTTGACAACTATTTAATTAATTTTAACTAAAGTTAATAGCTGATATATATGTATATATAGCTTAGCAGTTGTTTAGGAAATTTACTTTTTGTAATTTTATGATAGTTGATCTCTATGATAGATTTACAATTTAATATACTGTAGTACTGCAGTCCTACTGTATATTATGCTAGATGTACGAAGATAAAATTACAACGGTACATCGGTACAACGAATAATTTACTATATTATAAATTGTATAATTTAAGTAGTGGAGGATTTCGTATGATTTAGTATATAGTGTACACAAATTATGTGTATTAAACAAATGGGTTGTGTTTAATTTACTGTTATATCTTTCAAGGTATAAATTATTAAATATAACTATTCTAGGGCATGCATATCATACATAATATTTATAAGACATAGTTTATTTAAGTACTACATTTTCAATTTCACTGTAACAAATATCTAATTTTTATTAAAATATTTCTAGATAAATAAAGCACAAACCATCAGGATTTTCATATTATTATTATTGACAATACAATAACACAACTATATAATAACTAATATACTTGTTTATTTTACACTCAACGGTCCAGTGAATATGTTTGTAATTCATATACGATATACCTATATCAGCTGATTTAAAAAAATTATTTGAAAATTCAAAGTATTGAATATATTATTTCTACGAAAGAAATGATATAGAGATCCGATTAGATCTGCAATATTAATATCTATAGGTACCTCGGAAATATAAATTCAAGAACTCTCAGATGGATTCACCGACGAATCCTTCAAAGCTCGCGTCTACAATTGAATATAATTTACCGACAAAGTGACAGAAAAGTCTTGCTGACAGACTATAGGATGGTGTTAGGCCAGGTTAAGTTAGATCCACGGGACGCATGTGACGATGTGCGACCAGTAAACACTGTTGATCGCGCTTCCGCAGAGAGTGTGATGTACAATATGTACACCGGACAAATAGAAATTTCGTTTGACGGCGTTTAGTGCGCTAAAGCGCACCAAGAAGACCAATAAATTACGATGGCCGACGATTGTTCACAAGCGGATATCGTGTTCTATATACTCTTGTCTCTTATATACACATATATATATATAAATATACACACGTTTTGCTAAACTTGTTTGTTTTTGTATACACGGCGTAAGACGGTGGCAAGACGAGCGTGGCGAAGGTGCGGGAGGAGGAAAAGTAGAGGAAAAACCCGATGGAAAGAGAGAAGCAGGAAACACACACATACATACAAGCGTCTGGGCTACAAGCTATTACACAAACGGTTGGGATTGTGGCGCGTGGGAAACCGGACACCCGGCTGTTCGCTTTTCGTTTTCGCCGTCGCCGCCGCCGCCTGGCAATGGGAAGAAAAATCAAAAAGAAAATACGCCCGCCCTCTATATACACACAGCAATTGTATGTGTGCAAGAGTATATACACTGTATATATAACTTAATTACCCCTTCGGCGTGAATACCGGGCCAGATTATCTTCTCGCGGGATTACGCGACCGACGCTCATTAACTGTCACGCCGTTTTGGCGCGAACAACCGTCGAAATTGAGAAGATTACATTTGCATCGTCGTCGTCGTTCGATGGGAAAGTGGAGAAGGGATTTCTTTTCGAGGATTTACTCTCGCTGGCCGGGAGGTGCAGAGTAAACCGATAAGCGACGAGAGACAAAAAAAAAACGTTTCGGTTATTATGTAATTAGGTCGTTGAACATTTTGCAACGGATCTCCGAGAGCTTGTCGTCTCTTTGAGATCGCGACGTGATATTGTTTTTATTATAGTATGCATATAGGTTTATGATATACCTACATTATACTTATGAATATTTGAATAATAATACTACATGAATGCTACAACGATTGTTAACATTTATTTTTTGTAACGGGTCGTACCTATAGATGCTGCGTTAATTTGGGATCCACTGATAAGAAATTTAAAAACTTTATGTTTGAATTATTTTTATTTCAAAATAATCACGACGAAGTTTAAAGATTTTAAAATAAATCAAAATATAGGTACTGTCTAATTCTAAATTCGTTTATGTTTCATTTTTTATTTAATTGAATTTCTGTTATTTTTCTCTTATTCTTGAATCTATATTTTAAAAGCTACAACGCATTTTTATTTAGTATGTACTATTTGTACTGCTGTGTACCACTGTACCAAGTATATTATATTATGCTGTTATAAACTCTCAAAAAAATGATAAAAAAAAATGAATTCATATTTGAATAATATACTGCACTTGTGTGTACCTACGAGTATATACCTAATATACATACGCGCGTGTGTGTGTCTGTGTATGTGTGTTATATGAATGTTATATTGAACGTAAACATTAAGGTCTGAATAAAGAAAAAAAGAAAAAAAACAAATAACCCATCATCGAGCAGATGATGGAAAGAAAGATCACCCGCAGCCATTCACATTTGCATATATTCATATAAACGTATCAACGTATATGTGTATTGTAATATACAGTGCACCAGTATGTATAGAGGGCAATTTGTTATGAAAAGTAAACGCTCCTTTAATGCGTTTTCGACCCTACTACACCTCAACCACTCTTGTTTATTCAGCAAACCCTTTTACGTATTGTTTTTCGACACAAGCGTTTTTTACCCTGCTGCAGAGTGTAAAAAAAAAGTTGTCACAAGCTAAAAGCACTCATTCTTAAAATGTCCAACCTACATATTATATTATTACACGTATATGGTTGGTGTATTTATATATAAATACACACACACACCTTTAATACGACCTACCGACAGAGTGTGTATTACAAAACAAATTTATTAATGCGTATTGCATTGTGTTAGTGTATTACATTCATATTATGATGCTGTGACTATTCTTCTCTTTTCATTTTTCAATACAAACAATTAACAAAGACCAGCAACAAAATTAACTTAACTAATATCTATATAAACATGACTCATGAGTACTACCTACTGCACCCATACTTACGGAAATTATTATTATATATTACTGGGGTAGACTAAAGCGTTATAGTGCGAGTAAATCTATAATAGTATCAATCTAATTGTCATTACTATATAGGGCTAGGATTTATATGCAATAAAAAATGGTAAAATATGCATTTGATTTATTAAAAATATGCAAAAACGTGCAACAAAGAAAATATGTGATTAAATATGACACAAAATACAAAAACTAAATTTTTAATTTCTAAAATATTACTATAAACTATTAATGTTATTTAAAAGTATTACACGAAATAATGATGTGATGTTTAAAATTTTGAAAAATAAAAAACCATCTTTCAGATCTTAGTATGTTTTTATACTTGCTAAAACTACGTTCTACATCACATGAAGTAATTTTTGCGTTTTCAATTTTCCCATGGAGTTCGATTGTAATGAAAATCTTCATCCAGATTACTTCCGTTTTTACACTTTACATACCCACTATACCTGTATAAATACTTGAGTATTTTTTTTTTTTGGACATTTAATATTCTATTTTTATTTTTACCAACTACCGCGGCTAAAATATACTATAAAACATGCATTTTCGGTGTTTATTGTTAAAATATGCAAAAATATGCAAAATAAAATAACCACCATTTGCTTCATCATGACGTAATTCGTGGACATTTCAAACAAAAGTAGTAACCAGACGTTTCAAAAAAAATATGCCAATGCATATAAATCCTAGCCCTAGTCATTACACATATATTAATAGGCCAAAGAAAAAAATGACAAACTGGGTTTGGGCTGTTCAGTTATTTTATTTACCACTCGATAATTTCAACTAACCGAAAATTAATATTAAAATTGATTAATCAAAAAACGATTTTTTTAATGATCAATTATGGATTAGGTAGATAATTAGTCATAAATTTAAATTTTCAATCGATTTTTTTAATTATTATTTATCATAAATGTCTTACTATAAGACAATGGCTTAAACTCTTAAATAATTTTAATTTATTTATGTAAGTGATTGGAAATGTTTAGATGTATAGAAAAAAAACATTTAGATTTTAAGACTTATTAGCCATTATTATAACATATCTTTCACAAGTCAAAGTTAGTCAATGAGATGACAGAGTTAAATGTTACGGCCATTTATGGATTAGCAGGATATACAGATGTATTTTCTATTATACTTAGGACATCCCGTATCAATGAATTTAGAACATCATATTAGCACAGATATAATCTGAATATCAAATTTTTGATTAGTTGGTTAATCGTGATTATCTGTGATTAATTGCATTTTATAAAAGCTGTAAAATAATCAATGAAATAAAATAATATTCGTAACAATCGATTTATCGAAATAATCGAACAGTCTTAAACTGGGTCATACTATGAGTTATATTATATATAAGGATAAAGACACATATTCAATTAATGTTTACTTTTCAGTTACTTACCTGCTATAGATCGACAGTTATCATAACAACACACATTTAAAAAAAAAGGTCGTTAAGATCCACACACTTCTTTCTCAGATTAGTTATGAAAATAACTATTTTTATTTTTTGATTGTAGCTTTATTTTTTCATTGCGGAAAATTTTATCTGAAACGGTGTATTATAAATTATTACAATATATGTATATAATATACTGGTACGAGTTTATTATTGTAAATGCATTGACAAAACTTAAACCATATAATAGCATGTTAGGTTTGTATGTTAGAAAGGCAATATTATCTAATATTTATCTATATGTCATATGTGTATAACGTATGTAGTATACCTAGACTCTAGTGCTATGTCCCATGATTTTCAATATTATACTCGTATTATATTGAGAAATATTTGGTTGGGCAACAATAAAAAGTTAGGAAGGCTGTGAGTTGCTGACGCCTGAATTAAATTGTCTGTTATCAGTTTTTCACAGTGTTGGGGAGTAACTTAACTTAAGTTACAAGTTACTGTAACGAAATTACTTTTTAAGTAATTTGATGGTAATTTAATTACATTTTATTGTAAGTAATTTAAATGTAATTTAAGTTACTTTTTTGTAGTAATTGTTACTAAATTACTCGTTATATTTTTTTGATTTAATAAATGTTAAGAACTTATTGATAATGAGTGTAAATATTAAAATATACCATATTGAGAACGCATTGTTGTTAAAAATAAATTTGAAAAATAAAGATTAATATTTAATGTGTATCAAAATTAGTATTAATTGTTAATAATTTCATATTGTTGATTGTCATTATTTAGTTTGTGTATTGTAATATAGACAAAATGGTTATTAAGCTCCAGTGATATTAAAAAAAAAAAAGTAACTTTTATTGTAATTGAGTTACTTTTTAAACTCAAAAGTAATGTAACTTGACAAAATTAAAAAAAAGTAACTTAAAAATAATTTAGTTACAATTTCGATAAGTAATTAGTAATGCAATTTAATTACCCAAAATAAGTAACTTACCCAACACTGGTTTTTCACAACAACTATGATAACTTATTACCCTTTTGTTGTTTTTTTTTTCATTAACTAGATTATTCTATAGCCTATTATATTATCTGTTTATATTTTTGTTTTAGGAACCTGCTGCTATGGATGAGCCTTCCTTCACCTCAAGCCAACATGCCTGTTTTTTTCTGCTTCAGTTTAAACCTGACTATCATTTCAACTCATATTGTACTTAACTCTTAAGTAAAAGTACCTATACTAAACAGTAAATTAGTACAGTGGTACCTATTACTATATTACCTATATATTTATATAATATGTATTATAAATACTATTATTTATAATAATAATGTATACTATACCTATATAGTAGGTATAATACTGTAATATTAGTTGCACGTGTATTTGTTATAGAAATGCCAAAAATACTTAAGTGATTTTTGTTGTGACACTCTAGCAGAGATTACCTGTGAATTGTGATGATAAACTTCCATTTATAGTTACAGCAGCAAAGTTTCAGTGTATTTTGTATTGTGAATTTGGAACACATATAAGACTTACAAAATTATATTCTTGAGTAATATATAGAGCATTGCACAGTGTATATATAATTACCGTGTACACAACAATAATACATATAATGCAAGAGGTGCAAAATGAGGGGTAGGCGTCTATATAGTCTATATAAGTACCTATATATATTATAATCTTGCAGCGTCATACTTGCAATATTCTGTAAACACAGAAGCACTCCGTCTATATACACCTAACCAGCTCTATACATACATGTGTATATATATATAAATGTTGACGGTGGTATATACTGCAGTTCGTATGTATAATAATAATATATACTTTAATACTAACTTCATACTTGAGGCGTGTATATAGTTTACTTGAAAACTTAATATATTTAGACGTCATCGTCACCGCGATATAAACATATAAATTATATGATGTAAACATTATCTGGACACCAATAAATGTGTATATATATATAATTTAAGATTGGTACATAAGGATAGGGGTCTAATATCGATGTATATATATAATAATAGCTGTATATTTAATCCTGAACTACATATGTATACCTACGTATAATATAGTAATACGCGCTGCAGTTTTCGCGCGATGAAGTTACAAAGTGGAAACGCACCGCGCACAGCACGTTTACGTGCTAGCTGCACCGCCGGTGGGGTGATATAGGTATACGCAGTGGTTCGTGGTGGTTAATCGAAATCGCCGCCTCGCGTGAAATTTCTTCGCACAACGCAAACACACACGCGTGCGCGCGCGGGCGGAACGTGTGTGTACCTATAGTACCTACACATTATATATATATAATAGGTAGCGGCGCGGGACGATACGACGCGGAGTCTGCAGCGGGTCAGAGATCTGCCGGGACCGAGTGTAAAGCCTTGCACGGTTGCGTCGGCGGCGGGTGCGCGAAGGGTCGTGCATGGTATATACATTATGTGAGTGTGGGCAGCAGTGTCACGGGGGTGGGTGGGTGGGTGGGTGGGTGGGTGGGTATATAGCGCGTGTAAAGGGACGGGAGCTTACGACGAAATTAATAACTTTAGGGCCACCGGTCACGAGCCGCGGGGGTTTACCGTGTTTGACACGTTGTTATATTACGCGGCGGCAACGCCGGTCACCGCGGGCCCCCGCCGCCCGGCGCCCGGCGTGTGGGTGGCCGGTCCCGCGGCGGCCGGGGCCCGGACACGCCCACGGACCAACACACACGCGCGATTGTCGCTAGCCGAGCGCCGCCCTGTGCCGCCGACTTAGTAACGGCACCACCGCCGCCGTCATATTTACGCGGCCGCGCCGGATATACTACACCAGCATCAGCCACACACCGCTCTATTCGCTTCTTGGCCCTGGCCACGGTCAAACTACCATTGCGCCGTCACCGCCACTGACGCACCGCTCACACGCACATCCGCGCGCCGCAGCCGCAAGTTAACGGTACACGGTCTACATCTACGTACGTATTTATATTATATAGGTAGTCTTACACTCATGTCGTTTTCATAAATCATAATACTATTAGAGTATTATATAAATTATATTACCGATCTATATGTGTACCATATAATATAAGAGGCCAACAGTTTTATATCATAAACACTCAATTTTACTCGGAGAACAGTTTTAAGATTTCCAATTATTTTAAACCAAACACCTATAATTTGGGTTTTAGTTTTTGGTTTTTCAGTATTACAACTGATTTATTTGTAAAATGTTCTGTAGATTAAATAACCTACCACTTTTAGGACTTAAATTGGTGTCAACGTAAATATGATGTCTCTTTTAAATTTAAATGGGATTTGTTATAAATGTCAATTATCTATATATAAATATATAATAATATATTTTTACCTTGGATGTACAAAGTTTTGATGGAAATATTAAAAACTTGTATTAATTGACTGAATTGTGTAAGACAAAATATAGTAACAAGTCCGGATACTTGTAATAATTGTCTGCTTAATATTTAGATCACGATAAATTATTACCGTATAGGTATGTGTCTCATTAATTTAGGACTTGTTATATATAAGTGTGTACTAAAAAAACCTATCTTACCTAAAACGCACAAAAATAGAAGTTAAAAAAAAACACGTTAGTATGAATTTTACTTAAAACGTCTTTCCGAGTGATAATGATTTTTTTATCAAAATTTGACATAAAACTTTTGGCCGATTGATCAACATCAATATAATAAATTATACACCTATATTTTTTTGTTTTTTAAATACGATTTTCGTTGCACTTTTTTTAGATTTCCCTGACATTTCAGACAAGAGTTATATACTATACCGGAGTTGGTGCCGTCGCAATATGATTTGACGTATTCAGATAATGGGAACAGGTAAGTCACGACGTTTATGCATCATATAATATTATAATGGGTACCTATATAATCATAATTTAAATATTGCTATATTATCCCATACATGATACACAATTATACCACCTATATAATATAGCGTAATGTCGCTTCCATTATTTGGTAAAATTTAACATTTTTCCGTTACACGCGTATAAGCTCGCGAAGACGTACCTGTAATCATTTAAAAGTTGAACATGAGTAAAGTTACACGCCTGTATTTATGTGAATATAGATTAAAGAATTATACATCATAATAGTTTAGCACAATATTATAATATGGTATGTCTTGTTAAATTTCCGTCTTTTTTATAAAACAAACATACAGGTACCGCACATATATTATTATCTACAATTTGATTAAAATGAATACCTTGGTATATATAGATGCAACTTATAAATACAAAAAGTAGGTACGTAAAAACTTTTGAAATTTTGAATAGTAATAGAAAAAATGTGCATAGATTGTTTATGTATACCTATATTAAATACGATAGGTTATAAATAAAATATCTAAATTTTAAAAATCTGAGAAAATTGATAAAAATTTATTTTTTACTTACCCAATAAGATATATTTTTTCTGTGAACATTTTGTGACTATATGTGACACCAATATTATATATAGAGTCGTATCAAATGTCTGCAGCCACAAACTCACACTGGTAATACGCTGGTTGAATATGTATAGGTATATTATATTAAGCTCGGAAATTATTATATGATAATATATTATAATACATTATACAAAAATATTTTTATTATATTATTTATCGACTTGGTTGGTGTATTTTTTGTGCCAATAATATAGTAACACATGATGAGTAGAATATTTTTTGGACTTATTAAATTATTTTTATTTTTTTAAAAAAATCGAGAATATTGCATATGAATTCTTTTACATTTTTAATGGATGCTAGACACAATAGTGTAAACAAATAGATACAATTCATACAAATGGAAACATTAATAGAACATAACTTTAATCAGGTTTGTGAATTTGTGATGTGTACATATACATTTAATATAAGTACTACTCAGATTTTATTAATTTTTACTTGACGTATTATGCCCACAAAGTAGAATAAAGCGTATATAACACTATAACAGGGCCCAGGGGTAATTATTATTTACATAAATATATAATTCTTCTTCATATTTTGGATAGATTAAGTATAGTGGAGTATATAAAATTAAATTATTATAAAGTGCTTAAATATCTATACACTACACAGTATACATATAAATATTAAATATATTATATAGGTATACAGATTTATATATGTAGATCAGAATTACCTACCTAATATCTATATACTATTAATTAGTAAACTACTATAAGAGATAAATACACAATATTATATTATTATACTTACTATTAAACTATACCTAACTATATATAAATTTGATTATTACTTATTTATTACATTTATTGTTTGTGTCCAAATATGGCAATAATAAAATATATAAAATATACGACAGATAAAGCAAACAAGTTTAATTCAAAAAAAATAACAACAATATAAATTTAGATTATAATAATAAGTAAATAATTTAATAATAATAATAATAATAATATGATAAATTTGCATTATAATTTCAGTTAAAAAAGTTTATTTTCTGGTTTAGCATCTGATTTTGTACACATTACAATCCCAAAGATTCTGCACTAAAAATAAAATATAAATTAAGAAATAACTTAAAAATAATTATATACCTACCTACATTTTAACATAAAATATGAAAAATATGACAGTATATTACTAAATGTGAAAAATAGTATAGGTAGTAGGTACGTTATAATATTTTATAGGTATAATAGAACTAATTGTTTTTCGGAACTAACATTTCATTGACAGTCGACAGAACCATCATTATTAAAAGCTTTAAAAAAATATGTACAGCAACTTTAAGAACTTCCAAATCCCAATTATATAATTAAAGGTAATGTTATTTTTGTATACAACACTTCAGCTATAAATCATAATATTTTTTAAATTATAATCAAAAGACTAAAATATTTAATAAAAAAAAACCTAGTTGGTACCTAAACATTATGTCATAATTTATAATCTTTTGAAATTATATACACAAAAGATAATTTGTTTATAAAAAATATGATCAAAAAGTTAAACTTGTAGTAACTTTTGTCAATATAAAAAAAATCTTATCAGAAATTGATTTGACGCCTTTTTATGTTGTTATAAGAATAATTAACTGGTATACATAATATTGCATAATGAAGTCTTTGTGTGCATAAAAAATCAATCAAAAAAAAAGACAAAATTAGTCAAACAAAACTGGGTCATTGTTGTTTGAAGGCAATTTGTATAATAACGTTTTAGAGAAGCAACCTTTTATCTAAATAATAATTTTGCTATAAGGTTAATTTTTCATAGTATGCAAACTAAAAGGTATAAGTGCTGTATTTTTAAACGTTTTTAAAACGAAATCCTTGAATAATACAATTGTAGTGTTTGCAAAATATTGTAGGCTTTTAGGTAAATAAATGCTTTGCGACTTCGCGTACATTAAGTAAAATACACGTTTAAATGTTTAAGCTTAAATTAAATTTGTTCTTCTATAATATTAATATTTTATTTCTAAAAAATACAAAAATAGTAGGTTATAATGTAGGTACCTACAGAAAATATTATACGTGTTTTCATTAAGTACATAGCTTATTTTTAAAAACAGTTTTATTATTTTGAACAATATCGATTGATCATTTATATTGATATTTATTGATAACAAAAAAAATATAAGACATAAAATATAGATACATACATATAGTTATTTTTATAATTTATATGTCTATATTTCATCATGAATTTATTTTTGTGAGCTGAGTGACATAAACTTTATGTTTCTTAATGCACAGATTAAACAAAATAATGTAATATTTTGCACATATCGAGTTGGATTACTTATATTATACTTTTCATACAAAATCTATTTATATATATATATATTGTAATTCTGAAAGTTCTCATAATAAATCCTTATAATTCGGAAATTAAGTTCTCTTGAAGCCGTTACTCCACAGTTCAATTTTTAATAATCAGTTGATCCCGCGGACAAATACACTTGCGCCTGGTCCTTAGAACCATTCGACCCCCTTTTTAAAAGGATCGAAAGCACATCATAATCTCTATTATTGAAAAGTTTTGTTGACCTTTTTGTATAGTTGAAACCGTAAGCCTTTCTTTTTCGGTTGAACTCAAAAAGCCCGGAGAAGATTAGGCATCCCGCTCAAAAGGTGAACACAAAAAAAAAAACTTTAAACGGGCTACTCGTTCAGAGCGCGCAAAGTTCGAAAAGCCTTTAAAAAAAAACTGTTTTATTTCTTTTTTAGGATAAATAATAAATAAACGAAGAAGAAAAAAAGTTAAACCTTCAATCAATTATTATTTAAACACCATTATATAAGATCAATGAAATCGCCCTGTTTTCAATTTCAACTGAATGACCTTATATAGGTAGTCTATAAATATTAAATGTCTTTACTGAAATTATAAGGAAGTTAATTGAAGATAACTGAACAAAAAATAGATTAAACTCCGTTCTATATAATTCAGGGTAATGTAAACTGTTTTATAACAAACTACCGATTATTTACAAAGTTTGTCAGTAAATTGTACATCTGGTCATTATATACATATTATATACAGATTGCAGAAATCATTACAATTTTAAAAGAAATTTTTAGGGGCAAAATGTTAGAAGTAATATAATCCATTTAAATCTTAAAATTAGACATTTTTTAAATTAATTTGTATTGGTTACCGCTTTAGTAATTTTTGTTTGATTACATAATATTATATTTTATGTAGTGATTATATAAATATTTTGTATATTCAATTTTGATTGAAATAATGATATGTGATGTACCTAAATTTAAAATTGTAATTTGTAGATATATTGTTATTTGTTAAGAATCAAGAAATACTAGCAATAGAAATGCTTCGCTCATTATCGGGTTAAGAAATATTTGAGGTTTACTTAAATTTTAAATATTAAAATTGTAATTATTAATAATTATTCGTTCAAATGAAAGTATATTATATTCATTTAATGCCCATAACAATGGTTGGGATTTTATCGAAATATAAAATAATAGAATAATAGAAAAATTTGACGCATCTAAATCGAAATTTAGTTGAGTAGTTTCTGAGATATTAAAATATTTAAGTAATAAAGGTAATTATAGTCTTTAATAATGATTTTACTTAAAATAATATAAATGTTTTATTTAGTTTAGTTTTTATAATACCTTCTAAGACAATTTTTACAAATTATAAAACTGTAATAAACTATTGTATAATTTTCCACCCTGGTAATGTGTCATCATTATCCATATGGTACTTAAAATTTAATACCTCAAAGTCAACTCGTTCAAATTTCGATTTTGTACAAAATCAAAAAAAAATTTATCTCCTCAACAATTTACAATAAAAAAGTGGTTTTTGTTTGATAAAATAAGTCACTACAGCAGGACACTCCTTATTTTGCTTAATAAATCTAAGAATTTGAAAATATGGTACTTATAAAAGTATAAAAATTTGGATTTGAATCAATTTATTATTAGAGGCATAAATGGTGTGAGGTGAGCTTGGGGATTCACTCAATGCTTATAATTCGTATAGGTAAGATAAGACGTATTATAAGTTGGTACACGCTGTAAAATTATGATTAGGTATTCAAAAAAAAAAAAAAATTCAAACTTTAATAATTTCTATAAGTTAATCACAAAGACGGCGATTTACATCGCGTCTCTTCCTCCAACATACTATATATTTTATCAAAGTATAATATTAAATTGTATAATATAAGCTATTTGTAACATATTATATTATATTATATTATAATATTATTATTATTATTTCGAATAAGTTTCGACATACACGCTCAATACAATTGCAGCAGCGATATATAATATATAATACTACGATGGTATATTAACGCTCGGCGGTGGACCGATAGCTCCCGACAAAAGTTGGTCGCAATGTCGCATATAGTCGCCGCCAAACGACCGCGGGCGACTCGGCACAGCTGCGTGTAATGTACTTGGCGCGTATAGCTTTTTCACAACAACGGTCCCGCGCCGCCCGCAGTGGCGGCGGTCGCGTTACATCCGCACCCCGCGCGCATATTATATACTTTTGCTCGCTCTCCTCCGACATCCATTAGCCGCCGTCGTCGCCACTGCAGTTTCCGGCCTCGGGGCGCACGTATATACACGCGAGCATATTATTATATAATATATATATATATATATATGACGACATTGTGCATATATACTTCCGGAAAAAAAATCCTCTGCTGTGCCGTTTCCGTGACAGCGGCGGCGGCGTTACGAAGTTATAAGCACCTCCGCTCGGCGCGACACATTTATATATAATATATAAGTACATACTAGATAATTACATAAGTATTTTAGCTTGTAGTAGATACTGTAGTCATAATTTAATAGTATATCACTTTGTTTCAATAGTAAAATAATCAGTAATATTTACAAATAAGTAGTTATTTAAGTCGTCAATATTGTAGCACTATCCTTATAAAAGCTAAAACTCGTGCTGGGAGAACAGTATAAGTTCTTATCCGCTAAATCCTAGTATATAGTCAATAAATCAGTCGCTAAATCAGTATAGTTTTGTTGATGATAAGTAAGTATAATAGTATACTACAACTACTCAACTTCAACAAATTATGAATAGGTTGTTATGGAAACAAAGAAACAATACTTACCATATACGCCAGACAACTACTCAATTTAACAGGACTTCTGTAAAATTAAAAAAAACAACTTTGCTTACATAACTTATTTATGCTCACTCATAAAAAAACAGTGAAAAATATTCATAGTCAAAATTATCACTAAAAAATAAAACTTTTCCATCCTCTTCTACCTCTTTCTTAAGGGTTGAATTTCTAAAAAATCCTTTTTAAACGATTTTGTTGACTTTCAATAATTTTAGAGTGGTTATTTACCCCTTTAGGGGTTGATTTAAAAAAAATATCTTGTATCCTTTCTCGGGGTTTAAGCTATTTCCATACCAAATTTCATCGAAATCCTTTCTGTTGTTTAGTCAAACCTAACTCGAGTTACTTTCGCATTTATAATATTAGTATTATACATATATATATATAAATAGGTAGGTATAGATATACTTACACACAAAAAAATATATATTAGGTTAAATTTAATTTATTACAAACAGTATTGAGGGACAAAAATAATGAGCGTTTAAAAAAAGTACGCACAAAAGATAACATTTTTTACGTAAATAGTTAGATTTATATGTATTATATATATATAGTTTTGTATATAAGACACTTGACGCGAGCGCGGGTTCATAAGCGGATTCCGAAACAAGCTCATTAATAAACCACACGCCGAGCCCATCATACATCGTAGTCGTCGTCGTCGTCGTCGTCGTCGTCTTCCGGGCAATATATGTATATACTATCGCCGCACTTATACGTGCGTCATTATATATAAGCCCGTCACGCCAACTTTTAGATCCTTCGACGCCTGCACCGCCGCCGGGGAGTATAATATATATATATACACACGTCAGCGATCGCGTCGTTTACGGTCGAGTACAGCATATATCGCCTTATATAATATATATAAACACGAAGGGCGCCTCGAAAGCTCCAACGCGTCACTTTTCAACGTTACCTGTGCACAACACGCATAATAAAGGTGTCCGCGCCCACAACTTTTCAACCGTCGGCCGACGAAGGGACCGGCGTGAACGCAGTCGTCTCGCGCAAAGTTCGCGAGCGACTAACCGCGACTAACCAGCTCGTCGCCGGGGCCATCCCCTTAGGCTGGTAATGCGCGGTATAATGCATATTATAACGTATATAGACCTTGCCTATATAGTGATGCCTTCACATCATGATATAATAATTTTTTTATAGAGGACTTTGGCACTTTGCAGGTCGGATCTTCTTTTGTATCGATATCATAACAATAACGATATCGACATCGAAACCATATAATATTATCGTAATATCCAAAATACATTTATTGTCAATTTTTTTTGGGCCACTCATTTTCTACATTTATTGTTTTATATTATACCTACACAGTACAAAACAAAATACTATACAAATTACAAATATAATAATATAAATAATATGTTTTTTAAAACATAAAATATGAATTCTAATGTGTTTTAACGACATCGATATCAATATCCAATATCAATGTTCTTTTACATCGATATTGGTATCTATATATATAAATTATATTACATGGGCTCTTACATTACTTAAGGCATAGATGTACGCTAAATTTCAGTCCGTTATCAGTTATTCAGATATTTATTTTAAACATTTTAATATTG
This sequence comes from Neotoxoptera formosana, assembly GCA_022818045.1. Taxonomy (NCBI): domain Eukaryota; kingdom Metazoa; phylum Arthropoda; class Insecta; order Hemiptera; family Aphididae; genus Neotoxoptera; species Neotoxoptera formosana. The sequence goes on from CM040634.1 coordinate 12,820,878, forward strand.
CGTGGGAATATTATATATTTTGTATACGATATAGGTACCTAATGTAAACATTATTGTTATAAGTAAAGTATCTAAATACTGTGTATTATATTAGTGTAATATATACTCAATGGTATAACTTTAATTATGATGTTTTTTCAATCTATATATTAAATTATTGTAGTATTTGTAATATTGGTTTGTTGATAGATACTTTGTATACATTTTTAGTACCTACAAAACTAAAAACTGTACACAATTTTTTCTATATTTTATGTAGCTATAGGTTTATACTTTTACGGCATAAATAATGTATATATTTATTATGCTGCATAAAAGTTCTATTTATAATAATATAGTTAATTCAACATAAAATTATCTGTGGCTGAACTCACATTATCTATTCATTTACTTAAAGCAGTGATTTCCAACCTAAGGGGCGGGGACGTGAGCACATAGCTGAGGAGACACAAGCAGTCATTACACATACATTTTTTTAAAAATTATTTACATAAATATAGGGGAAAAAACGAAAAATTAATAATTGCCGCTAATTTATTACTTAACCTATATAACAATCGTAATCTCCTCGTTATTGCATATCTCCTAATCGATACAATAACGTGGTCAAAGTTTCAAGGTTTTTGTGATAATCATATAATTTTTTATTTTTTATTTTTAATTATTAAAATATATATTAAAACATAAAAAAAGGTCTTCAACTTTATAACTTTAACTTTACCTATTAAAACGAAAAAAACTTTTTTTTTGAAGATTAAATTGATTAGAGGGCGCGCGTAAGATTTTTGAAAATCTACATGGAGTATGCGGGCATGGAATACAAAAGGTTGGGAAATACCGATTTAAAGAATACTCAAGTATATCGTATATCGTGTATATGAAAAAAGAAGATGAATTATAATACTATCTAGTATCTACATCAATAACTTATCTATGCTCATATGATTGTAAATCAAAATGTATTTTTTATTTTATTAATAGGAGATCGATTATTGGATATCCCGTGCAAAGTTTGTGGGGATAGAAGTTCTGGCAAACATTACGGCATTTACAGTTGTGACGGTAAGCACCGTAGATAATTTTCCTTTGGTATTTATATAGGTACTAACAGCTTGGGACTGACAAATGCCATTGCGTGTATTGTGCTGCAGGTTGTTCCGGGTTTTTCAAAAGGAGCATCCACCGGAACCGGGTGTACACGTGCAAGGCACAAGGCGAACTCAAAGGCAGGTGCCCCATTGACAAAACCCACAGAAACCAGTGCAGGGCTTGCAGGCTCAACAAGTGTTTTCAGTCGGCGATGAACAAGGACGGTGAGTTCGTGTCAAAATTGATATTATATTATGCTCGATTCCACCCTTTGTATATTTGTACATATTTTCACCACGCAGTTCTGAAGTTTTTATAGCTCAAAATGTTTGTGTACACTTCTGTATTATGATGTTTAGTATTATAATGTATATTATATTATTATATACTAGTATGTTTATACATACACTATCATAAAAACATGCACATTTTCGACCATTTTTGTTTCATCCCCCAAACTAAGTGTATTCTGTCAAAGTGATTGTTATATATATATAGGTATCTAGTAGTTATTTTGTAGGAGGTTTCGTTTTCTGAGTATTATACAAATATATATTATATGCGTTTATAAACGACCGACTGAAACACCGCAGAAGCTACTTCAACGGTGTTCCGACAAAACTGTTAATATTATGCGAACTCATGATTCTGCGGTGCCATATCGTGACAGATCATAAAATCAGTAGCACCACGTCGTGTTTACATTGAATTTAATGTTCGGGAAAACGCATTTTGGTTTTGAATTCATTTCACGTATCATATTATTATACAAAATATACTACGAAATATATAAAATGAATACCTACCTATATATTATATTATGTATATTTATTTTATGTATTTTATATATAATATATACAATATGCATTTTTAGGACCATACTAAAATCATTTAGATAGGTATTTTATAGAGTTTCCTTATATATAAAATAAATGTAATATAATTTTATAGTGATGAAACTATAATATAGTTTTAATGTAATTTTACAATGATAAAAGAAAATTGATTAAGTACCTGTAGTTATTACAATATTTCCAAAAATGTGCAAGCAGATAACTAGATTTGAACAATTTTTTTTCATAGCTCTTAACATCGAGGTGTAAAAAACGTCAGTACCTACCTACTTTTACTACTTAGTGCAGATCTATTACACTTAAAATATAAAGTTAAAAATTATGTTGCTTATAAAGTTATTTTAAATCATTTAATATTTTTAAAGATGACAAAAAATGTAATAATTAAATAATTTTTCATTATATCACTATTATTTATCTATTGACTATCTGGAACATTAATATAGACTCTATATAGAGTATATAAACTATTTAATAATTATGATATGTACCATAATGGGTTATCGAAAAATGTGGTTTTAGTTTAAATTAATTGTTTTAATGTAACATAATATTTTTTATAACAATATGCATTATGCATAATAAATTGGTTGACTTCAACAAACAACTTAACAATTTACTGCAGAAAATGGTCAGCCACATAGAATAAGAAGGTGATAAAGATACTATAATAATTTAACGTCGGATTTCGACGTGTAAACGGACGGTTTTGACCGTTTGTTTTCCTCGCCGTTTTGTACGCACTCGACTGCCATCCACTGCTCGTTAAGGGCTGACTAAAGATTTTCTTGCATCTTTTTTTTCTCGTTCGTCTAATTTCTCGGGCGTTGAATAATGGCCCACCCCCAAACAAAATGCCTAGTTTATAATGTCGTTAACGCGAAGTCTTCAATCACGCCAAGCAAAACCTCTCTCTTAACTCTATCTCCTCGCTCTTTAATTCTTTTTCTCCTTACCCTCCTCAGCCTTTGATAAATGAACCGCGTTTTGTGCAAAAAGCTACCGCTCCAGCACAGCGTAGCCAATTTTCGGTCTTCATTGAAAATTCTCCAGCTATTCGCGCACCCCTCCGTAAATAATATATCCCTTTCACGCCTCTCCAATCATGTGTGTGTGTGAGTGAGCGTTGTATCTGGCGACTGCTGGCTGGAATATATACGTGTGAGTTTTTGACAGCTGATAGCTGGATTAACTGACTTACCAACGGAAAAACAAGTGTAAAATAGACAGGAGGGGGTCGATGACTTGATGCAATTCAAATGTGCAATTCGGAAAACGATAGCCATTTAAATAAATATAAAAGGAGTGGTTTACTTTCCGTTCTCAATTGCGAAGTAATACCTAACGGAAAAACGAGACATAGAATATAGATACAACTAAAATACGTACTATATCATTATTATTACTATGTATGATCAATGGTACTATGTACAATATTTGCGCAATCCTTATAATATTATGTATGGGCCTATACACAATTGTGTAAAATATACGTTTGTGGTTTGTTCTAACTTCTAAGTATAAATATAATAAAATAATAATATATTATACTATTATACATACATGTATGATATTTAAGCTTTCGGTATATACCTGTCTACTTGAAAAAAAAATTGAATATTTGAAAAACTAATACAACCAACTATTTTTGAAAATATCAATAATTTACGTTTATTTTTTTAAACAAATAAATTGTTGCACTATTAAAAATACAAGGTAAATCGTAGGTACATAATATAAAAAAAAAATTATTTTAAATGTAAATTGTCAAAAATAATTGGTATTACCTATGTATATATAGCTATTTAAAAACATACGACAAAATTATTACACCAATAACTACACTGATACATTTTGATAGTTTAGTGAACATTTTTAATTTTATTGCAATTATTAATAAAAACTTATTGAGTTATTTTTGTTATTTTTTATTCGCACATTTAGATTCTACATCTATAAAATATCTTTGTATAACCTATGTACAACTGAGAACCGACGGGAGTGATCTAAAATAATTTTTAGAGCGCAGTATATGCTTAGAAATAAGTTGTTTCGACCAAAAACCAATTGAATAAAATGCCCGTATGTCTGCAGGGGATCGTTAGCTAAAACAACAAAAATCGTTAGTTTTGAATATTGTCGGATGAAAAAGGTACAGCATAACCGGGATTATTTGATAAAAAAAAAAATACATAAAAGAAGGGTTTATTTCATACGGGTTGTTTTCTTGAGTTAAACATAAAAATAAATCATCTGGGCCACGCCATATTCTCGGATTCCGTTTAGCGTAACAAATTTGCAAAATCACAAAGTTTCTTATGCTACAAGCTTCCGTGGGCCGGATAGTAAACATTTGAAAATTAAATTATTGATTAAAAAAATAATAATAATAATAAACAGGAAAATATGTATTATAATTTATAATAATAAAACCAGGTATTTGAATATACAACTATACAGGTATAGCATGAGATTGATGTGCAGGGCGCCTCCCGGTGAACTGCAGGTGATTTAGAAGATATTATATTGATATGGGTACACTCACTGTATTATAGTGTGAATGATAACAAAAGAACTGGGGTGACAATGGGAACTATAAACGGGGAGACAGTTTTCAATCAGCAGTAAATATCCGTGAACAATTGAACAACCCTCGAACATATCAACGTGTATAGCTATCGGTGTAAATGTGTAATCCGATGATGAATTATTATTATTGGTTCCAGGTATTTGAATATCATAAATTGAGTTTAAATTAACATTTTTACAAAATGTTTTTTCGCTCGAGTCCGATCTCTAAAAAAAATATAAATAATTATAATAATAAATAATGGCGAATTCATAAAAACAAATTATTTGAAAAGCTCAGATTAAAAAAAAATGCTCAGCATATTAAACCAGAACAAAAGCTATGGCACGTGCAGTTTTTTGTGATTTTCATATAGCTGTATACTGTATAGTGTATGTATATGATTGATTAAAATGAAAAAAATAACGTGAGCGAGAAATCCCTATGAAATCTGGTTGATAAAACAAAATTTGTGAAATCAAAATGTTAAATATAACGGTATATGGTACACACATGCATAGGCGCAACTAGGGGGGTGCTTGGGGGTGCTTCAGCACCCCCAGCTTTTTATTTAGCACCCCCACACCAAAACCACCAAAAATTTAAAAATCATGAAAAAAATGTTGTTTTTTTTTGTATTTGACATTTATTAGGACAAACACAAATTGGTTGCGTGATGATTATAGTTATATCATATATTAGGTATGTATGTAATTATAATGATATATTATTAAATTTTTATTTAAGGATGTTACCTATGTGTATCAACTTGGATTTGTTAAAAGCCGAAATGCTTATTTGTAAGAAGGCCACATTTCCAAATGTATTTAAATTGTTACAAGTGGCTCTTACAATTCCGGTGAGTTCTGCTACGTGTGAGAGAAGCTTCTCGTCAATGCGTCGTTTAAAAAACTAGCTAAGAGCAAGTATGGAACAACAATGGTTCACAAATTTATCAATTTTAAAAGAGACATTGTTAACAAAATTAGTTCTTCAGAAATACTAGAAAAGTATTCTACTAAGAATAGAAAATTATTATTAGTATAAAATAATATTATTATGTATAATAAATATGTATATATTGCATTTAAACTTTATTATTATTTTTATCACTTAAACAAATTATATACTATAACTAATGTATTTATAAGGTATATTATAGCTTTTATACTTAAATATTAGTGTGCTGAGGTTGTATAGTGTGGATTGGAATGATTATAATAATTATAAAATTGTTGTATAGTATAGGTGTTTGGGGGTGTGGGGGCTTGCCCCCACGGGCTTGTGTCCTCTGCATAATTTTAGTACCCCCAGTTTTTGGCCTCTAGTTGCGCCTATGCACACATGATGTAATTTGGATTCAGAGTGGATCATGAAAATTATATTTTAAAATGATGATGTGTATATATAGATCAAAATTGTATGAAAAGTAAAATAGACTAAATTAAAATTGATTTAAATAAATAGGTTTATTAATTAATGCAGAATCAGGATTCACGAGCAGTCCTCTTTAATTCCTATAAGTACCTAGTTTATACTAAATTCCTTTTCTTAGAACTTTTTCTAAATATACTTTATCAAGACGATCGAATATGTATGAATATAATAGTTACAGAAGGCGAAGGTTGTCACGTTTAGAAATTACGTAGGTAATATTATGATTAAGTTTAAATTATATATATACAGAATATATAATATGTATACACCACTCGAGCTGTATGAATTAATACTTTTGACCATGACTTATCCTCGAGTATCAATAGATTTGGGACAATTTTTTTTGTCTAGCCTCCCCTTAATCCCCTTTTATTTCTTACAAATTATATCACCGATCACCCCCCCCCCCGTGAAATATAATACTGTCGTAAGCGCGGTAATGTGCTGCAGGGTGAGCGTAATGACGCGTGACTTTATTGTTATGATATATTATATTATCTATTATCATATTATAATATGTTAACATTATATAATGTATATACAGCGGTGCAACACGAGAGAGGACCGCGCAAACCAAAGTTGCACCATCACCACCACCATCACCATCACCACCCGATGAAGGACTCGCCGCAGCCCACCGCCAACCTGCACCAGCGGCCACCTGGCCAAATCCCGCTGGGCACCGACCACAGCAACATGAACCAAAAGACGTCTTCGGCTTACCCGAAAACGCCAATGGACACGGCCCTGCCGCTCTTGTCGTCAGCGCCGCCGTCGCAGCAACACCTCCATCATCATCAGCAACAGCAACAGCAGCAGCAACAACAACCGCCACCTCCTCCGCAGCAGCAGCAGCAGCAGCCACCACCGCCGCCTCCGCTTCTGCCACCCACACCGCCGCAAGGACACGTGTTCTTGGGACAACAACAGCCGCCGCCGCCGCCCGGACTTTTACAGATACTCATGTCGGCCGAAAAGTGTCAGGTAAACGAAATCGCCATGCATACGTATATTGACTTTTGACTATACAATATTATATATTATACGTATTTTTATGAGTCTTCATTTAATACCTAATATTATATACTCATACAAGCTGAACGAGCGTTTTAAGGGGCTCATGGTGTCTATGCCCTCTCCCGCATTAGCCATATTTTCGTGTTTTATTAACCATCAAAATAATTTATAATGCTGGTTGAAATTGTCAAGTCTGATAAAATATAATGTCCCATTGTCACATTTATATGTAGACTACAGCGCTCATATATTAACACGAGTTGAAAGCTCAAGTCTTAAGTTTTAATAATGTGTGTATCGTATAATGTTTTAATGTGTTAAAGACTTGGGTATCATATCTAATGCGCCTAATAAGAAATAGCAGGACAAAAGATAAAAATAATAAATTGGTGCGACCTACAAGTGTATTTTATAAACACACCATTAAGTTCACGTTGCGATAATTACTGATTAGTGATTACAATAATATTATACAAGTAAAGTATATAATTTACGCGTCAAAAAGCCATTGCTGAGCTTTTTTTTAAACATCGTAAAATGTACGCTACATTTACGTTTCGAGTGTTGAATTTCGGTAGCTAATAGAAATATTTAGCTAGGTACCTATACATGTGCGCTCTGCAAATAATAAGGACACGTGTAATACACCGCCGCCGCGAAGGAGCGTGTGTCGTCCTAATATGATACACTGTGCAGCAGTAGCAGCGCGGCGAGAGGACAGCGAGCGGACCGATATATATACGGTGCGCCGCGGAGGAGGATGCTGTGGCGGCGGCGGAAGAGTGCGCACTCGCGCGATGAGTCAGCCCCCCTCCCGCCGCGCTCGCGGACGTTTTGATGTGAGAACCGGACCACATGGTCCTCGCGGGTTTTAGCAGCAATCGAACCCTTTGTTCGCGGACGTCAAAGACGCCCTCTGGCTTTACCGTATTATACGTTTACTGCACACACGGACGCGTACGATCGTGTAAATATATATGTATAAATACGTATACGTACATGTTTATATATATATATATATATATATATCATACATAATGTTGAATGTGTGTCGAGTATTTTACACATCACATTGTGTCGACCCTCGGGCTTAAGCTCGACTTTTATCGCTATTAGCATCGGTGTGCGGCGGCGACGTGTGATGCGCTGGAGCGGTGACGAGCCGACGACTGCTCTATATATATACGTTAAAATATTATATTATATCGGTATATACATATTTTATATACTAATATTAGGTTTATTTTTTTTTTTTTTTTTACGCCGTTGACTCGGAAAATTTTTTATTTTTTCATCCCTGCTTTTGTATACATAACATGCGTATTATATATAGGCTATATATAGCTTACCGATCCTCACGTGTATTTAATTCCTGCAGCGTTCCGTCGCTACTTCATATCTATATCTACAAACATATAGGTATAAACCATAGGGTATTCAACCATAATCGCATTTTCTTTTATATACATATTACAAACCTATAAATATTCATAATTAGTCAACGAAATAAGCTCCATAATATAGGTAATTAAAAATATCGATTATTTAAAAACAATAAAACCCACGATGTTAAAAATGAAATTGTTTCAAAACATTTTTTAACTTATAAAAATACTTTTAATAGTTATGAGAATTTTTTATACAAATAAGTGTATTATTGGGACATAATAATTATGACATTATTGATGAGTGTTCACTGCTCAGTTTGTGTTGAAAATAATCACATTTTTCGCAAAATTGCTATAATCTGTGGTATTTGTATTCACTCGGAATTATTCATTATTTAATGAAAAAACTGTTTATTTGTAACCCGCTCACAGGAATTGATATGGAGCGCTAAGATGTCAGAAGCCTCGTCACCTATTGGCATACCGCAACCGACCAGTCCACAGAGTTCACTATCGTTGTCGTTATCACCAACTTGGGAAGTCTTACAGGTAATTAAAACAATATTAGGTATATCTTAATCGTATAACAGATTTATATAATTATATGACAATGTTACTGCATGCGTTATTATAAACGAAATTAAATTAAGTTAATATTACCACACTTCATTATACCATTTAAAGCCGGTAAGAAATGAAATTGATTAGGTACGATAAAAAATTATTTTTACTAACTTATAACCTAACCAGTTTATGAACGTCAGTTGGCAGTACTCCAGATACCTATATATATTTTATTATATGTAGAATTGTCAAGAATGTTTGAAATACTATTAAATATGTATTTATATACCATTCCAGCGTAATATAGACCTATACTCAATCGTGATATTATAATAAATTATCCATGTCACATAGGTAGATGAAATATCGCTTATACGTTATTTTAACACTTAAATATTTTAAAGTTATAATATTATAATTCATACGTAATATAATATAATATCTAAATTCGTTGGATGACAGATACCTATTAAACTAGTTATTACTCATCAATATCTAAAACTCATAATGCTCCGGTGTCATCGTGCATCGATAGGTACAGTCAATTATATAGTTATACCTATACTTGCAGTTAACATATTGACCTAGACATATTAAGTGTATAATATATCGTTATACATATATACAATTTAAAATTATTATTCAAATGGACAAATCAGTCAATATTGACAGAATTCTATTGCACTTTTAATAATAGATGATCCTATAATATTGACATTTGCTATACTGTAGGTCTGTAGATAACTGACGTTTAAACACTTCGGGTCGATTGTATACACACTGGGGTAAGGGATTATATTTTATACGCGAGGGTTGACTTTTTGACTGCCCGCCTACTTTTCTGCGGGTGGCAAAAGGTGTGCCCCTTTATCCAATCGCCTGTGATTGAAGATTAAAAATGGCGACCCAGTACGAATACATTTAACAAATACATATATTTATACAATGTATGTTCCCGAACAAGCGTGTTAAAATAATGTGTAGTAAAGTTAAAAGATTTTGTTTTACTATTTATATATTTAAGTTTTATATAACACAATATAATGGACAGAAATAAGAAAAATGGTTATCGAATGAAAAAAAGGGAGCCATCACAGTACGACCGCAATACAAGAGTTGTAACTTTTTTCTTTATTTTTTTTTATTTTTATAATGTGCACATAAATTCTAACAGTTGGGAAAAAATTTTGAAATATTAATTTATATGACATTTAGAAGTATAGCTATACTATAGGTATATTAAGTTTTAATTTGTTAAAAGTAAAAGCGTACCTATATATATATTAATATTATACACTTCATCTGATACATTATATCTTCAGTTTTAGCTTAAAACAAATCGTTCTATAAATACTTATAATTTCAGAGGTCTCGAAACTTCTAGATATACGCACCTATTTAATGTTTCCATTCGGAATTTAAACGTTTATTATTATTTTGAATGTTGGTGAAATTGATCCTATGAGCAGCTATTGCACACGAGTATATATGAAACAATAAAAAGAAATACCGAAATTGTTTGATTAATAATATGTATTAAATGCGAAATAGCTTACATTTTCAAACCAATATTAACAATAAATTGTTATTCTTCTTTGTGTTTCAGGAGACCACAGCTCGATTACTCTTCATGGCGGTCAGATGGGTCCGATGTTTGGCTCCGTTTCAGACCCTTTCCAAACACGACCAGGTAATAATAATATATATTATTATATAGTATTAATAATTATGATCAATTATATTTACGGTTAATTAAGTATATAGCAATATAATATAGGTAAAACTTATAAAGTTTTATTGCATACTCTATATAGTGGTAATACACACAAAAAATACATAGGTACTATATTTATATACATTAAGTGCACTCGATATTTATTAATGACTGCTAATGAGTGGGCAGTGCCGGATTTAGAGCAGGTGCCGCCCTAGGCCCTTTTAAATATGCCGCCCCTACCCCACTATACCCCACCCAAAATGTAGTATTTATTACTAATAAATTAAATATTTTATATAATATATATATACTAAATATTATATAATATCAATTTACGAAGTTACATAAATGCATAAAATATTTATATGATTTTTTTTCATTTCTTAGAAAATTGGCTGGTCCCAAAAATTTGCCGCCCTAGGAGAATTAATTTTGTTAATTTTGCGACGTAAAATCTAATTTTGTTTTATAATATACTTTTATCTGTAACACAGTTGCTCCTGCTACAAGAGTCGTGGAAAGAACTGTTCCTGTTACACTTGGCCCAGTGGTCCATTCCTTGGGACTTATCGCCACTATTGAACTCAGAGAAGGCTCGCGAAAGGCTGCCAGCAGACGACACAAAGGTCAACAACGAAATGAAAATCATACAAGAGATATTAGCACGTTTTCGGCAACTGTCGCCCGACGGCAGCGAGTGCGGTTGTATGAAAGCGGTTATTCTATTCACACCAGGTGAGTGGTGAATTACTATGGTGAATAGTAATTTCGACGTTTAAACGTTTGTTATTTGGACAATATTTTATAAAATATAAAACTGTACTTGTTTATACAAATGTACAATTATAGTATTATACAAGTAAAAACAATAAATAATTGTTAATACATTATGTTCATGGTAAAACAAAAACATACCTATAAAATATTTTCTTTTATTAAATATATATTATATTTTTAGATAATAGTAGGTAATATATAGTATATCTTTCATTACTTTTTGTCATCATTTATGTACTGAAAATTAATATCGTATAATATTATAATATACACTATAATAAATAATTGAAATAATATTGTCATTATGACAAAAAGTATTGGATGATATTATGTATCATTATAATCTTAAAATATAATATATTATATTTAAAATAAAATAATATTATATAGGTATTATACTATAGGTAGGTATTTTTTTTTTTTTTTGATTGCAAATACATTTTAATAACAATAATTTATTTTAAAAACTCAAGTGCGATGAGTTTTCCAAGTTTCCATCATTAATATTAACTTTAAAATGCGTTTTTGTGTAGAAACACCGGGCTTGATCGACGCGCAACCGGTGGAAATGCTCCAAGACCAGGCGCAGTGCATATTGGGCGATTACGTGCGAGGACGGTACTCGAGACAGCCCACCCGGTTTGGACGGCTGTTGCTCATGTTGCCCAATCTGCGAGCAGTCCGGCAGGCGACCATCGAGAGGCTGTTCTTCAAGGAGACCATCGGCGACATACCCATACAGAGACTGCTCGGCGACATGTATCACATGGAAAAGTCGTACGCGTAGTTAACCGAACATACTATAAATCTTTAAAATAATATGTATTACACTTTTACATAGTGCATTAGTGCATTGTACTAATCCAAGTCTATATATAATATATCATATAATAGCCTAGTGTTATTAATATTTTAGTCCTGATAGTCTATAATATATGTACAATATTCGTACTTATTTGTAGTATACTATATAGGCGTACTTTGTGGCTTGTGCATTTGTATACTATTATATATACTTACGCATTTCAATTTATTGGACATATACATTGTGATGCACTATATATGTGGCTGTGTACCTATAAGAATATTGAAGGGTAGTATACTAGTGTCCAACTCACAAATAATGTTGTTATGATTAATTTCGAATTTTATTTCTCAAGATTTCTGAGATCCTTCAATTTAAAACCTCGCAATTAATTAAAATATGTTTTTACGTGTTCATATAGATATATGTTTGTAGTTTGCATAGGTACCTATATTAAAACTTGATACCGGTACGAATACCAATATAAAGTTTCCGAAACATTCTATAGAGTAGGTACCGTAAAATATATTGTAATAACGCGATGGATACCGTAATAATCGGATCATACCAGCATTGATATATACATGATATCATTGTATTAAATAAGCTGAAATATAAAATAAATACGATGAATTACCAGCCATATCACTTAAAAATAATTAAATGTGAACATTTTATGAAAATTGCCTTCTATTAAATAACCTTTTAAAACACCAAAAGTATAAACCCGCATTTCAAAACCGACTTACCTATATGTATATTAACCACATTTATAATCGATGCAGCTCTTCGCAGCCACCTCTGCTATACATACATAAGCCAACGTTTTATATTATATACCTAAAATGTACATATCTAGAACATGCGGTATATTATATAGCAAACAACTGTTTTAATCTTTTAAGACTATAATTACAGCGTGTACAACATGCAAATAACAACGATAGATCAAACACGTAAAGGTATTACCTATATGTATAAAGTTTAAAATAATCACATTTACAATTTAGATAATATAATCTATAATGACTGAAAGTTCACAACAACAAATTAAAGATTTCAACCGAGGGTCATCTGCAGGTTGCATAAAGTGTTTTATTTTAGTATATATCGGTTCGACCGAAACAAAATTAAAACATTTTTTTATCTTTTGGCCAAACGATATAATATAAAATGGCCTGTTTATCTCTTGCAAAAAATTATCAATTTTTGCGAACGCAGTAAAAGCTTTTGTATAAATGGACTACCGTGACATTTTGATGACGAAAATAACAAATTAATGTTATGATTTAAAGTAAAATGACACATTGTCAAGAGCTCTCACAGTTACAGAAAAATAGGACTTAGGATAAACACAAAATTATGGTTTTCATTTAGTTCCGCCGTGCATTAGTGCCAAATGCCAATAAAGTTATCGAAACATTGTAAATATAGAGAACTGGGTGTAAATCTAAATATTCTAGTCGTAAATCGTGATTATTTGCAGTATTTGAGTATTAGTATACAACAAATCTCGTCATTAAAATTTCGTGTTACTTAAACTATACCTATATATATTTATAATGTATATAATATGTTATATATTATAGATATAACTTTTTAATTTATTGAAATCAGCTAAAAGTTTTTAAATAATTTGTGTACCCAACGTGTAATATTTATATATATATAACCAATAGCGATATAGTCGCGAAAGTTTCTAGTCATGATTTATTTTGTTACCAAATCGTTTATATTACCTATATTATATTTATTATGATTATTATTTATTATATATAGTTATACTTTGATTTTTGATATGTATACCTATCTGTTTAAAAAAAAACTTTTTATATTCGTGTATATATATTACGTATACTGCACGTGCTGCGTTTCATAATAAATAAAAATATTAATTCAACTATTAAAATATTGAAATTGATACAATCATCCCTATAGTTTTATTAGATTATTTACAAATATAATTTATAAATGATTGTATACTTGTAACTTGTAAATTGTAAGTTAATAATTCCTATACATTTTATACGATCAAAGCTTGAAATGTAATAAATTTAAAAATGTCCTTTAAACATATATGTTCTGCAATATCCAATGCGTATTGCATACTCCTATTCAATATTATAGAAAGTTAACGATGTATTATTATAACCATTGCAAATTATATTTAAACACGATCGTTATTAAAAATTAATCCTTAGTTAAAAGTAATCCTTAGTTCTCATTCTGTCACATTTACATACGGATATGATTGACAATTGTCATAATTAGGTATTCAATTTGTAATTTTTAAATAATAATTATTAATATTACATTACTATATTGGTAGTCATTATTGCAGTAATTGTAACTATTTATACAATTATAAACATGTATATGAATATATATTTATGCTCCGACACGTTTTAATTGTATACCTATTATTGTAAATACCTACTGCCGTAATATAAAAATATTATTATTTATTGTTGTTTAATATTTAATATAATGTCGGAGTGCGCCAATGCTTGACGTGGAAAATAAATACCGAGTAGAAATTACAGGAATATTAATGAAACATTCAAAATTGCGTCCCTAGCAGTACCTATATAGGTAGTTGGCTAGCTATCGAATATCTATACGGCTATACCTACCATACATGCTACATATAACTTAAATACCTACCCAATATAACTGTGGGGAGGCTTCACTCCTCATATAATATCTTTTATTAAACTTGTAATAACGCAAAAATAAAGAAAAAGAAGAGAGGGAGAAGGGTATCACGCTCTACACTTAAAAGTGCTGGGAGAATGATATATGAAATGGGGATATTATTATTATTGCGCTATAATTACCTTCCTCCAAATGTTTGGAGGGCTCTCGAGGTCGCGTATTCAAGAATTTGATCAGAATTCATCAGATACACTGTACAATATAATTGTATGTACTATTTATGTGTATATATAAAATATATTATATTTTAAAGTGTCTTACACTCTTACCTGGTTCGTAGCTGTCTGTGGACTAGGCTGTGTATTAAAATAAGGATAAGGTGACACTAATTAGTAATTACTCAAAATACTTGAATTAAAATATGAAAGAAAGAAACACACTAAATAGAGTTTGTCAAAAAGTGGTCTAGTTCTTGCTCGTAGAATTCTGGGGAGTTTACCAATTGCGCTTAAAATTACCTTTTCATATACCAATTGCGCTCTAAACATTTTAGGGTCGATATACCAATTGCGCTCTAAAATTTTTAGGGTCGATAGACCAATTATTGCGCTTACACATTTTACACTACCTAAGGAAAACTTATTAGTCAGCTATAATTATATAATAAATGCTGGACCGGAGTTATACGATTTTGACGGGGGGTTGAGATCAAGTATTTGGTGACTGAAATATAATTTTTTTTTTTTGGTTTTTCTGTATAATAGGTTATACTATTTCTGTTAATTTTACTACCTTAGCACTACTTACCGGCTACCGCACATGAATTAGATGTTGTTAATGATGTAGAAATTGATGTTGTATTTCACATGTTTAAAGAATAATAATAATTTTTTTAAATAATAATTTGAGCATGGCCTTACAATTTAGAATAATACAATTTGGCTTCACAAAGTGAATTATAGTATACAAAATAATCAATTTGTTGTAATCAAAATATGTGCGTAATAATAATATAGTTTGATAAAATTCCCGATACTATTATAAAATATAATATTATAACCAGTAATCAATTATTGATCAATAAATACGTTTTTAATTTTTAAGAATTTTGGTGTTTTTATGTTGATGTTGATGGAATTAGATCGAACAACAATATTTTTATATCTGAAGGCGCTAGGTTAATTTGAATACAAGCGCAATTGGCATATTGACCGTAGAATATAAAGAGCGCAATTGGTGTACTGACCGTAAAATATAAGAGGCGCAATTGGTAGACTGACCCTAAAATATATGCAGCGCAATTGGTATATTGACCCTAAAATACAAATTTTGTTTTAGGCACAAATGGTCCATGCCCGAATTCTGTACAGAGAGGTTGTTGCTTGGCTGGTTGGTGCGCATGCACTGGTTAAGGGACGATACGGATGAGCTGACCAGAGAGAGTCGGGCAGCTTTATCAAAAGTTACCGTGCCTACGAGGGACAGATTTCTTCTCGGCGGCCGCGGCACAGACTTTTACGACCGTCCTTTTTCTCTGGCAGCATATAAGAAGGCCACAGGAGCAACATTGTATCGTTGCAATTACGTGTTTATTTCTTAACCCGTGATCGAATAATACGGATCGTCTATATTGTCCGTGATGAGGGTTTTAACTTTTATTGGGGGTGTTCGATTTCTACGTGCGACAGTCTGACCGTTATTTATTCATTTTTAACTAATTTTTTATACATTATAATGATATTTGATCATATCATTACAAACTCTAAAACATATTAAGCCAAACCTGCAGCAGGGCGGTGAGCATGCTTGGTGAATAACCTTGCAGCTTATAATAATTATATTTTATGGCTGTATATAGTATACTAGTATGTAGTATGTACCAATTTCTTTATTGTATACGCATTTCAGTATTTTAATATACCTACCAGGTTAACCGCTAAGTAATTTTTTTCGGTTATCTTGCTTTGGCTAGATATGTGTACTTTTTTGGTAACTACACTCCTGTTTTGTCAATCATTTTTCGTGTACCGTAAAGCCGTAAAGGGTACACTAGAGTTTTTGCCAAAAAAATGTCAAATACCAAATACAAATCTTAAGTTTTAGCACAAAAAAAATACTTTTTCCCCCACTGATCAAACAAATTTTCAATCAGCCGTTCTAAATCCTAAAAACTCAATTTTATTTTTTGATAACAATTATTTAATTTTTCATAGGTAATTGTATTTTTAGTTCTATAGCGAACTGCGAGAAGGGCATAATACTAAAGTCGCGTCTTAAGCCTTTTTTTGTACTAGCCCTAGCTGTGCAAATTACTATGAAATATGAATGAGCTATTCAGTGTTTCAGTCACTACTCTACTCAGTACTCACTATGTGGCCATAACTGTGGAAGTACCAAAATTATTGGTACACGAAGCGGATATTATCACAGAATATAATAATATTATCAGCTATGGTGTTTTCAGTCTATTGTCGTTTTCGTTAAATTAGCCGCTCACGAACAACTGGTCGAGATTACGTTTTCTGTGATATCAACTAGGGGGTCGGTCTGTCTATAGATATAAAACACTGCAGATGACAGTATCAACTTACTATCTCGAGTACGTTTTCGCGTTAAATTTACATAATATACTGTACACAGGTATACCTATACATATAAATATATTTTTATCGTTCTACGTTAAATGCCGTAAAAGGTTATTTTCGGGGTCCTGGGGGTCGAAGATCAACGATCTGGCGACGAGTGTGTGTTTGGCCGCGATCCGATTATCCGAATGACGGTCGTGAATTGTTGTCCGACAAACGGCACGAAGACGTGATTATTCACATTCTCCGGTATACGAAATTTAATACGTGATCCGCATTTCGGTCCTCTGGTTTTCGACGTCGGACCACTGATACACTGTTTATAGCAATTTTTACCGACCCTATTAGCCACTCGACCAGCACCAGCTCGAGATGATGTCACGTGCTCCGTTACCTTAAGCCCTTCGTTGTTTAACCGGTACGATAGGTGTTTTTTTTTTGGATTTCCACCACATTCGTGCCCATCAAACTGGCCGAGGATATGGCCGATCCCATAATCGGGCAGAAGTCCACCCGAAGGAAACAGTGGACATTACTGAGTAACGATACATCATTATTTAATATATAAGAAATATGTTTGGGTGATCCGGTGGTAATTTAATTTTTATTTTTCACACTATAGATCGAACACAAAGTCGCTACAACCGTTTCGGAAGTTTCTTGGCGGAAGACGGATGGCCCGATTCGCAAGTCGATTTGGCAAAACAGTTGCTGAACGAGAACTGCGGTAAGACATAAACTATTTAGATGTGTTACGGCTGACGTGATCAAAAATAAAACTAAATTATAATTTATTGAATATTGTGTAGATACATAGTACAATCATTTTATGATTGAGAAGTAAAAAAATATAAGTAACATAATTCATTCTATCAATTATATATTTTTTTTTGAATTTAAACAACATTAACATAATATTTTTCTATTGGTTCAAGTTACTCTGCATGTTTAAGATTTTGCTTCTTGAAAAATAATATATAATCATAACTGTTGCTTAGTTTTCTTAGCCTCAGTCAATATCTGGTTTTTTCTTAGTGATGACAACTTATCAGTTGTCTAATATAGGTAGATACTTTCATGTATCTACTATTAGATAAATTATAAATGATTTATCTTATTTATTTATTATTAAACATTTAAGAATAAAGCATTACAATTTTTATATTATAATAAGGTATTTACTTAAATTTCTATTTAAGTATTTAAAATTTTTGAATTACTTTTATTTACTATATAGAAGATGAAAAAGATAAAGAAGAAAATGCTAGTTTAGGTGTTTATTGGCTTATCAAGGCTTCGTCGCAAGGACATAAAGAAGCAACTGAACTTTTAAGAGAATGTCTAGACACGGGAAAAGGTTGGTTTATAATTTAATTAAGCTTATTATTTATTAGTAATTTACCAATCATCCCTACTAATATTATAAATAGGCATCTTAGCTATTTTTCATAAACTTACCAATCATTTGAATCAATTTGTTAACTGAATATTTTTTTAGGTATCACTGAACATAATTGGTTGGATGTTAAAGTTTGTCTAGAAACTTCTCAAGAGGATAAAATCATTCAAAAAACAGCACATGAAATATTTGATAGGTACTGTTCTGTTATACCTTTATATATATATATAATAGTTTAGAATAATCCGTTAAGAGGATGTCACACTCGCATGTGTTGTCTAAGTCTTACAAATGTACACCGTAGTAAATTTGTGTTCAGTAAACCAATGTTGTGTTGTTTGCATTAATATTAGAGAAATCAATCTATTATACAACTTAAAGGCAAGAATATAATAAGTGTTTGTATATCAGTTTTTCTATAATACATAACTAATTTAAATATAGAAATTTAGATAATATTTTTACCTTAAAGTTTGATTATATATCAATTCACTAAATTAGTTAAAATCTAACAAAACAAAATTGGTTCTACTAAAAGCAAATTTTCTATGTTGTACATTTGTAAGATGGAGACTACACAATATGTAGGTGTAATTTCGTCTTAAGTGTTTCTGTATATTGAACAACTTTTAATCGAGTATAAATAAAAAAATGTGTCAATTAATTTAATAAAATTACTATAAATAATCAAATACTTAATAATAATTAATGTATGAAATTATGTTGATAGTACTGAGTCTTAAGTTGATCCTAAATTTAAATAATGCAAATAAGCAAAAAATACTTGGTAAATACTAAATTTATAAATTGCATAAATGTTTTCAGTTTTTACCACAGATTGCGCTTTTTATTCAGTATTAGCTTTAGTGTAACTTAATTTTTAATTTTATGTCCTTTATACATTATTTTTTATTATTGCAGGATGTCAGCTGGTGAGGACTTTATAACTAGTGACCAATTGAAAGATGAATTAAATCAAGCATGTAGTTCAAAATCTATTAGTTCAGATATAATTAAAGTAGATGAAAACTCTAAAGAATACAAATGCTTAAAATCATCACGACAAGGTACAAAAAATTATAGTAATAAAAATATAACTTTAAATTAGAGATTAGTTGATGCTACAGTAACTATTGTTGTACTCAATTTATTTATAATCTATCTCTGGGAAAATACTAATAATAAAAAGCTCTTTCCCCCAGAAATATAGATATTGTATTATCATATTTATTGTTTAATGTATCTTCTAATTGTATACTTGCTTAAGCTTGTTATGATAAAATAAGTGTTTGCATTTATAAATTATAATAAAATACATGTGTTTGTTTTAGACTGGAAATCTAGAATAAACGAATCTGGTGAGAAACTTACTGAAGATGTATTAGTGAATGCTGCTAAAGATTTTTCACGTGGGCAAATGCCACTTGTGCAAAAAATACTTACCATTGAAGAAAACAAAAATGCCATATCTACTACTTGTGACTTATTTCTCCAGCCAGTGTACATAATTCACAATTATAATCTTTGCCTTCAAGAGAGATTGAATAAAAGATTTTCCAAGTTGCCATTAAATCCATTCTCATATTTCCATGCTCCAACATTGATAACGACACTTCTCTGCTTTATATTGGGCTTGGACGGTATTTGTTTGTTGATCCCCTATATTTTATTTTATGGATCATTGCTTGCAATGGTGGTTGCCACAGTATGTGCATTATGTGCAAAAAGAGATTATGGACGATTCCGCCGATGGTCAAATTTATTCATCACATACAGTGGTGGTTGTCTAAGTGCTCAAGAAGCAGAATATCAACATTTGATGAACACTCTTAAGCCATATGTTTTCTTTTTTGCGTCATTAGGAGCTCACTTATTTATGAAGACTGTAATTGATTCAGACACTATGTTTCAATCTGAATTAACCATTGTATCAATATGCTTAACGTTTTATACACTATATTCTTTTTCGGTAATTATACTACATCTTTTACAATTTATTTATTTTAAATTGGTATATTGTATTTAAGAGTACCTTTTATGTATTACATATTTTTATGTTTTGTTTTAGTTAAGTGGCCCAAAACTGGGCAAGACCAAAAACATAGATCTTATTGCGCTGTTATCGTTTTGTGTCAATGTGCTAGCAAAATATCCATATGAAACTGATACAGTAGTAAGTAAAGGCTGGAGATTTGTTGATTTACATGTACCAACATTTGCATCATATGTCATCGGTAAGTTTACTTGCGATTTATATTTTTATTATCCATAATAAATTAACTAATAACTATATCATTTATTTTCTAGGGAATGGGGTTGAATTTTGTCTAAACTTTAGAGCGTTATTCTATTTAATATTACCAGCAATTATGGTTAAAATGGCTGCGCGTAATAATTGGAGAGGAATTTACACAGACTTGATACCACATTGCATGACACTTTCATGGTGGCAGATGGCTCTAGTTGCTTCACAGGGTATGTTTTATTTAATTGGAAACTAAACTAGTAAATCAACTAATAATAATATTAATAATTGTTTTTCAGAGTCTACATGGTATGGGCTTGTTCGTAGTATATTAGCTTTAGTCTGTGTGTTTATACTGTTTCCGATTACTGGTATTTTCTTGCCATTTATCACTATTGGCAATGACTTTGAGACAATATATCAGATTATTCAACTGCCCGTTGTTCTCATATTTATGTGGATTTTACATATAGTTCTGCAATACTTCAAACGTAAAGGTTTTCGCACTGATTCGTTTTATACGTATTTGCAGGTACTTAAATTAATATCCAAACTATTAACTTTGTAAATAACTGTAATTTGTTATAGGTTCTTATAGTTTTAATTGGTACAACAATTTGTGTGTTTAACAACTATGAGCGTATACAACAATGGATTGAGCCGCCTGCTGATCATCACTTAACATATAACGATTTCTCAGAATTTTGTAATAAAGATGTTGGTAAAAAATCTCAAGAGACCACAGTGATGGCTGACATTGACTGCTCACAATTAATTGGTCAAAATGTGCAATGGGATGGTTACATAAAATCCAGCAAGGTTGTTTCAGTATACAATCCCATTTTAGCTGTATTAAGCTTCTTTCCAAAAGTAAGTTGAATTGGAAAAAAGAATGCTATTATTTTATTAATTTTAAATATTTAATTTTAGATTATATCTAATCCATTGACTTGTCTGCTGGGTAAACGCTTATCAACATGTTCAGACACTTATGGTTGTAACGTTAGCTCAAAGCTATCTGACCTATGTCACTTATCTGAATGGAATCGATATACATATGAAATAGAAATAAAAATGAGTAACGAAGGTGTATGGGGCAACAGTGGTGATATAACAACACTGCTAACCAATAGTCAAGACATCATAATGGACAATGCAACAAAAAGTTTAAGAGAAAATGACCATGTATGGTTTTCAGGTCAGTTATCCGGTAATAAATTTGGTATATTAACAGCCAAAAATCCATTCGTACAAGCATCTTCTGTTGGGTGTTTGACATGTTCCAAGGTACAAGTCATCAACAACAACGTTAGACAAAAATCATTTGATGACGAATTTGTCAAATGTGCTAAAAGACTGTTTCAATTTATTTTATATCCAATTGTATTATTTAAATGATCTTTGCTAAAAAAAAAATAATCCTACTAAAATTAGTTAACATTAAAACTTTAATATTTATTTTTATTACTTAAAAATGCTTTTATAAAGTATCTTGTGCACTGTGTATTATTATATTTATAACACTTAATACTGTGAAGTGCAATAATTAAAAATAATTTTTACTAATAATTAAGAAACTAACCAAAAATTTGTTTTGTTTATAAAAAAAAAATATATTTAGTAATATATATTAAATGTTTAACTGAAAAATTTATTTATTCTCTTATATTTGAAAAAAAATTTATTAGTTATTATCTATTAGAAACAAATTTTTGCCATGTCTAGTCAATGGCAGTCATTAAGAACAAGTAAATATGGATCTTCAATCATAATCTATTTTTTACATTTATTGAAAAAAAAAATAATATTCACTGTTTAGTAATATTATTTGATTAGAACACTATCATTAGGCCCAGTTTACTTGGATGCATACAATAAGCATCCGTGTAAAATAGCCCTTACACTATGAAAAATTTTAAAATATTGAATTGAAAGTTTTGATGAATGTGAATGTAGTATATCTACATAGGTTAATCACATAACCTGTAAATATTGATAGGTATTACTATGGTATTACAAATTGATCTACAAATAATACAATAAACAATTTAACAAGAACCCAATAGAAACATTTATCAATTTAGTTAATCGTTTTGATAATTCTGTTGATATAATTTAACCAGATTAATCAACTGAGCTTTGAATAATTCTTAAACCAACTAAAAATAAGTAAGGATTTTACAAATTGGAAATACATTTATTTGTAAAAACTAAAAAGAAAAAACTGCATTTAAAATTTTTTAAAAAATTTAATAATTTAATATAATATACACATTTTATTATAATATAAATCTTAAAGTAGATATATTATTAAACTGTAAAACATTGAATATAATTTTAACATTAAACACTATTAATATCTCTAAAAATATTTTTAATTAATCACATTTTTGTACAAAACATAAGTTAACTTTTAAGTAGTTTATAAAACTAAAAAATATAATAACTTCAAAGACAAAATAAATACATCACAGCTTAAGTAGTTGGTTATAAGGAAAATGTTCACATACAGTTATCTGATAATAATAGTGTAGGTTATGCACCAAGCAACATCTGAATTTCTTCCATTGTCCTACCCTTAGTTTCGGGAACAATAAATATCACGAAGAATGTGCCCAACACACTGACCAGCGTGTAGAGCCAAAATGTGTTGTATAAATAAATAGTAGATACCAATAACGTGAAAAATTTGGTAGCCAAGAATACAAAGAACCAGTTTAACATACAGACTATTGAGCTAGCAATACCTAAAATAAACAAAAAATAATGATATTAAAATAGTATAAAGCATAATTTTTGGTGAATATTTAGTTATAAAGAAAGCTGTTTTACATTTCAATACTTCATTGGTATGAATGTATGATAAAATTACTGTCTACCTAGGCGCCCGGTTACCCAGTATAAATTATCCGGGCGCCCAGTGCTCTAGACACAGTGTAATAAAATTATTGATAGCAACACCAGATATAACCTGAGAGTGACCTTATCTTACCTTTAATTTGAGCTGGAAATATTTCACCCATCATCATCCATGGGATAGGACCAAACCCGACGGAGAATAATATTATGAATATACATAACGACAATAATGGGATGAATCCAATTGATGAGACGTCATAATTAAAATCCTTTGCGTAAAAAAATCCACCAATGAAAAATGTACAAATACCCATTGCAACAACAGAATACAAAAGCAGTATCCTTCGTCCGAATTTATCAACAACAAGTGTTGACACGTATGTAGACAAAACAGCCATGATACCTACAATAACTGTGGATGCGTTTGAGCTTATTAAGCTACTAGATGCCTAAAATAAATGTAAATGATAAGCAATATTTATTTATAACAATAATAAAATTATTTACATTGAAGATAGTAGTGGTATAGAAAATAACAGTGTTACATCCCGTAAACTGCATAAAAACCATAAGTCCGAGGCCTAAGAATAATCCTCGCTTGGCTGGTGTAGTTTGGAATGCTTTCATGATTGGAACTCTTTCTCTTTCAGTCTGTAAGAAAAATGTGTCATTTGCTTATTATTTTTAAGTACAGAATTGTTTAATTATGTAATTGCATGTTTGTTAATTATACTTTAGCCAAAGAATCTTGCATTGTAATTAATTCTTGGTCCACCTGACCAAAAGGCCTTCGGAAGTATTTCAATGATAATCGAGCTTTTACAATGTTCCCTTTAGTTAGGTAGAAAAATGGACTTTCTGGTACTAAAAACATCAAACATAAATAGACCACTGGAACTATTGCACAAGCAATAGATAGATCATGTACATCTAACTGTAAAAGAGCATAACAGTTTCAATCAAAAGTATAACTGAGTTTTATATAGTTAAGACTTACATATGTTCCCATGACATAGGTGAACAAGATACCTGAAAATACTTGTAACTGAAAATAAGTGCCTAAAGTACCACGTATTTCCGTATCAGCTATTTCAGAGGTGTATTGTGGTACAATCACAGAGTATGAACCACTTGCAAATCCAGTTAGAATTCTGCCAATACAGATCATCTCCACCTTAAATAATTTTCATATCAAATACAAGTATAAATTTATATTATGTTAAAAAGTATATTTACAGAATCAGCCAAGATAATTATCACCCATCCTAAGAGTGCGGGAATAGTTAACAATATCATCAGGCGTTTACGTCCCAATTTGTTCACTAGAGCACCCATAAATGGACATCCAAGTATGGCACCAAGTGGCATGCATGAAGCGATCCATGAAATGTCATTCTCAGAAATGTGAAATCCATATTGGCCGTTTTCCATCATTGGGCCAGCTGGAGATGTCCATCCAAGTGTTGTCCCCATGATGAACCCACCAATAGTTACTATGGTTGCATGTAACAATTTATAAATTTGTAAAAAACATGTATATTATATTCAATATAGGACACTCAAAAACTTACCGATCAGCGTGACTAAATATTGAGTCTTGTATTGTGTCTTTTCACAGCCATACGATATGTTTTGAGGCAAATTTATAGTTTGATATAATGTTTTGTCAACAAGAGGACTCCGTTCACTATAGACTTCCTGGAACAATCAAACACATATTTTGTCAATAGTCGTTCAAAGGACTTACATTACTTATTACCACTAATAAGCTAATTTGATTTGTTATATTTGAATGAAAAAAAGCACTTAAGTAACATCCTAGCTGGTATGCTTGTAAAACATAAAATACCTTCAGCTGTGGAATTTTATCTCGTTCACTGTCGCTCAGGTGGGTTCCATCAGACACTTCGGTTTCGTCGGACGTTAAAGTGCTCATAATTTGGCAGTAGAGGACGATTACCAGAAATCGTTCCGACAGTATTCAATCGGCAATCGTGATGATCGAATTGACCAAAAATCGTCACTGATTGATTTTGAATTATTATAGATACGAGTATACGACAGATCTACATCAGTGAATTTGAACAGAAAATTGTTAGAAACTATGAAAGTGATTCGGAAGTCGGAACTTTAAACACATTTAAATCGTAAATCGTAAATTGTAATGATAAAAATGTGTTATCTAATCAACATCAACAGGTCTTCTGGACTTTGAAGTTTGGACATTGCACTCGGTCCGTTTTCATGAATTTTCGTTCGGTACTTAGGTCTCAGTTCTGGTTGACTGGCTGTCTAGTGTCTGGCTCTCATCGTTGTAGTTGTGCCACAACAGATATATTACATAATACTTTAATAGTTGTAGTTTATATTACATAATATATAGTCATAATATAGTGGCATAGTGCTATAATAGTACCTAGTGTTTATCTTTATTTCTATTATGATATAGTAATTATTTGTAAGTCTTCCCCACGACGCCGTCAATTTGAATTCGAAAGAAGCGGTTTGTTGATTGTTCGTTAATCCTTATCGTTTATCAATATTCAATTATCAACTCGAATACCGGAAATTAACTAAGTACAGGTATCTGCTGACTGCTACTATAGAAAAAAGTCCGTATCTCCGACAAAATTAAGTCCAAGAATAAAAATTCGGTAAAAAAATCCAATATTTATTCTTATAATTATGTAATAACATTTTATTTTATTTTTTAATTTACACATGCCCAAATTAACATTCAACTTGTAATTTACTTTGTTTAAGTACCTATGTACCTACATAAACTATAAACGAATAAATAAAATCATACAAAAAAATCTTTAAAAAATAATACACATTTGTATGAATACCTTTTATTAACTCACTATAAAAAAAAAACAATTTACAATATAATATGTAAGTATTAAACTCGGGTATTCGTGGACTTTTTTCCTGGTTTTTGGTTCGTGGATTCCTAAGTACTTGTAACTAGCCATAAGGTACATTTGACACAATTGACACATTGTCTTAATAATCTAAAACCCGTGCGTTATACATTTGTTATTTATTTGTACACATCGAGCTGACATGAAAACTAAACAATAGTAGTAGACAATAGTAATTACTAGTATTATAGTATAGTATACCTGTATGCAAGGCCGTAACTTTTGTAGGGGGGGGGGCCCTGAAATTTTTAAAAGTAGATACATTTTAGTTGGGAATTTAGTTTATTGACTATAATCCACCACAAACAAGGACAAGAATACAGGAATACCTGAATTTGTCCAGTCAGTTGAACTGCTCTTCAATTTGCAAGATCATATTTCGATGCATGGCCATCTGGGCCTCCCACAGCTGGTAGTTTATTTTATATATATATATATGATAAATCAGCCATGTAATCTATAAATATTTTTAACTGATTGTAAAATTTCGTTGAAACTATAAGGGTAGTTTTTCTTTAATAGTAATATTTAATTTTGCTGTCATAGTTTCAATGTTAATTTAAATTTATTTATTTTTAACACATTTTCTTAATGGTCTTGTGCCGATTGTAAATATTATTATTGTAATAAAATGGTATAAAATATAAGCATTTGTTTTATAAAAATAAAACCAAATAGATACTATAATAATTTATAGTAGGTACTCATAAAATTCATTTATTAATATATTAAATTTGATTAAATACATGTTTTTATACAATATAAAAAAAGCCTTGAGGTATCACAGAATTAAATTTTCATACCAATTAGAAATACATTAATAATAATAGGGTTAGATTAATATTTAATGTATGTAAATGTTCCAAAAATCAGATATTTAAGCTAAAACTAAAAATTTTAATCACAGCATAAGCTTTAAGGTAATCAGTAAAAAAATATATATGTATAATAATATACATTAAACTCTACATTTAATAGAACACATTTTAAAAACTATTTTTACAGATCCAATAATTAAAACATATTAAAACAGATAAAAAATTAAATGCTTGTTATTGAACATTGATAAAAACAAGAAACTATTTCCAATAGTAATTAAAAAAATAATTACACGATTTTAAATAGTAATATAATATGTTGACTGGTGGATAAATAATAAAATTGTATTATTTTAAAGTATAACTATGTAATATATTAATCTAAGGTATCATATTGATTTTCTGTTAAGAGTGGAATATGGTCAGCCCCAAGCAATTCTTGAATTTCTTCCATGGTCTTGCCTTTAGTTTCAGGGACAAAAAACACCACAAAGAATGTGCCCAATAAACTGAATAATGTGAACAGCCAAAATGTGTTATATAGATAAATTGTGGATACCAATAATGTGAAAAATTTGGTCACCAAGAAAACAAAAATCCAATTTGACATACAAACTATTGAGCTAGCAATACCTATAATAGAAACATGATTAAGTAAAAAAAATGTATTATTAACAAATAAGGCATGTTTTTTTGGAGAGTATTGTTTCCCTAAAATAAGTTATATTTATCAAAATTAAAAATATAATTAATATACCCTGGGAAATAAAATTATTTTAAAAATATTTATAAAAAAATTATGTTCTCATAAATATAAAATCAAAATAAACTTTAACCTTCAGGAAGTTAATCACTTGGTTCACGGTTAGTGAATTTCACTGAATAATAATACATAAAATATACACATCATTATTATATCTTTAGATTTTATATCATACCTTTAATTTGAGCTGGGAATATTTCACCCATTAACATCCACGGGATAGGACCAAAACCAATGGAGAATAATATTATGAAAATACATAACGACATTAATGGAATAAATCCAATAGATGAAATATTATAGTTGGATGCCTTTGCATAAAAAAATCCACCAATAAGGAATGTACAAATTCCCATTGCAACAACAGAATACAACAACAGAATTTTTCGTCCTAATTTATCAACGACAAGCGTTGACACATACGTGGACACTACAGCCATGATGCCAATAATAATTGTCGATGTATTTGATGACATTGAACTCCCAGTATCCTGCAATAAATTATATGGCATTGTTATAAATAATTCAATTTAACTCTTCGTAAGGTGCACAGTTTTAGATGTCTCATTAACGTGCATGGGGTAAATATTTACCTGGTGGGAACAGTTACAATTTTATGGATAGAATAAAATGGTTTTTAGTAATTATAAGTCTACTGATAAAATATTATTGTACATTTCTTAGTATAATGTGCACACTATTTTGGTATATACAAAGAAAGTTTATAGTATATAGAGTGATTATAAAAACATTTTTTTTTCCTCAGACAATACTTCTAATTTTAGATGTAATATTTGAGGCTAATGAAGTGGTCAAACATCCACATATCATATTATATATTTTATACACATTATTAAAATGTTTGGAGTAATTATTTACCCTGTCGCTGTACGACGGGTTAATGAGTTAATAAATATGCTTATATATTTACATTGAAGATAGTTGTAGCATAGAAAATAACGGCATTACACCCAGAAAACTGTTGAAAAACCATAACTCCAAGACCTAAGAATAATCCTCGTTTGGCTGGTGTAGTTTGGAATGCTTTCATGATTGGAACTCTTTCCCTTTCAGTCTGCAAAAATAAATTTACTGTTTACATACTCCATAATTACATGATTGAAATGTGTAAACTTATATTTATTTTTTGTACTTTAGCTAATGCACTTTGCATAGTATTCAATTCTTGATCTACACAAACAATAGGCTTACGGAAATATTTCAGTGATAAACGAGCTTTTTCAACATTTCCTTTCATAAGATAGAAAATTGGACTTTCCGGTATTAAAAACATCAAGTATATATAAATCACTGGAACTATAGCACAAGCAACAGATAGACCATATACATCAAGCTGTAAAAGAATAAAACATTTAAATTAAAAATAAAACACAATTTCATTTAGACTTACATAGGATCCCATTACATAAGTGAACAAGATTCCTGCATTCACTTGTAACTGAAAATAAGTACCTAAAGTACCACGGATTTCCTTTTCAGCTATTTCTGAAGTGTACAAAGGTACAATAACAGAGTATGAACCACTAGAAAATCCGGTTAAAAGTCTGCCAGCACAAATCCATACCACCTTAGAGAATATTATCTACATCAGCAGTATTATTTAAAATTAAATTAAAAAAAATATAAATATTTACAGATTTAGCCCATATTATCATTGCCCAACCAACAAGTGTAGGAATGGTTAACATTATCATTAAATGTTTACGTCCTATTTTGTTGACTAGACTAGCCATAACTGGACATCCAAGCATGGCACCAAGTGGCATGACTGACGCTATCCATGAAACATTTTCCACAGTAATCTTGAACCCGTATTGGCCATTTTCCATCATTGGACCTGCAGGAGCTGTCCATCCAAGTGTCGTACCCATGATGAACCCTCCAACAGTCACTGTAGTCATATTAAACAAATTATGTATTTTTTAATAACGACAATTGTTTAATTTTCAACCTACCAATTAATGCAGCTACATACTGATTTCCTTTTTGAGTTTGTATTTGAGTCTCTATGCTTTCAGCAGCAATTTGCTGAGCTATTGTTTTAGTTTTAGGAACTGTTTTATCGACAAGTGGACTTTTTTCACTATAAACTTTCTGTAATTATTGAATAATACATTTAGTACCTATGTTCATATCATAAACAAAACGTAACAAATAAAAAAATAATTTTATCTTAAATAATCAATTAACAGTGAAATTATTTTCTAACTAAAACTATGTATGCCTGTTCCCCACAATATGTACATGTTAGCTAAAAATGGCATGGGTATTGAAGTCCAATGGCCAAATAGTGGAGGTGAACAACAAATACTTAATTTAAAAAAAAATGACAATAATATGTATAATACTTTTGATATTTCAACTTCATCTTCATCACTGGGTTGTCTAAAACTAGTAGCAACATAATTGTCATAATCACATACTCTACTTCTTTCTTCAAATATATTATTATGCATATTATGTACTTCTACCAGTAAAAATTTTAGTGTTTAGGGTAATTTGATTGAATATCAGTATCTACTATGAAATTATTATAATATAAATATTAAATTGTAAATCGAAGTTTGAACCATTAGAGCAGTATTATGTAATTATTTTTAGTAATGACAATGATTTAATAATCGTTTTAATTTTTAAATATTATACTATTATATTTATGTATAATAATAATAATTGATAACACTAGGAATAATGATAAGCAGATAAATAGTTGTTTACTATTTCCTTAGACCATATGTTTTCTATTACTACTAGATATATTATTTAAATTATATTAAATTATAATTTATAACATAACTTCATATTATAATGATAATAATATGTGAGCTTGCTCATCATCGTATTTCATGTAGAACAGTTTTACCAAAAAACTATTTTTGATGGAAAAATGTGTGGAATATAATATTATATTGTTAAATTGTAATAAGTGAAATATGTTATATTTTTAAAAAAATTGAATAAATACCACCTTAAACTCGACGCCATTGCCATTTTGTCTTCTAAAACACACTTTACGGGAATAATGATCCGGAATTCCGGACTTTTAGAATCAATCAAATTTGATTTTTTATCTTAACTGTTACAGGGAAATATTCTACAGCCCGCATCGACCTTAGTTTTATAATATTTCAATCTCAAACTTTTAAATAAGTCTTTAAAAATAATACAATTTTAAGCAGTTTTTACAAATTATTTTATATCATTTTTTAAAATAAAATAAAAAATCTGAATTCAATGCGGGCTATAGAATATTGTTGTTTATCAATTATAAAAAAAATTATCTGAAAATATTCAATTGACATTTGACAATGACGGTTACCCATATTTCCGCGAAATCATTTACGTCTGTCGAAACGGGCAACTAATTATTCGTTATAGTTATAGTTATTGTTCTATGGTTATAGTTCTCTATGACATGAATCTGAGTGCGTTCGCTTCGTTCATAATATACGGCTGGTATAGTAGAGGGGCGCGTGTAAACTCCGCCACAAGTACCTTTTTTTAGTGTAAACTCCGCCAGAAAAAAAGACCAGGTAAAATTGGGTATTTGGGTTCATGTAAACTCCGCCAGTGAAAAAAATCAATTAGCAGTATAAAAATCAATATAATATATTATTAAAAATGATTCATAATAATAATATAATTAATAACCGTTAGGTATCATAATCCAAAAATATGTAGTTATGTTATATGTTATATTATTACGTAAACTAAAATGATGCGAAAAAAATTCTAAATATTCTAAGTCTAATATTAACCCATAAATATAACTATTTATAGCATTCTGTCATTTTTTTTTTTAAATTTTTTAGTTTATTTATTTGAGGTATGCCATTTAATTGTATGTACGTCTGGGTTTGAAATTCGATAAGAACTTTACTAAAAATGTGAAAATTAAGGTGACTTTTATAAAATGAATTTTTCTAGATGACTATGAAACTGGCGGAGTTTACATTGTTATGAACGCCACCGCGTATGCCTGTGATGTTCTGTTATATTTTATATTGTGTCTTTGGTTGTATCCGAAGACGACAATTTGTTGAAACCGTTCTCTGTGTAGCTGGTGATAATCAAATGTTATTTAATAGTTATTAATAAAAGAATACACGTTTTAGATTTAAATGAGAATATTATACTTTATTAGTTTTAAACAAATGTAAGTTATACTACAAGCACACTTCTTAACTCGAATGAGTCGGGTTCAAGACTGAATTGCCGACAGGACCGATACTATAGTCTTGTCGCGCATAAGCAAAATATCTAAGATAAGACGCCTACATACAGGCGTTATTATATTCTTAAAACAAGCGTCTCTATAGTCTGGGCATATAACAACATATACCAATTAGTCCAAGGCTGGGCAAGTTAATGATTTTTTTTAACTCAGGTAAGTTAAGTTAATATATACCAAAAACTAAAAGTTAAAAGTTAAAAGTTAATTTAATTATAGGTTGACTCGGTTAAGTTAAAAGTTAATACTCATTTTTTTTATTAAGGTAAAAAAAAGTTTATTTTTTTTTTACGCATATTTTATTGTTATACAAATCTTGATACCCAAAACTAATTTTTGGACCATCACTATAGAACAAATGTTTATACTTTATAAGTATTATTTTTCTTTGTTTTGTAAAATCAAATTAAATTATATTATAATGTAACCTTATATTGTAATAAATTGTTGA
Source organism: Neotoxoptera formosana (assembly GCA_022818045.1). Taxonomy (NCBI): domain Eukaryota; kingdom Metazoa; phylum Arthropoda; class Insecta; order Hemiptera; family Aphididae; genus Neotoxoptera; species Neotoxoptera formosana. The sequence continues at coordinate 12,854,046 of CM040634.1, forward strand.
ATATGATGAGTAGGTAAGTATTTTTAATTATTATAATATTTCAACTATAAACGTGTTTGACGTTTGTGTCGTTCGAGTATATTAGTATAACCAAAAGTTCACAACTGAATACTGATTACTGATAAAATTACAGGCCCACATCACACAAAATTGTAAAATCATAATATCGATAATTGTTTTTTGTTTATTTTTAGACTTGTTGGATTTATTTTTTCCCGAAATGACGACTTCGGTCGTCAGTTCAGTTCGTCACTCGTCGATAACAATAATATACCCATATAGGTATATAGCCATAATGCCATACATTATGTCTATACTTATTATTATTGTTAGTTGTTACTTGATATAATTAATTTAATAATATAAAACCTTTTATTACAAAATATTTTCTGATAATCTGATGTATACACTATACAGGGTGTTCCTTTAGAGTACAGAGTGATTGGAAAAATATAAAATTTTTAACTTTCAACAAATCAAGGTAAATATTTTTGATAAATAAATAATTTTTGAAATTGTGAAATGAAAAAAATTAACTTTTTAACTTAACTTTAACTTTTTAACTCGTTAATGCCCAGCCTTGCCAAATTACAGGTAAGAAAAGAAAACTGGCGGAGTTTACATTAGACCTTTTGATTACCTTTTTATCTAACCGGTATTCTAGCGGAGTTTACAATCGCCCATAGTAGAGGGTTCCCTCGCACTAATAACCATAAACACTCCAACACATTCACAAGATTGTGCGACGCCGAAACAATATGAGAATAAGGTTGCCAGTAATTTGATCCTTAATAGATAAGGATATGACCCCGGGGCCTTGAATATTATAACTTGACACTAAAATATGCGCTTATATATGACCCAATAAACTTAAAAATATACACTAAAAATGAAAAAAAAACCACATACTGATTGTTTTACCTTTGCATAGGCGCAATTAGAGTAAAAATATTGGGGGGGCTTCAGCCCCTCACATAAATTTTTCAATCTCTGCCTCTCAGAAGCTTTTTTCTACCCTTAAACCTAACCCTCTATAAAAATGTGCTCATTGGATGGCAAGTAAAATTTAAAAAATAAAAAATAAAACAATAATTCACTTTTAACTTTTAAGTATAGGTAACAGATTTAATTAGTTTTTAACATTTTATAATCTTATTTTTCTATTTTTATTAGCAAATGTATTTAAAATAATTTCGGTGTCAACAATTATATCTCTCTCAATATTAAGTATTGCCAATTTTGAGAACCGTTCTTGTGACATCGTAGACCTAAGATAATTATTTATTCTTCTCATTGCCGAAAATGACCGTTCGCAAGTAGCCGAACTGACTGGAAGAGTGATAGCTACTTGGATCATTTTAAAAAGATTTGGAAAAGTATCTTTAGATAATTTTTCTTTTATGGTTAAATAGCTAGGAACTCCTTTAATCATATTTTTCAAAACAGTCATCTCACATTGCAAATCATTAGGGATGACTTCAAACAAATTCTGTAAAGTAAAATACAAATATACAGTTTTTAAATGAAATAGGTACTTGATAAACATAAATTATATATATAAAAAAAAAACCTTATATTGATTTATAAGTAATGATGATCCCTTAAAGTCTAATTTTAACAAGTTATCTACACAAGTCGCAATTTGAATGCTCTCTTCAGAAAATCTCTCTTTCATTTGACATATTATTGTATCTATTACTGGATAAAAAGCATGAATCTTCCAATATTCTTTTGGTTCTAATGTAGTGGTACTTGTATTATCACTTTGGTGATTATTTTCAGCTGAAGTTGATGACATAACAACATAATTTTTTAGATTAGTGGACTCCCTTCTCTGCCTTTTAGAGCCACCTAAGATCAATATAAAAAAAAATATATTATCATATTGAATTTAAAATATTTAATTAATTAACAGTATCATATAATGTAAAAATTTACTCTAGGTACCTTGAAAAGGAACATTAATTTCAATTCCATTGTCTTTTGAAAATACAACCATTTTTTCCCACAGTTCACTGTAGTGAATAGAAGAACGATAACTTTCTAATGTATCAATTACTCCTTTTATCAAATTTGCAGAATTTCCAAGTGTTGCTGATTTTGACTGAAGTTGAATACTTAATATATTAACAACTTTTAGAATATCATGCAGAATGAATAAATATGCTACAAATTTAAAATTTGATATTGTAGAAACAATACCTAAAATAAAAAGCACAATAAAATCAGTTGCATTATATGAAACCAATGGTTATTTAATATTTTTCATAACATACCAATTGCTTGGGCAACACATTTACTTTGTTGATCATCAATTTCATCATTTAAAACTTGAGCTATGGCATTAAAATTTTTTATCACTGCGTCACAGCTTTTAAAGCGGCAAATCCAACGAGTGTCACTTAACTGAGAAAGTGTTGTCTTTTTCATATTCAATTTAAGTTGTAAATCAGTAAGCTTCAAGTTTCTTGTTGGATGAGAGAAATGAACATAGAGTGCCTCCAAAGCGTTAAATAAGTTTCTAGCATCCTTAAAAAAATATATATAATTACAAATCAGAATAATAGGTATAATAAAATATTAATTATGAATTTTACCTTTAAGTGCTTGCACATATCAATAACTACTAAATTAATCTTATGCGCCATACAATGTACATATACTGCACATTTGGCTGGAGGGTGAACTATTTTCAATTTTGCTTGAACACCTCCTATGTGACCTGACATGACATTTGCTCCATCATATGACTGTCCTATGATGGGAATTTTATCTAATTTAGATGCATTTAAAAATTCAACCAATTTTAAAATCAAAGCATCTGCAGTTTGCTTTTCTGATACGTCAACAAATCCTAAGAATCGTTCACAGATGTCCATTCCATGGGGATATCTTACACAAATACTTAATTGCTCTTGTTTGTGAGACCTAGTAAGAATAGAAAACTTATTAAATATACAAAAACATAGTATTAAAAATTCAATTTTTACTTCCAAGATTGTATTTATTATTTACCGAGCCTCATCGCACGAGATACTGAACATTCCACAATCTATAATTTCTTGTATAATGGTAGATTTAACATTTTCAGCACACGTCTCTATCAGTTCATTTTGTATACTCCAACTTGTATGGTTCAATAAGGTATTTTTATATACATTGCAAAACTCTGGATTATGTTTTGATAAAAATTCACACATTTCTTTAAAATTACCTAGAACAAAAATAAAACAAACAAATTTTAACAATGAAATTCAATTAAATAATTTTAAGGTACATTTTAAATAATATAATAAGTACCCTTATTAACTGATGTCTCATCTTCACGGTGTCCTCTAAACGCTATTCCTTGTCTGCCAAGATATAAAACAATATCAATTAAACATTTAATGTACATTCTATTTGTTTGTATTTCTTTTTGAAGAGCAGTAGACATCTTTGAAATAACATCACCATTTTCACTGAGTTTTTATAAGCTGACCATCTTAAATTGGCAGTCAAGTGGTGGTCAGAAATTTCATGCAATTTTAATTTTGTTTTTCCTGTTTTTGCATCTCTAGTTCCACTCAACTTTAATAATAGAAATAGGTACATATTATTAATAATACATTTTAAAGATAATATTAAACAATTATGATCTATTAATGTAATTTGTAAATCAGTGTATTTAAAATGGTTAAGCTTGCCTTTTTCCAATTATTAAAACCTGTTGTTACGAAAACATCTTCTACATGACCAGAACTTGTTGAAAACATTCTGCAAGGAAAGCAAAAAATAGCATCTTTCTCTATGCTATATTCAAGCCAGTTATACTCCTTGAAATATTTGGAACCAAAAGATCTATTTTGTGATCCAAATGCTGTTTTAGGATAAACCTATATACAATAAATTTATTATTTTACATTTGTTATTAAATATTGAAGAAGAAAAAATATTATTATAGATTAATATTATTATTATATTATAGAGAGAGGAGTGGTATTGGGTACAAAAAAAACAGAAAGGGGCCAAAAAATGATGGCCCCTTAAAGAAAAATGTCTGGCTATGTGCCTGAGCTAGTACTCTTAAAATTAATATAGCTTACCTTTAAAATAGGTTGCACAGGGCCAGAATCTAAGTTACCTAGATCGACAATATCCAACTTATTTCCTTCTTTAGGACTTAATAATGTCGATTGACTTGTCTCATATTCAACTAAAGAATTATTCACATCAGGAGACATAGAAACATCATTATTAGAAGTTGAAATAGTTGTTTCTGAATGACTTGAATTATTTTTTCCTTCATTGATTAGTATACAATCTGATTTTTTTTTTTTTAAATTAAATATCGAAAACATTTTTAGTTTACTAACTTTGAATTTTTTTTTTAAAAAAAGAAGAAAATTAGGTACCTAATAATGATAGGTAGGTAATAACTTTTTTGTTCACTAAATAGCAAATGCCAAAATATTATCACAATCACAAAGCACGATGCACGAATGAACGGAATGAACAAATAATGTGAGTACGTCTGTATTAGGAATGCAATCGTAATTGAATGGTCAATCTCAATATATGGTGGTATATAATTGTAATGCTTGTCTGCTAAGGACGGTTTGGTCGTTTGGTATGATCAAATGTTTAATAGCATCAATACAGTTTTGTACTTTCCGTAAATGAGCTATTTATAAACCTACATAATAATATGACGTGACTGTATATTCACACTGGGCGAATGTTCGCGCGTGTTTCCCGTGAAACGAACCCACACGCATGCGTGTCCCGCACGCGAACTATTCGCCTAGTGTACCTTATGGTTATGGCTTATCGTAATTGTCATTAATTGTCAATTGCGGCCACTCGCAAAACGTCCGAGAATGGAAGCTATAAATATAGTCGGGGATAATATTTTGGTTATTGATAATGATATACAGCGGTGCGCTATAATAAGCACGGTCTAGACTATAGGACTATAGAAATAATAGATTTATTATTTAAGACCACGATTATAATATTGTTACTAAAAAAAAATAAAAAAAATTTATTTTATTCATTTTTTCAGTAGTAATCAAATATTTTTTTATTTATCAATATAATAATATAAAGTTCTGTATGGTTTTTGGGGGGGCTTTGAATGTTTTTGAGGGGGCTTAGCCCCTCCAGCCCCCCCCTAATTGCGCCTATGTACCTTTGGCATTGTTATAATGTTATACCTATCAAATTTCGTAAAAATAAAAACAATGAAACACACAGGCACACTATGAATGATGAATCGAACTCGAACTCGAAATTAATGACGGCAAATAACAGACGAACAATAATTTCGGTGTACCGGTGTAGTTTATCGATCACACACTGAATTAGATTATTTTTATCATTTGCCGAGCGATACGAATGTAGCCTGTAGACAAGTACGCACATCAGACGTTTTTCAATTAACCATCTCAGATAACTACATGTAAAACGTATTTGTACATCACGTCATCACTCTGCTATGTTTTACATCACCTATGAATTATGATGGATATGCAAATGCTATAAGTCCCGAACCCTGATTATAAGATATCAATAGTTACTATACTTATATTATAATAAACTACCTGTGATGGTAGGTAGGTAAACAGAAAATTAGTACGGTTATTGTGTTTTGAACAAAAGAAATGCAATAGGCGGAATATTGGTACTATAAAATATATTATTTTCAGTGGTTCAAAAAATTAAATAAAAATAAATAGATGTTCAATACCTAATATATATGTACCAGGTACCTATACTACCTATATATAATATATAAATATATGTGTCAAAAATGAATATATAGTTACAATAAAAATAGTTCATAATAATTCGGATAATAATTCATAATAGTTCAAATTAAAATATAAACTGATTAAACAAGATCACAATTAAATATAAATTCACAATAGTTTCGCTGTCGTTTTTAAAAAATGTCCATTGTAATTTCTCTATTTACGTAACTGGTAATTATTTCATGAAGTTTGTATTGAAGTGAATCATATTTTTTATTTTTTTTTCGAAATGTTAAATTATTTAGTTGTTCATGCCGTATACTTTCAATTCGCATTGTAGATTCATCTTGTTGAATACATTGAAGAACTAACCAAAAAGATTGATTGCTCGATTCAATTTATCTAATGTGTAGATGCTTTATGATTGTTTTTTTATAGTTTAAGAAACCCTGGTTTTTAACGACCGTATCAATTTTCCGAAAATCGTGATGGGAACCGCGGTAGTCTGGAAGATTTTCGAATTTATCAGTCGCGGTGTCGGAAAACATTCAAATTTCATTGACATTTTTATGAGAGTTTGTACAGTTCACATCATCTGCACAAAATAGAAAGATCATAAAATCGAAATATGGCATCAGTAATCTGTCCACACCATAGCCACACTAAAACGGTCTTCCCGAGCCTCGAGGAAATGCTGGAAGAAGTCGTCGTGTCCATAATGACTAATGAGCGGATGTTACGCCAGCGATAAGATCGAAAACGTCGTGAAGGTAGTCGAGTCAATATTGACCATTCTGTGCGACATGTGGCCGCTCCAAGACCCGCCGGCGACATCGTTGGACACACGACGGCAGCCAGAAGAAACCCGACTCGTTCACGACGTCACGTCGTTGAGACAGTGTTGACGGCCATCGCGGCGAGGAATTCGTCTCCGGGCACAGCGGCTGATACCGCGGGCGAGGATGGGCTGCCCGATGGTGGCGTTGTGGTGGAGGATAACGCGACGAAGACTTTGACATGGGGTGAGTAAGTGAGCGCATGGCTAAATACTTATTTTATAGTGTAGTTTTTATGCTAAGTATTTAGCCATGGGAACCGCGGACGTCAGCAGCGCCGGACCTATAGAGTAATATAGAGATGGCGTTTTATATATCAACAGTAGAATCAAATTGAAGCCATCGAGGAGGCAGTTTACACTTTACAATAGTTTATTGTCTTGTAGATCGCGCTGCAAATCATTAAAATGTTGATAAATGTCAATTGGTAACATGATTTTGTAATTGCTATTTCTAACTTTTTCGTTTTTCGTTATTACTCTATCGCCGGACCCGCGCGGCAGTGGCCATTGCAGGACGAACACGCGGTCGAAGGGACGACACGCCAGGTCGAAAACTACCGAGAGTTCGGGGCCGCTGTGCTTCTTTGGCGCCCCTGTCAGCTGACTCTCGCTTTTTCGCCCCACGGTAATCCCGTATCGGCTGTTCGTCCGGTCGCCGCCAATTCCGCAACACAAATCTCGCTCCACTATCGCTCTGCCGTGTGTATTGGTCTTTGCTGTACGTCGCCAACAGTCGTCGTCATCACCGTCATCGCTCACTAGCCATCGCTCGTCAGTCGTCACCATCGACCATAGCTTCCGTGGCCGCCGCGGTTTGGCCTCACCGGACGACACTCGTCCGGCCGCGAGAAAGTTGCAGAGGTGACCAGTGGCCTACAGACTGTAGGCTACAGTATTAGTAGGTAATGTGCACCTACATCGCCATCGCATATCCTCTCCTCCTAGTCTATTGTGTCTCCTGCCCGATGTTTTTTCCCCTTAATTATTATTTTGTTTTTTTCTCCTTGTACCAATTTTTTGTTCATTAACATATTTCAGTTTTTTTTAAAAAAATTTTACAAATTTTTTGTATACGTTTTGTTTTTGAACACTTTATTTATTTAAAAATGATGTACTTATTACCTATATAAAAGCCATTTTTTGAGGAAAGTAACTCCTAAGTATTTTTACATCGCAGTCTATAGTCTATATGAAGAAGATTATTATCTATTATCCAATATGTTTATATAAGAAACATTATTCACATGCAGTTATCGCACAACTATTATAAGTATTACATTAAACATAATAATATTATGCACTTGTTGGCATAATAATATTATACCAACTGAGCTTTAAGCTCGTATATATAATATGGTAAGCAGAGTACATGGATATTATAATTCGTTTTATAGTAAAATACTTAAAATTACAAACAATTGTAAATGTAATTCAAACAATTGGTGAAACTTTCAAGTATATCTTCGATTATTTGTTTATGAATTACAACAAAATAAAAACACTTTGTCTAAAAATCTCGTTTTCACAAATTTTTTTTTTTTATTATTATTTAGAAAAGTACTGAGAAATTTTTACTTTTAATCACCAAAGTACCATCTATAGATTCACTTTCTTACTTGAAAAGATATTGAAGTTGAAAATTGAAGCATTTTTTCTATATAAAGTGCCTTTTGACACAAAAAAATAAAAACACGCATCATTGTAAAATCAATACATGTATTCATTGCTCCTCTTAGAAGCTTGGTAACCCACTGTTGGTATAGGTTAATAGGTACACTGTATAGTGATACTATGCGATAGTCCGATAGTGTCAACATACCCTCCACTACAGCAGCATGCTCAGCTTTTTTGAAAATTGGGAGATATGAATTTTTGACTATTCTCAGACCTCGGTAAATACACTTTCATTGATTTATCATATATTTTATGAAAAAATAAGCAAAATGGGGGAATATGACCTCACTCTCCCCAACCATGAGTACACCACAGTTCCACTACACTGCAGCTGCATTTTTTTTTGTGCTACAAGTTTTATATTCTAGCTAATTTAGACACTTATGTAGGAACTTACGGAAACTCCTTTACGTATTTTAGGCCCATTTCAGATGAACAGTAATACATTTCATATTCATGTTTTTTTTAACAAAGACACGAAGTTATTAAAACTTCTTGCATCATATAATATGGATGTCGGATATGTAGGTATTGTGTTGTATATAATATGAAGTGAGTCTTGAGCTTAGCCATATAGGTTTGCGACAAATTCGTAACATTTAAATAATAGTAATCATGTTTATTCAATAAAGATTTTATTTCTTTATTGGTAGGTACATCAATTGTACAATCATATAATAAATTAAAAACTTAAAAAAAATAAATAAGTAGGTACTTATTAACTAGTATTGTATTGGACTCTCATTCGTTTGGTTACACACATTTAGCATAATATAAAATAGCTATAGTTATTCCAAAGTATCACAGATTCAAATCGCCAAAACATGTCAACTTCCAAGTTGTTAGTTTCAACAAAAGGTTCAAACAATGTTTGTGGCGACTTTACACTTAAAAGAAAACATAAAAAAACATAAATCAGAAATTAATATAATTGATCAGTTTTATAACAATGAAATGGAAGTATGTTCATAAATAAAATATAATGATATGATGATATAAAAATTGATAAATGTATGGATGTCTATAGCTGCCGATATAAATAATTTCCTAGTTAATAATGTTTCTCATTGTCTAAGTGTAAAAGTATACATCACAGCCATAAGTCATATTATGCTGTAAGAAAGAGATAATTGTTTACAAGTCTGCCTCCCTGCAACTATATTCGATAATGATTTCACTAATGATTATGCAATAAATAATTGTCTATAAAAATATAGCACCCTCAACAGATGCAATTATCAATTCGTTTGTATAAATTAATGATTGATATTATTGATTCAATAAAACAATCATGTTTAATACTAATCGGGAAGGTAGAGATGGAACGTTTTTCTAATCCTTTAGTAAGGTCTAATTTAGTATTTTCCTTTGGTGTCCGTGGAAGAATTATTGGCATGTGTTGTTGGTGTAAGATCATTGCCCGCGCCGAGCATTTCTTGAATTTCATCCATCGTCTTGCCTTTGGTCTCGGGGACGATGCAAATGACGAAGAACGTACCCAACACGGAGAACAATGTGAATAACCAGAATGTATTGTATATATGAATGGCAGATACCAACGACGAAAAGAATTTCGTAACAATGAAAGCGAAAAACCAGTTGGCCATACAGGCGATTGAGCATGCGGTACCTAAACATTTTAAATTAAAATGTAAAATATATGTATGTTGAACATCATCAAAAAATGTATAATATACCTTTGATTTGTGCCGGGAAGATTTCACCAATCAACATCCACGGGATGGGACCAAAACCAAGAGAGAACAGGATTATGAATAAACACATGGACGTAAGTGGAATAAACCCAATTGATGATACATCGTATTCGTTAGCTTTCATGTAGAAGAAGGCACCAATTAGCAAAGTACAAATTGCCATCACAATAATTGAGCAAAGAAGAAGAATCTTCCTTCCTAATCTGTCAACGATCAGTGTAGAAACATAGGTGGCAATTACAGACATAATACCAACGATAATTGTGGACATATTTGGTTCCATTGCGCTACCGGCTTCCTATAGACAACACGTAGGTTAATAAATAACTAAATAATTTTTATATTCAAATAAGTTTTGTATATTTTACTTTAAAGATATACGTAGCGTAGAATATGACAGCGTTGCAACCAGAAAATTGTTGTAAAAGCATAACTCCGAGACCAATAAACAAACCGCGTTTAGCTGGTGTTGTTTGGAATGCTTCCATTAACGAAACTCTTTCCCTTTCAGTCTGCAATTAATTATTAATTATTTTTTTTTTTATTATTATTTAGTTGCTATTTCACTGTTCTTTTAAATTAATATGTATTTATATACCTTAGCTAACGAGTCTTGCATTATAGACAATTCTTGGTCCACTGTGCCATAAGGGCCACGGAAATATCTTAAAGACAAACGAGCTTTTTCGACGTTTCCTTTCATGAGATGGAAGTTTGGACTTTCTGGAATTAAAACCATCAGAGCCACGTATACGATAGGAATGATAGCACAAATAATAGTCAGACCAAATACATCGAACTGTAAAAGAACAAAAATACACATATTATTAGTCGTTACTCAGGTATCGAATATTTCAAAGAATATATTTTATACATTTTATAACTTACATAAGATCCTATGACATAGGTGAATAAAATTCCCGCGGTGACTTGTAACTGGAAATATGTGCCCAATGTACCACGAATTTCCTTTTCAGCTATTTCAGAAGTGTACAATGGTACAATAACAGACAACGAACCACTGGAGAATCCAGTCAAAAGTCTACCGGCACAGATCCATGCCACCTTGAATAATCATATTTTATTAAAGTGTGTCCTTGATAAAAACGAATATATGGAAATATGGTTGTTTGTACTTACAGATTCTGCCCATATTATCATTGCCCAACCAACAAGTGTTGGTATGCACAACATTAACATCATGTTTTTACGTCCCAATTTATCGACTAGGCCTGCTGTAACCGGACACCCAAGCATAGCACCGAGTGGCATACACGCTCCTATCCACGCAAGACTCTCGTTTGATATGACGAATGAATACTGATTGTTTTCCATCATTGGGCCGGCTGGAGCTGTCCATCCTAGGGCTGTACCCGCGATGAACCCTCCAATCGTCGCTATATTAAGAAGGTACATTAGAACAACGCATTCAATATTTTATAATTGATTACGTTTTATATATATATATCAATTACCAATAAAAGCAGCCAAGTATTGAGTCAATTTTTGATTTCCAATTCGCGTTTGTTGTTCTTCAACCATCGCTTGTTGGGTCATGGCGATTTTTTCTAAAGTCATTTTTGATGAGATTTATTTGAAACGTTCAAAATAATATTTCTATAAACAAAATAAATATAACAGAATAAAAATAAACTATAAGTAGTTAAGTAAATGGAATCATATTAATAACATAAATAATTTGTTTTGTTTATCAGTATTTAAAATATATATTATTAATGTATTATATTGATTTGTTCTTCGATTATAAAAATTTGAATTAAACAGTTTTAAATACGTCTTATTTACAGGCCACAAAATGTGTTATACAATCGTTATTAACAAATTGTATTCGGTTAGAATAGTAGAAGTACTGGTCATTTTCATACCATGTGTGTTAACCCCAACCAGTTGCGTGGAAAAAGAGGTAATCGAATGGCAGCGGCCTGTGAGTTTTTTTATGGGACTGAGTAATAATTTAGTATTTTCTACGACATGTAGTTAAACATATGACAATAAATGCATTTATCGGGTTTTAGATGGGTGGGTGGGTAAGTGAGTAAAATATTAGTCTTGCCTCTCTCAAATTTAAAATTCATTATGCCACTGAGCCTAGCTATGATGTCGTTGTGGCCGGTAAACGCAGTACCTACACTGTATACATGATAGTATATTATGCTATAATTGGTCATGAAGATTTGTTATGTGCCCATATTATTATCATTTATTATGCTTTATCTTTGCGAAGCTCGTCATGATCAAACTGCACACTACAAGGCGAGCTTAAAGAAAAATATATTTTGAGATTATAATTTGTAAGTATAAACATTTTATATAATTTGCATTCAAACAAGCACGTACCAAGTTGCCAAGTACCAACCATGGTAACCAAATCTGTTTTATTTGCACTATCTGTAAATTGTAAATATACATACAAGGTGATTCATCAATCATCATGCTCCCTCTTTTTAGCTTTAATAATACATTTATTCAAATTCTTGGATTTTTTTTTGCTGTTTTCACACGTATATTTATTATTATTTTATAAACGTTTGATATGTCCAATAAATGTGAATTAAAAAGAATTTTTAGGTGAAAAAAAAATTGTCTCTTCTGCATGCATTTATTTTAGAGAAATATTTTATCGACAACTGTACTAATGTACTAATGTGGTTATAAGTATAGACGTGAATGCATTAAAAAAAATGGTTTTTATAAAATAGGATTCGTGTACCTAAATCATATCAATCAAATATTATTCTAAATATGCGTAGACAATGAACAGTTAAAACTTTCTATTGCATGTATTTGACATTTGTGATTTGTATTTAACTAGGTAGCACTCTTGTTGTAGGTAATTAATAAAATGCGTATCTGAAAATTTGCAAAAAAATTTCCGATATAACAACGGTGCGTGGAAATATTCGAACAACGTTAAGTGTTTTATGTATTAACTCAACAATATCTTGGCGTAAAACATAAAAAAACGGTTCGATTTATTTTGAAGGTCGTTTAAAACGTCGTAATTCAATAATATTGTTGTAATGCCAAAACAAAAACTAAAGAATAGACATTTTTATTTATTATTTTTAAATGTATTTTACGATGTTTAGTCCTCGTTCTATATAATATTTTCGATTGAAATAAATTTATTACTTTATCACACAATAAGTTATGTTGTTCTATTTAAGTAAGTTTTGAATTATTCAAAAGGATTATTTATTATACTCATAATATAGGTACAGGTATTATATAGCTAGATTGATTTCATAATTTTTATTTTATTATTATGTGAGCATGATACAATATTATGATAGGAAAGGAATATTAGCTTCTTAGGTCAAAGTTTAAGTACAGTGTTTACATTTTAATAAAATTTATATATAGATTTAATTTCCAAACAAGTTTTCGAATAAGTAGGTAGGTACCTCTATATACAGGTGTATGTAATTTTATCGACGTCTTTGAAAATATATAAATAAAAAATGCATTTGGTAACGAGGAAAAAATATGTGTTGACAAGACTCAATGCCATTATAAAAGGGTGTACCTACCTAATAAGATAATACAAACTTATAACTTATATTTTTAAATGTTAAAATATTAGAAAAACACAATCATCAGGAAATAATTCTTTATTATGTTAGTTTAAATATTATTTTGACAAATTTAACGAACCGCATAGCCGAACGTAATTATTGTGTTTATGAATGCGGAAATTTATTATTAATGACACACGGATGATTTAAAATAATAATAATAATAATAGTAAAAAATAAAAATAAGGTTATTAAATAAATATGGCGTAGGTTCACTAACAGGTAATATTATTTAATATTCTGACAGAAGTACACAATCATATGCATCAGGTACTTGCACAATTAATAATCACGGTCCGTTAAGTGTTAATTTAATACATCATTTAAATTATAACATTCTATTAAAACACGATTTTACTATGTAAACCTAATATTACACAACATTTTAAGACTTTAAAAGCACAACAGGTAGGTACTTAATTTTTTTTTTCAATTGAAAACTTAAAATAACTATACAAGGCACTAATATATTAATTGGTTGTAGTTTTAAAAGATTAAAAATAAAATACATTAAATTATGCATGATAAAAATGTTTCCTTGAACAATTTATATTTCATTTAAGTACTTAAAATGAATAAAGTATAACTGCTTTATTTAATTGTAAAATATATTAATAAATAGTTATTGGCAATCTTGACACAGTTGGATGTTTCTACAGTCTTCAATTATTACGAAATATTATAAATTAAATTTACTTTAACTAATATATAGCCTGTGATAATCAAACTCTTACTTGAATAAAAAATATTGTTTGAATCTTAGTCTTGATGAATTAACTTTTAATATAATCGCATGAACTTATTTTAGAATTATAACTAAAAAAATATTTAAATTTAATAATATTCTACTTAATTAATTTAATTTAATAAAACGAAAAATGATTTAGATTTAAAATATAAAGTACGTTACTTACTGTTGGTATTTATAACTTTATTTATAACTCTCGTGAGATAGTTCAGTAGTCGAATGAACATATTTGAGTCTTAGTTGTCATTATAAATTGATAATTTACAGACCAATTGTTCGTTACCATAAAAAATTTAAAAACGTCGTAGGTACGGCTTAAGACACTAATTTAGATTAAAAACTCTAATTCTTTCTAATACTCTTTTTGCACAATAGTTTTGTATATTATTATCATAAATTAATCTCAATTTTATTGACGTATATTTTAAATATTATCTTTAAGTAATGCAATTAATGTAAATTTCAAGTGCAGTTTTTATTTACTCAATCGATCAACAAATTGTAAGCAAAAACTTATCTGTCTCATAGAATTGTCAATACACTTAACAATTTAGATTGTTTTTTAATTTATGCACAAACGGGGATCAATCAATAATCTTAGTGTCTTTAACGTGTGCTAACTGTATTAAGATCACACACAATTATATAGTTGGTTATTATCATTTAGATATAGGCATATAGCTGTAGTTCAATATATTATGATGATTACCTATTATATTATTTGCGTCAATCAAAAAAAAAAAAAAATGGTAATATCAATATTACCTACCTATATTTAACTATTTAGAATTTTAAATACCTACTTAAACTTCTTTTATGTGCATTATTTTCTAATTAAACTTTTGAATGTTAAATGTTTAATTAACATATAGGTAGGATATGCAAATATGTACCTCTGGTACCTAATTAAAACTATAATTTTATTCTTAAATCAACATTTAAAATTTTTTAAATTAATGTTCAATAGATTAATTTTGATGTTATCAATAAATAATGTAATGTCATAAAAAATCAATTTTAGCCCAACTACTAAAAAAGTTTGTGCCATTAAGATTTAAGATATTCCCCTGTATAAATAATTGAATAATTATTATCATAATTTATAAAAAAAAATATAAAATTTCAGCTTTATGAATATTGTCATATTATTATACAGTACATAATAATATGATAATAATATGGCATAACTATTACACCTATTTATAAAACAATTTTAATACATTTTTTCAATTGTACATTTTATTTGAAAATAATTCCAATATCATCTAAATGCATATACATAAATGAAATAAATTCAAAAGATTTGATAAACAAGGTAATACATGATAAATATTCAAATGAAATGACCTCTACAACTTAAAATATAGAATGATAAAAAAATAAATAACCATTATACGATTTATACTTATGCTTTAAATTATTTACTGTAATCCATAGGTAACTATAATGGTGATAATAATTTTATGGTGAGGGTTATGAACTGTTCTTGTCGATTGAATTATTTCTAAAACAATATAATTTTAACATAAAAAAAGACGAAAATCTAATTCGTGTAACGTTTTTACGTATAATCAAAATATTACATTTTATTATTTCTATTATCGCATATGGAAAGTTATTTATGTAGAATATTAAGTATATTATAGTGAATCATAATTTTTAATTCATAATCGTCTGAAATGATAAATATTTTTTTTTATATTGAGTAGGTACATATTATGTACTTTCTTATTAGTTGAACCGAGTTCATATTTAATCTATACTAAAAAACAATTATATCGAAAACGAAATAATATACCTCACGGTTGTGCAGGTATTTATAATTTCGATTGTAAGTTTTTGTATCATTATTAATTGAGGAAATACCTTGAAACGAACAAATGCTCCTAATAAATTTATCATTTCTGGCTTTAATGAAATATTTTATCATAATTATTAAACTTTAAAATAATTTTAATTAAAATGTACCTACTTTGAGGGTTTGAGCACAATTAGAGTTTTTAAATCAAATATCTAACAAATTAATCGATTGAGGACGTAATTAAAACCAAAAAAAAGCTTTCAGCTTTAATTATTTAAAATTTAATTTCAGCAATATTATAAAATAAGTACTATATAATATAATACTATATTTATGTATAATTGTGTATGACAAACACCATGTATTTGTGACATATGTATGTGTTTCAATTCACGACTGGGTATAGGAAAAAGTATACCTAACTAGTGTTATGAGGTATTTTTTTTCTATTCCAAAGTAATAATTAGTTTGTTATTGCTATGAGTTTTTTTTAAATATTTAGCGTGTTTATTCAATAGATGGTGTTGAAATATTTAGACACGAAACCGCAAAGACGGAATTCAAATGCGGTAAAACCAAACGGAAATGTTTGTAGATACTAGATAGCGATCTTCCGCAGAAAAATAGTAATTACTAATTAGTTATAATAGAAGCAACAGACTTACAATGCAAAATAAATATTAAATATTATATGTGCTTATTATAATATCGAGGAATAACTAATAAGAAATAATAATTATGTATTTCGGCATATCGCATCAGTCATCGACCCATCGCAGCTAACACAGCCATCAAGGATGTCATCTTTGTAATAAGCAATCGATGTTGAAAAAAAAACCCGAGATTATATTTTACACGCGTATTGTGTGCAAATGGCGTCGATTGTTCATCGAAAGAGAAACATTTTAACGACAGGTGCAGTATAAGTACAAAATATTTTGTAATTTTATTAACAATAACATTTTTTTTTTTGATAATCCGCGGGGAAAAAATAACCACCGCGCAATAAATAAATAATACTCGTGACGGTGTACCTATATAATATGAAGAAATGGTAACGTCTAAACAACTTTCCATTGAATAATTGGTACAAAGTGCGCTGCGAGTAATGGAAAATGTGCAGTATGCCTGCAGTATGTGTTCCATATGGATGTCAAACGTATTCCCGGTAAGGTAATAGATGTGCAATTATTCATTTGGCCGAGACCAAAGGATTTTATTTCTGTTTAATTTGCGCGTAAAAATCGAGTTCAAATAATACACAATATATTATATATTATTGCCAATATATATATATATATAATATATACACTGTAGTAGGTATTATAGGTATATATAAATAATAATACCTATATTGTATACACGGTCTGCATTTGAATTATTTGAATTCTCCGTGTCAACAGCAATTAGTAATACGGTTTTCATGTAAATATCAAACTACTTAATTTCGCAATGTATCGTATATTATTATAGTACCTATATGACAAAACCGAGAAATCATTGTACGTAGGCAATAGGTATAAAATCTTTGCAGAACTCGATATCAATGAACCTGTGGATTGATCACGGTGAATGTTCAACGTTCCGACGAGGGTCAAGTTCTATCGCGGGAATTATTATGTTATTCAGGTATACCTGTCCTATGTCGCCGTGAATGATCTATAATGGTCTAAATATGGCCGCATAATAATTGTTCTGCATCGTTTGCTAATAAATTAAAAAGAGTTGAAACCAGTAATCCTTGAAGTAAGATAATACTACCGAATTATAATTTATAAAATACCCACTGCAACGTCATGTTGAGTATTTATCAAATTGTATATTGTATAAACGTTTCGATGTAGTCTATCGGGTACTTTTTATTTAAAACATAAAATCATCTTATTGCACGACAGGTGGGATATAATAATTACATAATAAACTTCCTGATGATTGATGAATATTAATATTTAACACTCTTATAAATAAATGTAATATGAACTGTTTGTATTGTCATTGATGTTAACGTGAAAACTGTATTGTTTTGATAACAGTAAATCTATACACATAAAAATCATCGTTTTTAAAAATAAAACAACTTTAAATCATCGAACTGAGTTTTCACTTAAGTTTAAAACATTGTTCTACTGACTTTTACTTTAAGGTACAATTTTCACATACACACACAATATTAATTACTACTAACATAATAACCTAAAATTATTATTATTATTTGATCTACAGCAAAAATACGCTCATATGATAAGTACAAATAGATGCTCTTTATATTAACATTTCATGATTTAAAAAATTATTAGACTTACAAAGGGTAAGTCAATGTTATAAACATTTTATCCCGAAAACAGGTAGGTTAGAGGTATACGCTTATACTGTAGTCTTTTTACTGAATTTTACTATACAACGTGCAAAAAAAATATATTATATTTAATCATACATTTTTTACATAAACCAGTAGTCAGTTAATTAATTTTGTAAGTTTTTTTTATAGGTATGTAACATTGCGTGAAGTTTAGAAGATGACAGTATAATATATATAGGTACCCACATGGACGAGAAAATTAATATTTTCGCCTATTCAAAATGTTTGTAAAGGACTTTTAGAACAATTGATTTAAGCATGTATTCAATTTAATAGTATAGCACGTACGTGATGCGGTACAGTGAATATATATATATGTATATTGTATATGTTTTTTTAAACAAAAATTAAAAAATTAAAGTACGATTCACGTCTTAAAACATAAAATCATCTTATTATATAGTAAACTTCCTGATGAATATTAATATTTAACACTCTTATTAAAAAATGTACTCTATACTATTTGTATTGTCATTGATGTTAACGTGAAAATTGTATTGTTTTGATTAGGTACTGTAAATCAAATATCCTGAATCATTTCTATGCAATGAACTTGTATCCACCTCGGTACAAAAAATTATATTACTTTTTCTTATAGGTAGTATTAATTAGTAGGTATACATTATACGTTATAACCTTTATAAGTTTTACAGTAATTATGATTTACAATAAACCTATTAATAGTATTAAAAAAATTCATTGTATTTTAATTAAATTATAAAATAATGATTTTGTGGAGGTATAATTGTTTAAACATTTACCAAAATGCGTGTGGACTTAGAAATTAAAAAGATGCAAAATAAAGTTACAAAGAAATCGTTAATAAAAGCAAAATATTGGTGAGTTCTTACAGGCTAAACTGTTTTAAGTCACCAATTTGTATAATAATAACACACTTTGAAAAAAAAAAACGATAAAAAAACGATTATATTATAGTTAATAATTTATATATATGAATATTTTATTTAAATAATATAAGTACACACTTCTGGCGTACTAAATAATAACTTAATATCTTATGTGTTGAATCATATTCGTAAGTTGTGAAACCAAGTGTAGGTTATATAGTCTATAACTTATAAGTTATAATAATGTAAATTTTAATTGTAAACGGACTTCCTACTTGTAATTCGTTTATTTAAGTGTCCTCGAAGTGTGCGGTACTCAGACCGAATATTGATATTAACTGAAAAGTACCGGAATTGCTAAAATAATTGTCTAATCGTCGTTGCACTGCGCATTGCACGTGTTTATTTTATTATCCACGAGTAGGTACTTGTTGCCAAGAAACATCGGAATAATTTGAATAATAGTCTACGATCATATTTTATTAACTAGGTATATTTCCTCGTGCTTAAATCCTCCGAAAACTATACAATTATTGATTCATTAATCACTTTACGTATATACGAATGAATGGAGAACAATAGGAGTCTTCATAATATTACATATCTATACGACTATACAATTAGTTAGGTACTACCTAGGTATATATATTGACATATTGTATATTTATTATTTATATTATATGTGCGTACGAGAAACGGGTTGACGGCAAACCTGACGTGTAATTCGTTTGTTATACAAACAAACCATGAAACGATTCAAACTACGTAATATTATGTTTTTGTTAAACCAAATTATAATACCTGATAAATAATGCGCTTGGTACGTTGCGATTCGAAAACGGGTTGCTATATCGTCGTATATATCGTATTCGGTCGGGGAAAAGGGTAGCTGTTGTAGGTTTAGGCTCAAAACGTTCTCTAGATCGGATCTCGTGCAGTCGCCTTGATCGGATCGAATAGAAATCAGAAATCCAAAACCTCTTCGTGTAGTAGTCTACCAATTTCGGGCGAGCCAAAATGAAAACTGTCAACCTTCTCGAACCGCAGTCAACACAGAACTAACTGACTAGCCTGTCATGTCGCGGCTTAATATATATTGCACGCGCGCGTATAATATCGGCCGCCGTCGTCGTCGTCGCCGTATTTTCTTTCTCGCTTCCCCGTAATCTGGTTATTATTTTATTGTTGCAGGTTCGACGAGATATCCTGTACGCGGCGGCCTAACCTAACCTTCCTCGCAAAACCACTCGTCCTCCTGCGGTTGCCTCCTACAGGCCTGTCCCGCGATCCGGAATCAGGAAGCGCGGTCATTTCCAGAGTTTTAACAGTCTAATATGGTATTTTATTGCCACGAAATATCACCATCGCGTCGTATACGCCGTGTATAACTTGTATACGTAAGTATTAAGCTATAGGTATATTATTATTCTACGCAACACGCATATTATACCATATAGGTGGTAATGTGGTAGACGATGCCCTACCGAGACGAAATGGTATTTTCGATGTATTCGCGGCGCCGCTAGTCTGTGTATATATATATCTAAATATATATATAAATATTATATAGACACGCGATTTCGTCGTACCTAGTTAAATTTTTTTTTTCAACCAGCATTGAAACTCGGTAGATGGGTATCGCACAGTGACCCATAGTTTATAATATAATAATAATATGAAGTACCTATATCGTGTATTTTACACTATATATACCTTACCTATCTATATTATGCGACATTCATCAAAATCGCATAAAAACCGATTGTGGTACTATACGATGTTTATTATTGTCGCTACTTCTTGTTGTTATAAAATATATAAAAAAAATTCGCGTGCATGTACACAAAACACATCAAAATGATTGAACCGGCCTTGGTGTGCCCTGCACCCCGCTACGCGTGTATATCTACCTACATAATATATGTGTATACACAATAATAAGTACTCTTTGCCGCGGGAATTTAACCTATAGGAGATACATATAATAGGTATATAGAAAAAACACGTTCAAGACTCCAGCACGCAAAGTATTTTTTTTTCGCCAGTACTCAGAGATACTATCGATCTCATTAGATCTTTTCGAAATCCTATATTATATGTTATACAATCTCGAGTATACCCATCGGTGTAAAAGCGAATGTTTTGACACAAAACGTGACATTTGAACGGCGTGATTATCATTACGATTAGTTCCAGGATTGTGACCAATTTTTGAACAATTGCGGCATAAATCATTTTAAGAATACGGCTGAATATTAACAAAATACTACCTACCTATAAGGACTTCGGATGGAAAAATCTATTCCTATTGTCGATAGGCTATTTATTGTCAAGTTTCTGCAGTGAACATAACCCTTATATACAGGTAATACATGTTATACAGATATAATAGAAGTATACAAATATTATATTATTTTTCTATACAATAATAAATTGTATTTTACAAGTGCATGCAAATTATATGTATTTTATTAAATTCTATAGTTAAGTGTATTGTAGCATATTACCTGTATAATATTAATTAGAGAAATATTAAAAATATCAGTTTGTTTAATCGTTTAATGTAAACAAATAAAACCTCACCTTGTACCGTTTGCAAAAATATTCTTATCAATACCTACTTATAACTCTATAAAAAAACATTACTTTAGACTTTTTATGGTGCTTTATACATTTATTAGGCTTCAATACTAAGCATCAAAAATCCAACGGACGTCATTATTTCAACTTAAAAATAATCATAGTTGAGTTTTATCTATTTCAAAAACACTAAATTGTTAGTATACCCACTTTTAACAATTACATCCGGTATCACATTATAAAATTATATTATGGTGAGTGGGGATTAAACATTTTAAAAATTAAAACCAAATATGTTTTGCCAACATAATTTAAGTTTATAGTTATATCTCTATGTATTTTTAATACTTTATCCCAAATCAATTTCACTCCTTTCGACAGTTTTAAATACACTTCTTTCCAAAGTCACACTACCTGTCCTAGTCTTCTTAATTATTATTAATTACCCAAACACATTCATAATGCATTTAATTACAATCTGTGTATTATATCTATATTCTGTTCTAATTTTATTTTATTATCCTTCATTAATTATATAAAACCGCAACCATTAATATAATATAGTAATCGTCGAAACGTCATTGGTTTTATCGAAATAAAAAGTATTTTTTGTTGAAATTTCAATCAAGATGAAGTGAAAAAAGAAATTTGTAGTAAGTTGTACATTCTATATTTATTTTCATTAATTTTATTAAAATTAAATTTGTACCAATTTATATGGATGGACATATTTTTTTCTTTACAAGTCTATAATGGATATTTTATTACTAATTGGTCTTAAATAGTTTAAACGACTGGACAAAGGTATTAAAAACCAAACACTTTCCCAAGAAAATAAGTTCTTACGTAGGTATATATGTAAACTATTATAATATAATATAAAATTTTATTCCTTTTTCCTCACTCGTAGACATAAAAAGAAATATAAACAAATACTGTATAGATTTGTGGAATACACATTGGCACTCAACCACGGAAAACAAACTAAGAGAAATCAAACACTCTGTCGAACTCTGGCCGAAATACACCAATCTAAACAGAAAAAAAGAGGTAATCATTAATCGACTCAGAATCGGTCACACGAAAATCACGCACGGACACCTCATGGCGAAGACAGATCCACCCTTATGCCCAACATGCAACACAAACTTCTCCATCAAACACATTATTATCCACTGCCCAAATTTCAACGAAGCCAGAAAAGAGCTCAACATTCCGGATAACCTGTACGAGGCAATTGGTCCATTTTCAGACTCAAATAATATTATCTCATACTTACAAAAATGTTGAATTATATAACAAAATTTAACTATCTAATGTAAAAATTTACTCTGTAAGCTAATAACCTATGCCGTTGATGCTTAACCAATAAATAAAAAAAAAAAAAAAAAAAAATATAAAATTAACTCAAATTTCTAAAACCCTAAAATATTTCATCACATATGCAAAATGTGGTTAATATCGTATATGATGGTTAGTTATAAAACTCACATTTTTATTTATTTAAAACTACCTACTTGTTTAAAGAAAAAAGCTACCAAATAAAAATGTGTTCTGTGCGTTCATGACGTAGGTACTTACGATAAGTAGGTATAACTACATTATTACCAGCAATTTACAATCGGAGCTTAAAATCGTTATTAAAACGTTATACTTCTTTGAAATAGTTAACGGAATACATTAAATTAAAACTTTAGTCTATCAATAAAAGCAAAAATAAATAAATAATAAAAATGTACTATGTAAACCACAATAACAATTAACTGGAAAAAATCTGATACATCTATATGTAATTTATTATATCGTTGTTCGCTAAGCTTAATCATGAAGACTAGAGTTTATTTTACTGCTTGTCTATAAGTAATTATATTCTACACTATTCATAGACGACGAAAAACGAACAAACTCTTCGTTAATAGGTAAACGACATTATATGGTTCTCCGTTGAGATAAGATAGTTAGGTAAATGACATCGAAGAATAACGTTTAAATTCTTGAGAACGTTGAACTGCACGACATATAGGTAAATATAATATGATGTATTATTTAAAGAATTTTTTATATATTTACCCTATTTAAAAGTAAAATATTTTTTGAAATGATATTAAAGAATCATAATAATGTCATGTACATTGTACATGTTATACATATGATTAAAATATAGTAGATACTTAAGTCAAGTACTGAAGTTTTCGAGTGTAACATAGTAATGATAAAATGTTTAAGATACAAATGCACACTTTTTTTTATAAGTATTTAAAGTTCACATTTTTACCAAATTCATCAAAATCTAAAACAAGGCTTGTCGTAAGTATTTAATAATGTAACCAAAAAATCAAAAAAAATGACTTAAAAAAATAATTTTGTATGGACAATAGACATTTTAAGTTCAAATTTGAACAAAATTAGATATTTCAATGAAGAATAACAATGTTATTTATTTCGTTGTAATTTAAAAATATTTTTCGTGACTGCTTGAAACTTTTAAAGTTTATTATTATATTTTATACATTCAATTCAATTTTCAAATGCAATGTTTTCTTCAAAAATTTATTCAACCTACTGTAGTATTTATAGTAAAATGAATTATTGTAATAGCAATAATATCTTAAAATACACTTAGTTATGTAGACTGACAGACTGTCTTCGCTCAGAATCGTTTTTCATATAGGTATAATGATTTATATCATTGAATACAAATTTAACGCATTCATGAAAGTGACCCACTCGACATCTACTGTAAAGCAGAGTGGTACCCACATGCCACTTTTTTATTTTTACAGTTTTTGTGACACGGAGTCGACGTCGCTGACTTTATTGCTCGGACATGATAGGTAGTGAATGCAAAAATAATAGGATCTTTAAACTAACGACATTAAAATTTCGAAACGCAAAATCCTTCGCTTTCAAATAAACAACATGTGCGAATAATATTTATTAATATTCGTCCGATGTTTGTGCGCTTAATGCATTAATTAATTGTTTCGATATGTATACAACCAATGGTACATTAGGTATTCACGCGAGATGATTTTTGTAAGGACGGTGTCAAGTACGTATTTTCGCATTGTAACAACACCGCTAGAAGAATAGTACAATATATATATATATATGTATATGGACAGTAAGTTATAATTATTATTGTTATTATATTTTATTCATAAGTATAATATCATTGACCATATATATATATACACTATATATATATATCTGGTATAGTATTATAAATGATTTATATAATATATAGCTGATATGTATCCTGTATTTTATAGATATTCATTGGAAATATCTACATGCCATATATATGTGGATTACGGGTGTATATAATTTATATGGGCATCTATATAGATATAGGCAGTAGGCATGAGTGCATGACTCGTATGGCAGAAAATAGTTCTTAGGTAAATATTATGTTTGTATTGTATCATGTATGATTGTTTCAACATTTAACATATAATTGTCTAATAACCACTATAGGTTATATTTAATAGGAACGCTTTTTTTTTTATGAGAGGAGGGTGTTCAGAAATATCCTCCCTAATCGTTTCGTAAAAAAATTACATATTTTACTTTTTTTACTGTTAATTTTTATCTATGTCTTGTAATATTTACTGCAGATAAAGCTTATAATATTTTATTTGCTGAGTATTATACTATTGTATTATATCAACTACTATTCGTCGTTGCGGATACCTATACTTCTAGAAAAATAAAATCTTTTAAACAAATAACAATCAACAACATCATGTTATGATTGTTTTTATTGAAAAGATATTATAGATACTTGCTAGTAGGAACAAATTATTATCGTTCAGCTAACTAGAATTGGTCAATATTCCATAAGTGTTTACTTATTAATCAAGTATAAATCAATAAGTTTAATTTGTATATAATATAGCTATTAAAAAATGCTTTACTGTATAGTTGTTACTATAATAAATCGTTTTATGCATTTAAAAAAAAAAAAAAAGAATTAGAAGAATATATAAAATGTATATGGTACAGGGTATACGTAGTTTAGGCTATATGGCTATAAAATGTCTTTATCTGTGTTATAATATGTGTGTTTACATACAAAATATTAATTTAAAAACTTTATATAAGATATTAATTATTATATTATAGTTATACTTAAATTTTGAAATTACAATGAAAAATGTGTTGTTCAATTTTTCATAATTCACTGATGTAAATACAATATTATATGATTATAGAAAATTTCGTTTTGTAAAGCATTATACCTACCTAATTATTTTCAGTCAACTTGGATTTATGTCAATTTTATAACAATCTATAATATCTGAAAATATTACGTGACCTACAATTTCTAAAATACTACAACAAGTACCTTATTGTTATACATTATTTGTTATTACATTTTTAAATATCGATGGTGAGTAGTAAAATAGAAGATAAATAATTGCATAATAATATCTACCCATGTAAACATATTTTTCAAATGTTGTCGGTTAAAATTATTAAAAACATAATCAGATAAAATGTTTGTACTAATATATTAATGTGGAAAACATATTGGACCACAGCCTACGGGTACATATTAGCTTAAAAAAATAATAGATATCATCTATAAATATTTACATAATTACGGACGTAGGTAAGTACCTACAACATTGCAAATTTGCGTTCAGCTGTTCCGATATCGTGTTGTTAGTATTAATATTATAGTGAATTGACCTAAGAGTAATAACTCATCATCTTTTTTTTGTCGTTGGTTGTTTCGATATTTTAATTTTTAAGGAAGATATGAGCATTTTTTAATTGTGATATTTCACATATTTAAAAATTAAAATATCGAGAATAAAACCGGGTATGTAAACCCCAGATAATTTTCTTACAATGTCATTTAAGTTAGATAATATTCACTCTAACATTATAACTATCAACTCAAAATTGGAAGTGCTGGACGCAAATTTATTTTGTTGTACCTACTTTTAATGGGCAGAATGTATGGCACAACGACATACAAAATAAATGAATAAGTTATTATTTATTATGATATTGATATTATTAAATTATACTATATTAATTAATTTTATTATAATACCTATTTATTTTTACATGATTGACTTGCAAAAAAGGGCTTGTAATTATTATCATTGTTATAATTGTTATGAAGTATTCATAATATATTTTATAAAATTAATTTTTATTGTTTTTCAGAATAAACAATTAATAAGATATAAAAAAATTATAATTAATAATATATTAAATTATTGTTTATTGTTTTTTCCATCAGTATTATATGAATATAAGTAATGATACATTTAAAAAAAAAATATTGCACGAAAAATGATTTGTTTGTATTGTGCGGATCAAATTGCCATTGAGCACATTGCCCGGTATTCCACATTGTCCATAACATATGTACATAATATGGTCTTACTACTAAATACGCCAATAATGTTGGGTAAAATAGTGGTTTCATTTTCTAATTGTGACTCACTTGCAGAAATTATCTTATTTATGCGTACAAAAATGTTAAGGTATTCATATAAATTGTAGTATATAATATAATATATTATTTAAGTATAGCAGTAGTGCAATAGGTACAAACTATACAAACTCATATTATAGGTACATTATACTACCTACTACAGCGCTGCATTTTAACGTCTCAACTAAATGTACGTTAAGTTATAATAAGTATACATTATACACCCAGCATGCATTACTCTGTTATTATGTGGGTTATAATATAGGTATAAGTGTATAACTTGTACTTATATTATTACTTATTATTATCGTACTTGGCTGAAATTACTATTACGTATATAGATATATAATTACATGTTTTCTTTCCGTTTGTTTTGATTGTTTAGTACATATTATACTTCGCTTAGCTGTTTTTATTAAAATATACTCTCTATTACGTGTATTGATTGCTAAGCTCGAGCCATAAGCATTGTTTTATGTTATTATAATATACAATATTTTAAAAGACGATTTACATACAACTGTTCGAACTATTTGATTTTGTCTAAATTTATAATAAATTGTTAATATATATCAAGAATACGCTGTGTTATGAATACTTATGATAATTTGCCAAAAATCATTTAGAAATACCTAGCTATTAAGTACCTAACTTTTTTTTTTTAATGATTTTCGATTTTAGAGAAACATTATAGGTGGAATACAACTTCGAATTTATGACGACAACATCGGGTATCATAAGTACCAACAAAAATAATTACCTACGTATTATGTAAGTACGAGTTATTGACGTAGTTGTGTACGTTATAAGACGTAATTTGGTTATGTATATTACATAGGTAAGTGTACATGTACGATATGTGTGTTTTTTTGTTCATTTGGCCGATATTATTATACGGATGACTGAGGATCATAATAAGCCCTCCTGATAAATAACTAAATGAGTGTTTTAAGATTAAAGTACAAATGCGCAGTACGATATTTTTGATATACATACTTGATACTTATACTTCAAGATGAGGAAGTAAATAAATAGTACATTAGAAACCTATATATTTTTTTTAAAAGATATTAAAATTTTGAAGTAGGTTTTAATGTCTGCTTAATGTCCTTTTAAAAATAAATTTATGTTGTGGTCTTGCCGTGTACAGATATCGGTATATAATATGTATAAGGTGAACGGCCTCGGACAGCACTCAGTTGATGATTATGAAAAATGAAAATAACATAATATCCTTGTTGTTCGATCCTTACTCATATTGTCAAGTCTCATCCTTATAGTATCTTGTTTTAACAATTCATCAGTCCAACTTGGTGATTTTATATTTAGTTATTATGTGTTATACGTCAAGTTAAACATCTATGTCTACGGGCATCCAATATAAAACGAACCGTATCAAGGCCTTTTTTACTAGAACACAATATAGGTAATACACATTAAAGCTGCAAATCGTAAACTCAAATACCAGTTGGAATAAATGTCAATAAAATTATTGAAATGTAAGTATAATTCATCAACGAATAAAAATAATAGTCTTATAATCTTGGGTTACGACAATAACTTTGCTGTTGAGTACATAATACAATATACTTAAATGTACTTATACAATATACTTACTGATGATTATTATTATTTTATGACATTTATTATGTCGGAACTCGGAGTATTAAAGCGAAGATATATCTCGATATACAATTATGACGTACCTATGTATTATTGTTTTCAATTTTTATTTTTATTACAATTAATTACAACACACTCATCATAATAATATATATCTAAATAATTCAACATAGACGTCGAGCGTATAAGTTTTAAATCAGCTTATTAGTGTTTTTATGAGAAACAAATCGACGCTTTAAGATTTAAATAGTTTTAATTTTTACATTTTTAGTTCAATATTTATAAATTATATATTAGTGTCCGGAATTTAATTTATGGAAACTCGTAAATAATAACTCTCGTGCAGCAATCTTCAATTTTGATAATTAGAAGGGTAATTGTAAACAAACCAGTTAGTTTCGTTGATTAGATATAACTAGGTATACCACCTACTGACTATAAATTGTTGACAATTATTCAATGAATAATATTATAGTGGTAATTAAAAAAAAAATCTGCATATATACTATATAGTACACTTATACTAGGTATAAGAAAAAACCCTTCAGCAATTAAAATATTATACTGCAAGGATACCTAACTAGAAAAATGTAATATTTAGACAATGGAAGTTATGGAATAAATTATACTTACATTTTGAATTTAATGCTCACAAATTAGTATGCAATAACATTTTTAAAAAAATAGTAAAATAATAAATATTACTTATTTAATTTAATTTGATAAAATGCCAGTTACCTATAGCTATTTTTTATAAAAATAACACTATACCTACAACGATAAAATATATAAAAAAAATATATATATATTATTATATATCCTAAAAAATAAATATTTCGTCTATATACCTACCTATTTATGTGTTATTTAAACTTATTTTATTATTATTGCAGCACATTACAGCGTTTAACCGGCAATTTGTATTATAAGAATATAAAAGGCATGATATGCAGTTAAATTGGTTACCCATGGGTAGTGGGTACACCACTTATGACTGTATAAAATACTTTGGATGTAGTGAGTTGGTATTTAAGTTTGTATAACTCATCATTATTTGCATCTAAATTTTATTGAGAAAGTTAAGAAGTATCATGTATATTTCTAGATTATTTCGAAAAGACTAGGATTGGAAGTTTTATATTTTATATTGCGATTTGATCGATAGTATTGAAGGTATGTATATTGTATTATAATTTATAATGTCCAACATCTGAAAAACAAATTTTATTCAAATATTGTACTATTGAATGGTGCGGACACAAACACTTAAAATATACACATTTCAAACATATGTAATCAAATAGAAATATACAGTTCATATTATATAGAAATATTTTGTTAAAAATGTGCAAAAGTTCAAAACTTGTTCGTTTGAAAATGATTTAATTGGTATTACCTAGCAATAGACCATAGTTTATAGATCTTATAATAACAATAATTATTGTATAATATGCAGTAATTATAATCATGTATCGACTTGGTATGTACTCGAAAACCTCTACAACTAGAATTTTTTTCTTGCCCCTTGAAGTATTTTAAAAATTGCGTTTGTGGTATATAACTCGAAAAATACATAAGTTGAATTTATTTTTATTCCCCTTGTTATTCGAATTGTGGAGACTCGACTGCACAATATGAATTACATTAATTTTGTAATTATTATTGACTATCGTCTACATTTTTTTAATGCATAACTTTGATTCTATATAACTAAATACATGTCTACAAGTATTAAATATCTTAAATAATTATATACGTACAATTAAAAAGCTGGCTACCTAATTAAATTGTAGATCCATACAACTACGCCAACAAAAAATGTATATTATAACTTATAAGTGTATGTTTGTTGTACATTGTTCTATTGCCAACGTCGAAAATTGAACCGTTTATCATTATTCCGAACTAAATAATTGACGATCGAATCTAATCGCAATAATCGTGGACCACGGGAGTCATTATACAAATTAAACCGAACGAATGCCTACAATGTAACATTTATACATCAAGTTCACGAGAAAAACAGCTAACCTGCACGTGGTCTAAGGTGTTCTTTTAGATTTTTAATTAAATTAATATTTAATAAACATATTATTACACGCCGACATGTTGCAGTGATGGTCAAAAGAGGGGGTGAGGAGAATAGATCCCCCATGACCTTTTTTTCAATATTTACAATAACTTATATTTGACCGCTACTGAGTCGCGTTGTTACTTATGTAATCGAATTTTACCTTTAACTATTGATACACGTTGGTTAAGTCACCACAGGTCAATTTATATAGTTTAAGAATATTATAGAGCAATCGTTTTAACTTGCGAACATGTGTATATAATATATACACACAGAAGAAGCTGATTCATAACGGAAATCTATTCAAATTTCAGGGAGGGAGGCTAACATTTTTAACATCGATGTGATCCTTGGGAGCTTCGATCCCACACAACTAAAAAGCTTTTTGTTTTTTGTGGGGCTCGTGGAATATTTGAGAGGAGTATCCCCAAAGTCTCCCCATTTACGCCTATTAGCTGATCTCTCTCGAAGCTTGTAAAGTTGTAAATGATATCATAAACTTGTACGCAAGAGTGCGCCCTACAATACAGGGCCATTTCGTCTTAATAAAATTTATATTTATTTAATTACAATAAGTTATGTAAATGATGTATTTCATAATAATTGTTGGTACCTACCTATAATGCAATATAAAACCCAAGTCAATAAAAAACGGGGCTATCCACTTTTTTAGGATCCCGACAGTGTTCGATAATCCCCGGAACATAAAATCAGAAATATACACTGCAGTATATATAGGTATTTAATGACTACGTCTTGGGGTGTCATGTAACTACGTAAGTGAGGCACGACCAACCAAATGGTTAAGTATTCTGTGTTTCAGGTTCCTGTATTATCAGCAGCTCGACTACAATTATTATTATATCGTTGCCTATAAAGCGTTGAGTGAAATCGATTTAGCCCAAGTGTAAATTAATTAACGAATAAAATAATGTAACGCATGATTCGCATTACTATTATATTATGTACCTAATTAGCATATTATAAAGTGTACATCGTGTACCTGGCAGTGTGCCTTGCCTCGAGGCTTGAACAAAATTTTTATTTTTATTATGGTAAAGGAAAAAAAATGTATTTAAAAAGTGCTCAGTTATTGACTTATTGTGTACACACGTAATATTTATATTATATAGGAAGTATAGTGAGGACTGAGGAGTTGATCGCTTTCGCAGAACCGTAAAATCGTTTCGCACATTTTATTGAAAAAAATAGGAAGGTATTTACAGTAGTTAAATATATGGATATCACTTTTGTCTCCATGCGTTATTACTTATTAATTACCTATTTGACTTCATATCTTCAAATTCGATTTTTATTACTTGTGGTGCTTTTATTTGGTTTGTGTAAAAAAGAACAATTACGTCGAAGTTCGCAATACTTGCCTATTTATGATATACCGTACAATATACATGACGTAATTAGTACTAATTACTTAATAATTAAAAAATAAATATTGCATCACAAAACGATTTGATACAAAAAAATAAATCGCGATATCTCTTTGTTGTTTGTGTTCAGTTACAGTTGTAGTATATAATATGTAGGTATTATATGTATATTGTATATTGTTAGGTAATATGTATTATAATTTATAAAACTATATTCGATGACAATAATTGTACAAGTAATTCTATATATTAGGACAGTATGGGACGCCTATTATATAACACAATAATACTGTTCAATTTCTATAATTTTTTTTTCCTGTGGTCTCACAACTGAGGCGGGAACTACGATGGTATTACTTATTTACTTCCCCAATCACTGGTAGGTATTCCACCGAATTATAATCATATTCATTATGATGTAATATATATGGGTACGTGCCTGCAGCATTATATTATACTTGATAATATAAAACGCATATCGTTAGACACTTATATATATTACATAGGTACATTATAATAACAGTCATTTCCACGCTAAAAATTAGTTATCCTTGGACGTGGACTTGATCGTCTAATATATTATATAAATAGATACGTCGAGCTTTAATCCCGTACATGTCGCAGCTTTACCTCACAAATCCACACTCGAGAAAAATCACGCTAGTCGAGTTATCTCTATATGTAACCGGTTGTTTTTAAATATTTTTATTTATAGCACACGTGCCCGACACGACGTATGATGTACACTTAAGCGTCGTGTGCATTGTTCGTATAATGTATACACATATAATATATATATAGTATTATATATATATGTCTATGTGGTGGAGATATATATATAGTATTATATATATATGTCTATGTGGTGGAGACAATGACAAAACGCGGAATGCAAAACTATTGTGGGTTAGGCACTTCTCATATATAGGTAATAATAATATATTGAACATTTGAACGCCAATATAAGAAATGTAGGTATATACCTAATCTCATATTATATTGTACTGTTTGGTCGTTGTGGCTACCGTTATATTGCTGTAGTATAATGACATGACATTACTGCAAACGACGAATGACGATTAAGCACATAATAATAATAACAATAATAATAATAATAATAATAATTATAAATATGATTTTTATTATTATTATATTACAAGTACATTGTGTATATGACAGAGACGTGCAAGAGAAATAACAGCAATGAAGGGAACGAAACATAATACAATATATCATTTTAAATATACATAAATAAAACATATATAATATATACCTGTACTGTCATATTATGTTATGCATGATATGTGTGTCATAATGTTTCAAGTTTGTCCACTAAAATCTTTAGTCGCAACGTAATATAATTAATAATACAATCAGTGAGCAGTGAAGTGGGAAGTTAAAGAGTTGATGTTGGATGTTTATCAGTTATCACGATTATTCAGAAAAAATATTTCCCTCAAATAATAAAATAAAGTTTAAAAAGTACAATATCATATTATAAGTATACATTTGAAAGCAATTGCCTTCGATTTCCAATCAATTGATATTTTATAGAATTACGTCAAAAAATTTGTTTTTAATAAGAAAAAGGTGGGCAGGCAAGTGGGTACCACTCTGTTGTACATTAGGTGTCGTGTGGGTCACTTTAATGGATGTGTTAAATTTAAATTTAATGATATAAAATCATTTCACACGAAAAATGATTCTGAACGAAGACTGTCTATATATATTATTAGCTTAAGAATATTTAATGATATATCTATATTGTTATGATAGTAGGTAATTTATTTTACTATTAGACATTATAGAAGTACAGTAGGTTGAATTACATTTTGCCGAAAAATTACATTTGTAAACGTCCTTGTGTGTTTACAATAGAATACTATACTTTAAAAATTTCAAGCACCTACGAAAAATATTTTTAAATTACAACGAAATTAACAGTGTTCAACTATATAATACGTGTCATAATTATATGATAGTTAGTACTTTAGTAGTTAGAATATTTAGATATTTAACAACAGTAAAATTTTTATAAAATACCTCGTGCAGTAATAAGTATTAACTAATTCGTATATTTTGTTATCTCAATTCTCAGATAGATAACTAAAATATTACAACATGTTGATCATATAAATCAATCATTGGTTATCTATACCTTTAATACTAGCATTGTAAATATTTTACAATTTGCAATAGGTAGGTACTGTACTACTGTAGATCTTGAAGGTTGAATTCGGAAAGCCATATTATATTATTATCCTATGATTTTTGCATGTAGGCGCAACTTAAATTTTTTCTTGGGAAGAGCTATACTAATTCATATCAAACAATCTTCTTGGAGGTATGTAAGCTAATAAATTTGACATTTTTATTTTCTATAAATGTTGATAAAAAATGATTTGTTTGTCAAAAAACTTGAAAATTAAAGCATAATACAGCATATTTTATAATACTGCAACCTGCAGGTATACAGCTTTTAATTTATAAGCATTCTATAGATACAATAAGGCTTCTCATAAGATGTTATTATAGCTATTTATAAATATTAAAAATACATAAACACGTTTTTTAATTCAGCATTTTAAGATAAAATTTTGAAAAAATGGTCAAATACATGAACATTTTCAAAGTTTGTAGTTAACAATTGATAGCTAAGGCTTGAAAATGTAATACCTAACCTAACCTCATAAAAAGTTCATACTGTAACCAAACAATCACTGATAATTTTTAAAAAATAGGTACCTATGCAAATAGTTTTTTTTATTCCAAAAACGAATTTAACCTAGGTAGTACAAATATCACCAATAGCAATATTAATATAATATAAGATATCCTATAGGTTGACACACCGCGCGTCTCTTCAAATTTAATATATAAATTATAGTGAGCCACTCGACACCTACTGTACAGCAAAGCGGTACCCACTTGCCCACATTTTTATTTTGTCTATAACAATATACTTTCTGTTTAATATACTCAAGCACACATATTCTTATTCTTATAAGACTATAATAATTCCTATCCCTGTCACAGTGGAACCCCACACCCCATAAGACGATTATTCATTGACGTGGCGGTGCACTATATTTTACTAGTATAGGTATTATAAATGTATTAACATCTAAATTTAAATGTATGCTCTTAATATACTTGTATACTTAAAAATATATGTTATATCGAATAATATGTTATTTAACTAAGGATACCTATATAGTTACTATATTTTACAAAATATTACGTTTATTTTTGTGTTCAACATAACAAAAGTATTATTTATTTCAATTGTGAATATGTTAACTGATAAAAGTATATAGGACGTATATAGGACGTAAGTACTTCAGTATTTACTAGTTACTACTTGTACTTTGTTTTTATTTACAGCTATTCTACCGCATGCAGAGTAGGTATTGCGTTTTAAAATAATAAAACTAAGTATAGGCATGTTTTCCTTATGAAAAACAATTTCCAAAACTTAGGTAATAGCTTAGATTATAAATCATTAAGTTGTTACCTGCTGTGAATCACTGTATCGTACGGTCGACTCTTTATAAGCGTTGAATATGGTGGTTTCTTCTTTAACAGGTGACTTTATATGTATAGGTACCGACGGGCGACGAATAAGTATAATAACATTAATAAGTATAATGTTATAAAACAAACTCAATTCGGTTCAAGCGATGACAAATTCAGAAACGAAACTGATATTTTACGAATCCGTGATTAATTCATAGATAAATAATACGGGTTTGTAAAAAATATAATTAATGAAAATTATATTCATGAATGTACTGCGTAATATTACGTATACAATAATATGCACAGATAATATAGAATAATAATGAATGAATAATTAAAATATAATTGTTTTCCTTGCTTCTTTATCGATTACAATATATAGCAGACCTATTGCCTATTTAAACATAATATTATATACTTATCGTGTTATAGTTCAGTATGGTTTTATGAACTACGAGATCAACCGATTAGAAGAAAACCAATAGCGGCAATGGTTTAGTCGGAATATTGAGGCGAACAATTTACCGGGTCGATCTAGTAATAATTTAATAATCTGTAAATAATCACGTATAAGGAGGAAAAATAATTGTAGTAGTACAATAAAACGGTATTGTATAAGCGGTACCTATTAGGTACCTACACATTTGTAGCTGTAAAATAAATAAATAAGCAAGCCAGGTACTAAAAACGCGGCCATGCTAGGTAATCCATTTTACGTATGACACTCAAAACATAAATTTAAGTCGTTACAAAAAAACATTTTTGGAAAAAATATTTTCTTTTTTTTTGACATAGACACTTATAGTTTTATATTTTTTTAAATGATAACTTACATTTTTAATTTCTTATTCCTAAGCAGAATATTATTCTGAGTATATCGATCCATAAACATAGAACAAGTAGGTAGTTAATTAGTAATAAACTAATAGCTAATAGTTATAAATGTATAAGTATTTAATGTTTTTATGAGTGGAGTAGTGGACCAACATTTTTCAGAGTCCTATACCCCTGTACCACTCCCCTCCGCTCATCTAAACTTGAAATACTTTTGTCAGTCAGAGCTGTGTTAAGTCATTTGGCGCCGAGGGACATTCATTTTGAAATGCCCCCCTTTTTAAGGCCTTACTTAGAGATTCATTTTTTTTTACAACTTTATTTAATTCATATTAAAATGTCAACATTTTACGACCAATAAATATGATTATTCCTTATTCCTGAATTGTTTTCTGGATACACATACTACATTATTGCTTTTATTGGGTTGTACCAACGCTCTTCTAATCAGGGCCGTGCTAAGAAGGGGGGAAATTGGGGAATGTGCCTTAGGTTAGGTTAAGAAATAACTGATATGTTATACTGTACCCAAGGGCCACAGCGTGTAATATACACAGTAATAATAACTGTTATATACTTATATTATATTATTGTAACCATAAACTATAAACACATAATATTGTAGTATATTACTTTTACGTTGTACGCTATTATTATCATTATTATTGTTATGGTAATATTAGGTAGGTATAGGTATTATTATTACTTGTGCGCCGCGTGCCCGCCGCCCGGTAAGTTAGAATAATGCATTTTTCATCCGGAGAGGGAAAACGCGTGGCCTTAGGGTGCCCATAATATTGACCAAATTTAATGTAACGCGCAATACTATTCACTTATGAATACACAGCCACATAGGTATAGGTAAGGCTCTATCGGCTCCGTCGTGTAAGCATGTAAGTATGTAATACATGCAAGTAGGTACCTACATAATTTTATGTTTACGTAATAATGTTCGACTTGCATTTTTCTTTTTAAATTATGCAATTTGCACGGTGTGACGAAAACGTACAACAACGTTTTATTCAATTATATAAAAATCGTAATTAATTAATAGTTATAATAATAAATTAATAATAGCCTGTTACCTGCATCAAGGCGATATTCCATTACCACCGTTTCCTGTGTAGACTGTAGACCGTGTGGTCCATGTAGTACACAATTTTATTTTCATTAGCCTAATTAAATTGTATTGTTAAGATAAAATAATTTCTCTAGTTACATATAAATAACCACCTATCCGGATATCCACACGGCGAAGTAGTTGAATATTTTCAAATTTCAACCGTTTCCACTGTTTTGACTGAGATAACTTAGTCCGCGGATGTACTTATGGGTATTCAGGTAGTCTAGTGACTAGTAGCCACTAGCCAGTAAGTACTAGGGATTCAAATATTCAATAATATTCATATTTCACGGACATGGGGAAATGTTCATGGGTGTCAATGTTTTATAGATTTCAGATTTGATGGATAAAATATTATAGTAACTTGCACGTGTAGCACAATGCGCCATGCGGTACAATGCATGATAAAGTAAATGGTATACTTTATAACTTAATTAATTTACATGGTACAATGTACCAATGCTTGAAATCACCTGTCAACAGCTGACTTCCCGCGCGGCGGTGGATCCTATCATAGTATCATACTATCATAGTCTAGTGGTACCTTATCAGTTTTTAACATTTTAATTTTTAATGTTAAACTTTAATTTTAAAATAACTTTTGTTTTGTGGTTTCATACTTAAAAGGTTTTTTCAATACTTAAAAATAAAAAGTACTTAATTATTTAATCAAATACAGGTAACCATTAAATATTAATAATGGTACGTCCTTACTGTATAAATAATAAATATATAATGTCAATAGTAAAAATTTCGGTACTTAATTTACATTTAAAAGTATAATAACGTATAGCATTATCTAGTAAATAACAATATTGTTGTTTGTAAATAATATATTTTAATTTATAAGTAACGTTATCGTCAAAGTTGACTTGTATACTAATCTGAGTCAAGAGGTTTTAATTAAAAAATTATTATTATTAGGGTCCAAAAATAATAAAACATGTATATTTTATAATAGTCAGTAAGTAATTACTGTAATAAGTAATAACTATGGCGAAAATTATTAAAGTATAGTGTATACCTATAATTTGGTATACCAATATTGATTTGATATTGCGTTATAATATGTTATTGTAAAATAAAATTCTGATTAAACCTAATTGTTTTGTAATTACTACCCATTTTAATGGCCTACTCTATAGACACGATGTAAAAGTTATTGATTAGGTAGTAATTTTTAACTTATTTGCTTATTGTAATTATTGTGTATACAGATTGTAAATTGTCTTTCTTAATAAAAAAAAAAAAAAAAAAAAAAAGGTAGTAATTACATTCTGAAATTGTTAAAAAATTGATACAATTTAATACATTTTTAAAATTGTTAATAATCAATATTTGAATAAAAATTCAAACCCTAGGGATTTTTTTTATCAATTAACTTTACTCATTATTGTAAGTTCGGTAATTCTGACATTTTTTTTGCAATCAAAGGTATGTAATTTTATTATTATTTTACAATAATTTATATATTTGTACCATAGTTGTCTACTAGATTAATTATTAATTTATTAGCATTGAGTTTGTATTAATATTATTAGTACCTTTTAACATATAAAATCATTTCAGGAAAACTAGTATAATATATCTTGTACTCTTTTTTTAAGTCAAGAATGTGATGTTAAAAAAATCTGTGATATTGATTATCAAGCCAACATTAACGTTAAGGAATTTAATATCATTACAATTGAATAATAATAAAAAGAAAATGAGTACTTTGGAAAATGTTATTGATGGCTTAAATGATGTTAGATGTAGAATCAAAGTTGTGTCTCAAAAACGAAAGGAGGTAATCATTACATTTGAACTTATTAACGTAAAAACAATTTTTTTAAAATAAAATAATGAACTTTGTACATTAATATATTTGCAGGGCCATGTGGAACCAAGGCTAGTTGCTGTTAGTAAAACAAAACCTATAGAACATATAATTGGCATTTACCAGAAAGGTCAAAGACATTTTGGAGAGAACTATGTCCAAGAATTGATTACTAAATCATCTGACGTTGAAGTAGGTATACTATATGATATTGAATTTGTTTTCAAATAATTCATTTATCATCATAATTTGTGTTTATTATTTATAAAGATATTAGAAAAATGCCAAGATATCAAGTGGCATTTTATTGGTCACTTACAAAAAAACAAAGTTTCAAAAGTATTAATGGCTCCTGGTTTACATGTTATTGAAACAGTAGATAGTGAAAAATTAGCAATTGCTGTTAATGATGGATGGAAAAAACTCAATAAAGAAAGTAGATTGAAAATAATGGTTCAAGTTAACACTAGTAATGAAAAAGGTTAGTACAAATAAAAAAGTTAATGTTATTATATAGTATTTTAATTAACAATCTATTAATGTAACATAAATATATATATATATAAATAAATAAATATTTACGAATACATAGTTATATATTAAAACTATGACTTAAAAGCACTTTACTTACATAATTAATGTTTAATAATAATATAAATATGCCAATATTTTAAATCCATAATATAATTCCATTTTATACTTCATCACATTTTTTTTTATATATGATGTTTTAAACAACTGTAATTTTGAACAGCATATGTCCAGTACAAAATGATACACGTAGCCCATATGTATTGGATATATTTTAATTCAAGTTCAATATAAAATTGTTACTAATAATAATAATAATAATAAAATATATTATACTAAAAACAAACACTGAGGAGATACATACATTTTTAATGTTTATTATTTTACAGAAAAATCTGGTATAACGACTGATGCAGTAGCAGATTTATATAAATTTATTATTGAAAAATGTGATAATTTAGAACTAATCGGGTTGATGACAATTGGTCAGTATGGTTACGATTGTTCTCAAGGACCAAATCCAGATTTTTTGGTATCTACCTATTATTAATGTAATCTATATTGGACATTGTTAATGATTTTATACATTTTTAGGCTTTGGTTGATTGTAAAAGGGATGTTTGTGATAAATTAAAATTAAATCCATCCGAAATAGAATTATCTATGGGCATGTCTGATGATTTTGAACATGCTGTAAGTATACAATTTAACATTTATTTAACACATAGTTTATTATATTATTAATTTATTGTTATGTTTACTCTAAAATGTATACATAAAACTGTACTTATTAATATGTATCAATGATTGTATATTTTTGGTGTTTCAGATTGAATTAGGAAGCACAAATGTTCGAGTAGGAAGTAGTATCTTTGGTTATCGCCCAAAAAAAGAAAAACAATGATTTATGTGTAATAATAATTCATTAAAAAAATATATTTTATTTATCTTATATTCTTTTAGTTTAAATTAGACACTTTTTCTGTGTAAACCTTAAAAATCTTAATAAATTACTCAAGAAGTTTGAAAAAAATGTATGTAAACCATAAATGTACTTAAGAATATTCATATGACATAACAGTTATGCCGACTGATTTGAAATGTAAAATGTTAATGAATAAAATAATTTTTTTTTTTGTGTAATTATGTATTTATGTAAACAAATTTGATATTTGGAAGAAAAAAGCCCTGAAATGAAAATACGGTAAAATAAAGCCCCGGTTTATAGGAAAATAAAGCTCTAGATAAAAATTACCTTTGATCAATATACTTAAACATGTTTTTTTACAGTAATTTGTAAATCAATTGTAATTGAATGGCTTACGTTTTAAATTATTTAAAAATAGTATAAATATTAATAAATATTTATAAATAGTTATTTATTAATGTTCTATAAATCTACAACTCAGATTTAATTATTTTTAACAGCTGATAATTGATTAGATGATTTCTGATCACATCCCTCAGATCTTCTTCCATATAAAGTTCATTCTTTTCAATTGATTGAATATGGTTTATCAGTAGTTAAATAAGCCTCTATAAGTATTAATAGATTTTTAAATGAATCTTTAAAGTTGACAATAGTACAATACTATTAATCCATCTATAAAGTATTTTTTTTGTATTTAACGTCTGTGATATAGGTAAATAATTTTTTTTTTTATCATAAGCTTGACACTTATTGAATTACAATTACATAAGTTTATAAGTTATTAAAATGTACTTATCATGTAATTATACAGACTGTGAATTGTCTTTGTTTTTAATTTAAAAACAATCTGAAGTTGAGACTAGGCACAAACAAAGCATAATTAATTTAAAATATACCTATTATTTATGATTAAAGAGACATATATATTCGACTTACTAGTGTCACTGTGCATTTTTAAGTCAATAATAAATAATAGTACAAGCAAGTATAAAGAAATAATAATAAACATTATATTAAGTATTAAGATCACAAGGGTAATATGAAATTCGCTGTGTCTAGAGCACCGGGCGCCCGATCACTTTGTAGAGCAACGGGTCACGCTAAATATAAAACATACACTTATCCATTGTTGTACGACATTTAATATTATGGTATAAGTCATAAGAGTTATCTGATAATAGTTAATACAAATAATATATAATAATAATTAATAATATAAATATACGAATAGTAAATATAAATAATATAAGTTCACACAGGTTCTTTGAGTAACTGCGCTTTAGGCTTCATTTTATGTGGACGATCTCCGCGACATTTGGGGAAAAACCATCTACCTTTTGATTTTGTTGATAATGAAACACAAGAAAAATGAAACCATTCTACTGGACACAAATCATTATCGCAACATATCGTCTCTCCGTATGAAATCTGTTTACAAATACAATAGGTTGGTTCATGTGAATCGACAGCTATAATATCCCTATTTCCATTTTTTTTAGTTTCGGTTTCTGTTTTTTGAGCCAGTGTTCTTCCAGCTCTAAGCCTTTTAGGAAGGCCGATTGTTGTCAAAATTGTTGTCCCAATCTTGCTGAACATAATTGGATAAAATATAATGATTTTAATTAGTAAGACAGTTCATACTCAACTATTTACAGATTTACAATCTGAAAAAAGTTATTATTCCGATCAAAACAGTTTTATGTTTACCAATATAAGTATATTACTTATCTATAAATAGTAATTTATATTCCTATAACATAAAACTAACAGTTACATTATGTATATATGTGTGTGTATTATAAGAATTAAGAGTATAAATGTTTAACTCCAGTAGGTAATCAATTCAAATTACAAATAGTTATTTTAAAATACATATTATTAGTATAGGTAATCCTCTTAGGTGCCAAGATAAGATATTGTATAATAAATGTATAATATATTGTATGCCATACTGTCATGTATTAGTGTTGCTTTATTTTAAATTATTTTAGCATTAGTTAGTTAAAAGAAATAGATACGTCATCGTATACTCCAAATTACAAAAAATAAAAATTTGATTAAACAGCAAATTTTAATTTTATCAAATAAGAAAAAAATTTAAAACATGCTACTAATATTTACAAGTTGAAGTAATACTTTAAATGAGTACACTCTATTAAGTTAATCAATAGGTACATTTTGAAAGTATCAGGAATTATACAATTTTATTATAATAAGATATATGGGTACATACACTCATTTTCTCAAATAAAAATTATTAAACTAAGATATTCATTTTTTTTTTTATTATTATTGGCTATTACTTAAGCTTTTTATGGTTTGATTTGAGTATAAAAAATATTGTAATCAATCAAGGTTTTATTTAAATTTACTCTTTCTAATATTAAACATTTTAATTTGAAGTGCCTACTTTGTTTTGATTGTTTATTTTTTTTTTTATAAATTAAATTATGCAATAAATGAGATTATTTAAGTATAATATGACACTTTATTAAAATCTAATGATAATATTAATAATAATTAACAAATATCATGACATATAATATATAAATAGTACACTAAAATAAATAAATACATGAAGAAATTTGTGTATGTGTAGTATGATGCATAATGAAAATTACATAGATAATTAAATTAAGTATATTGTAATAGAAAAATACATGTCAAATGTTTTAGTAATCGTATTGTTTTAGTACACATTTTTGTAAGCACCGATGATATAAATATTAATGCTTAGTTCCAATGATTAATTTTATTTTTGAAAAGGGAGTAAATGCGATTGTTGTGATATTGAGCATTGTTATATAATAAATTAATAATAAATTCGTTTTATAAATAATAAAATGTGACTAGATTGAAATATAACACAAAAATGATTTATAGTCATTAGACAAGTTTGTTTGGTTTGATATATAAATATAATAGTAATCATTTATAAACAAATATAAAATTAAAAAAATGGTTTACGTGTGAAGAACATAATAATAAATATAACAAATTTATATGGCAGTCTCAAGAGTTCAATGAAAGCACATAAAAATTAGTATTGTTACATAATAAATTATACAATGCAAAAATTGAAAAAAGTGATTGGTGAACACATTTTTCAGCATATTTTAAGTAGTATTAATGCAAATTTTCAGGAACAATATTACGACTTTTCATGTAACCAACAAGTTGTGCTGGTATTTCGGCTAAAACTTCACTGGCTAGGTATGATTTGGCATTCATTGGATTTTCAATTTGTAGAAAGTTTTTAAATGGTACAAACTGCACTATATCTCGGGCAGCACAGACTCCATTGACTTCTAGCTTAACCGTGTCACCGTCCAATTCTTCCATTGATTGAAAATCAGCATTTCCCACTCCTACAATGATAATGGACAGCGGCAGCGTGGACGCTTTGATTATGGCCTATAGAATATAATCTGATTTATCAATCTAGTTTTCCAATGGCAATGTCATCAACTACAGTAGGTATGTAACATTTTTAGTGAAAGTGGAAAGATTTGCATTAATCTAATTTATAAAGAATTACAAATTGATTTTAACCCTATTGGTAATCGATTTTAACAAAAAACAAATTACTATAGGTATATAAT
The DNA here is from genome assembly GCA_022818045.1 of Neotoxoptera formosana. NCBI lineage: Eukaryota > Metazoa > Arthropoda > Insecta > Hemiptera > Aphididae > Neotoxoptera > Neotoxoptera formosana. The sequence continues at coordinate 12,898,836 of CM040634.1, forward strand.
ATTATTTATTATGTATAAATGTTGCCTATATATAGGTATACACAAATAGTTTGTAGTGTTTTCTTTATTGGTATTCATCAATAGATACAATAGACATCACAATATAAACTAAACAATGTACAGCAAGCAACAAATAAGTAATAATTATTAAAATTAACAATAGTGTATTGATTGTGCTAAACAATTTGTATCACAAAAAACCTTTATTAATAACAGTTTTGGTTCATTTTTAGCTATCCAAGTAGTATGGGTTTTGAAAGAGAAAACATTTAAAATTAAAATTAATTTATAATGTAGATCGACATCTTATATTTATGTATATTTCATTCATTGGATAAGTGATCACAATTATTATTAGATGGTCCCATTAATTAAATAAATATTTAAGCCATGGATTATAAGTATGAGCAATCAAATTATTTTATAATGTGTGATTCGATGATTACACTTTTTATAATAGGTCATATAAAATTTATATTCTTTTAAGAAGTTTTTATTTAACTGCATAAGTGTAAATCCGATTTTTATAGTAATGTTTGAAATTATTGGAAATAAAAAACAAAATCAAGATTTTACTACAAATTATCAAAATTATTTTTTAATCAATTTTTCAATATTAATTCTTGAATACTGTGAAGATAATGAGTATGTGATGTTAAGAATCATCCTGCATAATAGATACAAACTTTTGTAGCTGAAAAATTGTATTAAACACAATTTAAGTACTGACCTACTTTTTATGATAAAATACAACTTTTAAATGTTTTTTATCTTAAATATGAGTTAAACAGAAAGTTCTGAAAAATTAATTTAAAAATAAAGGTGCTTTAAAAGTCTAATTATACGGTTACATACATAAGCGTACACTTTTGTAAAACTATAATAATTGTTGTATTAAACATAGTTTATGATTGATTACCTAAAAAAAAAAAAAAATTGGGATATTTATGATTAAAAATTTAAATACTAAATAGACTAGATATTGTGTAACATTAAACAGGTAACAGAAATTCAATATTCAATTTAGATTAAAAATAAGAAAATTGTCTGAATGCATCCATAGATTTGTTATGAATGTACATTAGGTCTATATAATTTAACCATATCGCACGTTTTAATTTTTTTGAGATTCTTGTTCCCAACAATAATATATTTTAATTTATAAGAGTACAAAGTTAAGAAAATACTATTTCCTAAACTTTTCTCCAAATTTTAGTTCTTAAGCATTTTTACTTAAAGCTTAAGATGGATGAATCTATATTGTTTAAACTGATAAAAATGTAAACTAATATATAAAAATAAAATACTTACTCAATGTTAATTTTTTTTTTAAGACATGAGAGTACACCTAAACTTTATTGTGGTACGTAACTAAATTATTATTAAACAATTTTGAAAACTCGTGTATCATAAGAATTATTAGTTGATATTTTTTAAATTAAGATTCAAACAAAATTTCACAGGAGTTCTAAATTATTCAATATTCATTTCATTTAGATTTGTTATAAAAAGTTATTAATTAGTTGTAAAAAAGAAAATATTTTTAGTTGTAGCTGAATTGAGCACAGATTGTAAATATTCTTTAAATAAAAAAAGGAGTTATTTTTGAATACAAATTTAAAACGAAACATGATAAATAAAATAAATATTATATAATATAATAATGCCTGGTTGCATAAACAATCACTTAACATTTAACAAATTAATGTATACAGTGACTAAGAGGTCTTTTAAACATTATTTAGTAATTTATCAAAATGTTAAAAAACAATTCAATTTATTGATTTTTTATGCAATTTGGCATGATCACAATAAAAAAAAAATGTACCAGTAAATAAATAAATAACAATAAAACGAAACAAAAATAAATTAGAAAGATAAAAAAATATTTAAAATATTTAAATAATTATAAATATTTCCTTGGAATAAATGCATACAATTTCAACAATTTTTTCATTTCAGACTTATTAAAAATACCAATACAGATTAAATATATTGTAAGCAATAAGCACAAAAGTAAAAAGGCTTAATTATTAATCAGTAGAGTATAAAGTAAATGTATAATTGTCACAATCAATTGAAATAGAATAAATATGAAATATTGTGGCACACAATTTAAAGACTAGTGATCTATAATAAATTAATAAATACATAAAACATTATTTTTTTATGTTCTTTGGAATAATATTTTTAGACTTCATGTAGCCTACAAATTGATTGGGTATTTCAGCAAGCACCTCTCGTGCTAAATTAGCCTTGGCTAAAGTTGGATTATCACATGACTGGAAATCTTTAAACGATACAAATTGTGTAATGTCTCTAGATGCGCGTATACCATTGACTTCTAATGGGACTGTATCAGCATCCAGTTCTTCCATCGCATCAAAATCTGCATTACCTACCCCCACTATGATAATTGACATAGGCAAAGACGACGCATTGATTATGGCCTAAATAATATTAGTTAAAAATGAGCAAAACCCCTTCAATCTACATTTACGAGCTCTTATATTTATCATTTCTATACATAAAGACAAATTATAATTGACATTTGTGATCATAAGTACCTGTTTGGTATGGAACATATCTGTTATAACACCATCCGTAATGATAAGCAGAATAAAATACTGTGTTCCATCTTGGTATGTTTGGGCAAACTTTGCAACATGGTTAATTACAGGACTAAAGTTTGTTGGACCAAATAACTGAACACTCCTAATGCAATGATGGTATGCATTGATCACACCTTAAAATATAACATTAGTTTGAATTTAATTGAAAAATAACTAAAAAAAAATAACATTATAATTTAAAATAGAGCAATGAGCACCCTCATTTATATTATTATTTATCACCAACATTTGTTTTGATTTTAATTTATACTTCACTTAATTTAAATTTATTGCTGAATTTATTATTAATGTTATCAATACTGTACAGCAGTACATCGGGTGATCCATTTCAAGTAAGACACTTGTTATTTCAAAAAGATATAAACTATTAAATTTTTAAAAATATTTTAAATCATTAAAAAAACAACTTTTAAAAAAAAAAAATTAATATTTCTATTTTTTAAAAACTTTTTTTATTGATTACATACATTTTTAATTACTTATTCAAAAATAGAATATTTTTTGGAGTACTTCAAGTTTTGGAAGAGTAGTTTATGAGTTATAAGCACAGCTATTTAAATACTAGTAACTATATCCATGGCTATAACTTTATAAGTATTTAATGTTTAGATGAGTTAAGTGGAGTGGTACAGGCCACAAGGGTACCTAAAAAATGTTGGTACACTACTCCGTTCCTCTAAACTTCAAATACTTATAATTAATAAATGACTTGTCCAAAATTTGATTTTTATTGATTGAAATACTCCAAGTAATATTCTGCATCGGAATATGAAATAAAAAATAGCAAACAAATATAATTCTTTCCCAAAAATACTGTTTGGTAACAACTAGAAATATGAGTGTTTAAAATTAAATGTATTACCCCATATTGGGTTTAATATTGATTTAGTATTTTATATATTTACCTTCAATTCCAGCACAGTATGGATCACTGGCTTGCAAATTCAAGAAAAACTCATGGGAAACTTCGCCGTGTGGTGGAATGCGGGCACCAAAACCCAAAGCAGGAAACACTTTATCACTATCATAGTCTTGAATAATATCCCCAACAGCTACTAATGCTTGTTCATATTGATTGGGTCTATTACTAAGGTAATGTAATGAATTGTGATCTTTTGGATCTCCATTAGAAGCTGTTAAATGAAATATCACAAAGATTTTTTTATTAACTTCGATAAATAATAGTGCATAACTATCAATTATGTTTAGATGTGAAAACCAAATTAAGATACATAGATGTCTACAATTGCACAGGTGCAAAACACATTTGATAACAAGTACAGTTATGAAAATCTATAGATCTATAATTGTTATAATTTTATTATTTAAATTTAATAGATATCAGTATAAAACCTCACCAGTGAAATCTATAGCAACTGTACAATTTATTTGTGTACCACTCATTATGTAATCAAGGAATGTGAATGTCTTTTTCAACTCAAAATGATTCAGACGTATGCTTCCACAAATTTTCTGAAATATTGTAGAAAATGTTATATATATAGGCAATATTCAATTAGCATCCATTATTAGTAAATTACTGATTTATTTTTCTAATTTAACTTTTTTGGATTAATGAAGTCCATACATTGATAGTATCAAAAGAAAAGATGAACAATGTCACATTTTTTAAGATTAATAAAAATATTTTTTTTTTGGCATTCTTTTAATGGAAGGGGGGTTTCAAGCTCATTGAAGAGAGGACTTATTGTTCTAAACTTTTTAGGTTACATCATTTAAAATAAAACTGTTTGCTAAATATAACCACTAAATGTACTAATTTTATGTATTAAAATAATAATGTCAAGATTAAATAATCATATTTTTTATTTGATACGTAATATTCACAAACGTTTTTAATAATTTTAAGGTTTTATTAATGTCAAATTTTTGTATAGTTTTACTGTATTGCAGTATTTTAAGTAGGTAGTTCAATATTAAAACAGACTGTTTCTCTCCAATTGTTTATGCATGCCTTAAAAATTAATTAATCACAAATACTTAATATGTCAAAAAAAATTAAATTATGAAATGCAGTAAATTATTTTTTAACAAAAAAATTTAAATCATTTTAAATTAATGCTACATGAAAAATTTGTTATTATACTATGGTTTATTTATGTTTTTAATATTAACATTTAGCTTTATGGACTATGGTAATTGGTAGTTGTTTAAAAATTTGTTCATAACATTTTAAGTTATTTAATTATTTGATTTATACATTGAACTAGTCTTCAATTTATTTATAAGACAATATTACTTACAGATGACTTAGGTTTGACACATTTATGATCATTTTCTGGTCCAGGGCCTTTTTTCAATTGATTCATTGTAACATGAAATTCTCCTGCAATAATATACTTCTTAATAAAAATATTTAAATAAAAAATTGGGTATTATTTTATTTTTATTATTTTTTTGTCAAAAGTAATTAATTGGCTATTAATGGTAAATGGAATTAAGACAAAAATGCTGCAGTTGTTATTTATCAAGATTTTAAAGTACTTAAAATTGTCTATACATTTAAAAAAACAAACAAAACATTTTGAATTTTAAGCCAAATATTTTTTTAGCCTAAACAATATTTATAAAATCAACATTTACCTATTAACAAATGATTTCCATTGTATTTGAAATGATAACAAACTACTTTAATGTCTCTATCAAAATCAGTACCACACAAAGAACGAACGGGTAAAGTTATAGGTTTCCAAGTAGGATTGTTTGTCCAATTAACAACTTCAGTTCTATATACTAATTGATACTGTCCATCTTCACCAACTTTGTACAATTCTAAAAATGGATAAGCTTTTGCAATCCAAGAAAAAAATCTGAAAATGTAGTAAAAAAATAAACATAAATGTTAAATTCATAATTGAATAATATTTATACACATACTTGGATACCCAATCACTTCGCACTAAATCTTTACCATTAAATTGTAAAGTAACTTCATCATGACATGCTGGGAGTTCTTCAGCTTTTACAATCACTTGACCTTTGTTATTAGTTTTTGCTCCTTTTAGAGGTAAAGTAAGCGTAACTGAAGACACAATCTAAAAAAAATATATAGTATATAAAGTATGATATTTAATGACAATGACTAATTAAATTAGTATATTACATGTCCAAGAGTAGTTTCACACAATCCCAAAAAATCTTGAGATTTTAGATCATGCAGGTTTGAATCTACATCATATACTTCAAATTTTATTAATTGCTGAACTTCAAAACGATACAACACATGCACCTAAGAAATAGGTATAGACAAATGTATTATTATTTAAATTTTTTATTAATAAATAAACATATTACTTTTGTAACAAAATTAGGATTCAAAGAATTATTAATACATTCTGTACGACAAATTTCAATCCATTTGGTAGTTTCTGGAGTTTTCATAAATACAACACACATTGGATCAGATTTTGAAAACACATCACAGTCCAATAAATTTCTAAAAAAAAATCACTTTAATATTGAAACATAATAAAATATCAACCCTAAAATAATTTACTATTGAAAATGTTTTGGTTTTTAATATATATATATTTTGAATTATTAGTTAATAGTTTATTGTTATTTGTTACTTATTATTAACAGTTTTTGTGTTTGTACTATAATGAGTAATTCAGATTTTCAGAACTAAAATTTGCTATAAGGATGTAATTTTTAAAAATTAGTTAAAGAGCAAAATAAAAAAATCATAAATAAATAGCACAAAATTATACACATGTAATAATTATATTTGATATTTATAATTTTAAATTGTACGTAGGTTTACCAATTACCAGGTATATAATACAATGTTATTCTAAATTGTCAAAAAAATATAAAATGAATTGAATGATTTATTTATTTATTAATATAATACCTATTATATTTTATATTTATGTATATTATAGCTTTTTCTCATTAAAGATAAATGTTTTAATCTCAGTTTTAATTTTTTCAATGAGTCATAATTTTATCCTTGACAGAAAACAAAATTTTTCTTTGCTCAAACTTACTCAACTATTAAATAAGTTATTGAAAATATTTGCTATGAGTCATTTGTCATTAAAACTAACTAAAATTAAATTTTAGCTTAAAAATGACTAACCTTACAAAGTTAAATTACTCTTTGTAAAAATTATCTAATTTGTTACCAACACTTTATGTGGGTCCCATACTCTCACCTAAAAAGCCGGCTCGTTTGTTACTTAAACTCCCTTGTTACTTAATTCTACAAGAAATATCCTCTACTTGTTTTTAAATAAAAATTCAAAACTTAATACCAAGTCTACTGTGTTTCAGTGTTTGTTAACTTGAACACAGTATAAACAATATAGGTAACTTATTTTATCTACCTACCACTCTTGTAAACTTAAACATGCATATTGTAAATTGTTTTTTTTTTTTTTACAGATTGTAGTATACTGGGTGATATATTTAACGTAAGACACAAATTATTTTGAAAAATATTAACATTTTTGAAAATATTTTTTTACATTATTTTTAGTCATTAATAACAATATTTTGCACAAAATATTGGTCAACTACTCTGCTCATCTTAACTTTATACCTTATGATTAATAAACTACTTGTCGAAAATTTGATTTTTTGTAGATTGAAATACTCCCAATAATATTCTGCTTTAGAATATGAAATAAAAAAATGTATGTTGTCAATTGTTATTCAAAAAAGTAAAAAAGTTCAAAAATATTAATGATAAATAACAAACAAACAATATAATATTTTCCCAAATATGTTGTTTTGGAACAACTTAAAATAATATAAAATAAATATATTCAAAAATGCTAGTGTTCTCTCATTATTAACTCGTTTCTTAATTTCTAAATGGATTACCTGTATATTCAGGTATTCTTAATGTAAAAAAAAAATATGATATTATATAGGTAACTAAAAATGTAGTAAAATCTAAAATGTACACATTAATTAAATATTTATTTATAACCAATAAATGTTGAATTGTATTAATGAATATATATTTTTCAAATTTGAATTGGCCATTACAAGAATATAGACAAATCATAGAAGTAAAATGAATAAAATAAAAAATAAACATCATTAATATAATATCAGGTATCATTTATTTATAACTATTATTAGTATTTATAGAATTAATAAAAAACATAGTACAGAAAAACACTATCTATCATTAATTGTAGATGTAGCCCTAGTTTTTTTTTCAAATACAATGAATTTATAATTATTGGTTTGAATATGCTGTTGATGTACTATTATTTTTAAAATGTAGGTAATTAATTTAGTTACTGTAGTGTATCTCTATTAGTTCTGACTTCTGAGTATACTATTAATACAAAACACATACAATTAAAATATAAACACTTTATTCTGTTTTTTTCTACAATCACAAAATAAAATCACTGCCAAAGAACCCTTTTCAGTCTTTCTTTACCTCTTATACATCATAACATAAAATGTTTTTAGCCTACTGAATTATTAATAAATAATAATAATTATAATATTTACTGACTAAAGATTTGAATTACATATTTTGTTATAAAGGTGTTACATAAACATTTTCTCAATCTAGTTTTAAATCATATTAATATTTATGTATTGCAACAAGTAACAACATATCTACTTTTTAACTTATATATAGATATATACAAGTAAACTACTATTCTTGATAGTTAATACAAGTACAGCCGAGTCTCAATAACTCAAACCTCAAGGGGAATAAAAATAAATTTGCCTTACACGTAACATGTATATTTTGAGTTAGCGAGACTTGATTGACATTTCAGTAGCGGCTATTTAAAAATTGTAATATACCAGAAATTATTGTGAGGAATTCAATTATTTCCAACTATTATTTTTTATCGTTTATTAATGAAATAATTTATGTTATCTAATTGTATTATTCTTATTCATATACACTATTCCAATGACTATCAAGTATGTCAGTACTCAGTAATATACAGGTAGTGAGATAAAAAAAAACATTAGATTATTTTATCATTTGAATATAAAATACATACGACTACTAATCTCACTTTATTCATTCAATTATTCCTATCACTAGCTATAGCCATGCCACTGGTACATTTATACATACAATAGTATGGTAGCTGGTAGGTAAATAATTAAATAAGGGTAGAACATATTGTAAGAGAGAAATATTGATTGAATATACTACACTTAGTTTTTCTAATTTTAAGTAAAGTAATGAATGTATTGAATGTGAGAAGTTTCTTATTTAGGTTATACCTAAGTCTGTAATTGAGTTCTATTCAGGGGCGGACTGGGACCCAATCAGCCCACTGTTTTGCAATAAAAATATTTTTAATACAATACATACTGGGTTATTTTGTACCGGCCCACTGTGCAAATACACAGTAGCACAGTGACCTAGTCCGGCCCTGGTTTTACTACAAATTAAATTTAATACAAAAATGAGAATTTTGTAACTAGCTTAACAGCAAAAGATATAACCTGACTACCTGTTTTAACATAAAAACATTAGATTAATAAGTAAGACCATCGAGAAACATTTTGGAGCATAAAACTAAACATTTCAGTTTGTTTCTAGTTTAATGGGCACACTAAATTTTGTAATATTTTTTTTTCAATCTTAAATATTTTTAATACTGAAAACGATGGTACAAATGAAAATTGGCGCAGATCATTAGTTTTGAAATTATAGATGTATGGTGATCATGGATTAGTGGAAGTAATATGCTTGTAAAATAATAGGTTAGATCACCTGTTATGTTAGTTTGGGTCTACGTTTACTCAACTTCCCAAGGTGAGCTACTTCCATCTTCAAGGGTTTGGGGGCTGAGCCACCCCCGAGAGTTCCTCAGGACTATTTTTACAACTAGAGCCGATAACCGTAGGAACATCAGGAAGCAGCTACTACTCATATTTAAAAAGTGCAAGTTTCAAATTAATATTGATTAAAAAAAAAGTAAAAATTGTATAAAATAAAAAGGGTGCTAGGTGTACTAGAAAAGTTTTAGTTAACCAATTAGTTCACAATTGTTCACTGTAGTAGTTATAGATTTTTTGTTTTCACGTATATTATACTAGTATACTATTTACGAACATAAATCAAAACTATCACCTGCAGGACAGCGTCAGTTCGATTTCAGATGTGGGTTCGGTGGACGACCCAGGCTTAAACACGGCCATATCAGAACTGTATTGGCGATAACCTTTTAGGATGAAGAACAAACGACGACTGCGTTCAGTGTAATAAGGATCCGTAGAAAAAAACTATACCTCGGCCATGACTCCTGTGTGTTGGTATGTCTCAGATAACGAATAATTATTATTTGATTAAATTTTACTTTTACAGGCTCAAAATTCGAATAGACGTATTTTGTAATTAACCGAAACTTGTGATTCAATGATAGATTAAGATTTGAGACATATTTTCGCCGCGCCTAACAAGTGCCCCGCAGCCCGCGTTATCACGATCACAGAATATATTAAATGCGAATGACTCACGAATAGAACATTAATCGTTATCAACATTCAACGGTGTCAGCGGCGGAGAATAATAGTAATAATAATAATATTGCAATTTTTTTACGAAAACAAGAATGTATTATTAGGAAAGGATGAAAAACACTGACAACTACTACAACAACAACACGACGTCTGATAGCGCGACAATACGGGTTGGGCGGGTGATAACGCAGTTTTGACGGCGGCGGTCAGCTCCAAGGAGAATGGTTTTTGTGAAACGTCCAGAACGGTCTTGGGCCGAAGAGGGCTGGGAAAATTGACGTCGGCGCCCAAATTTTATCAGACGTGCGCCCCGCTGTTTGACTGACAGGGATCGCGGGCCGGCCGGACCGCACAAGGCACAACGCTTAGCTGTGCCGTCGGTTCGAGCGCTTCAGGTTCCAAGGACGTTGTATACCAGGCTACGTTGATCGTCCCCGTGCGTTTCGCCCGATTGGCGATTTCCCTCCCATCGTCACCACCGCGCACTCGCCTCCGTCACTCATTGCTCGCACGTACTTGTACACCGCGCTCGCATTAAAGGCGGATCGCGGATGTATACTCGACACTCGACAGCGTTTCGCCCGTTTCCTACAAAGTACAAGACAGTCGTCGTCTGTAAATCGTATACGCCTCGTACGTTTTGACGAGTGTAGAACGAACGGTTAAAATCCCCATTCGCTATTTTCACGTTCATCGTTTTCTTCGGGTCTACGTCGTCCGTATTCGGCTTGTGTCCGCCCGTGTGTGTTACTAATAATAATAATAATATCAACACACGCACACGCTCGCGCATATATATTTAGGTATATAAGGTCAATGGTATTCGGTGACGGTATCGCGACCACACAGCACTCTTAAATGTTGCAAACGGAGAGGATGCCCGATCTGGTGGAAGTGATGAGGTTGGGCAAGGACCATCGTCTCAAGCACAGGCAGTTGCCACTTCAAGTCGACGAGAACTTGACTGTGAGTCCGTCCCCTGCGTCCCCCCCCCATTGGTTTTTTTTGGAAATAGTCATGTCCTCCCCCCAACACTCCCCACGGGACCACCCTATGCCCACCATCGGTAGGGACTGGCCGACTGCCTCAACAGTTTTTTGTCGAACCTGCCTGATGTTCCTCTTTAAGCCACTGTTGTTGTTATGCAATAGTCTATTAGTCATTACTCATTACCTATAACAATGTTTTATGTTTCTGGAAACTAAATCAATGCATTTAACTGTATACTGTTTTTTAATCTACTACTATCAGTTATGTTTGTGCTGAATTCATGTACGATACTTTTAACACTAGTATTGTTTTCTTATACTTACTGACTACATTTTTCAATTTAATGCCGTTTGTTTCACAGTTGGTGATGGATCTTAGCAACGAAGATTTGGTACAAGAAGTAAAACAAGTACCACCATTAAAAGTTCAATCTTTAGACAGTTTTGTGAAAAAATATCGCATGCTAAACAAACGCGAACTTCAAGATGTATTAAAAGTGTCGATTAAAGATATATTAGATATAATGAGTGAAAGTATCGACTGTGTTGGATGTCGTAGGAGGTAAGTGTTATTCCATTATATTTTTACTTAATTTATCTTAACTATTAGCCATTTACATGATCATTATCAGTCCAAAGATAAAGCCTATCTATAATCTTAAACGATCCTCATCTTTAGACATGTCTTTATGAAGACAGTATTATATTTTAATTTATAATAATTAACTATTAATTATTATTCATCAATGGTTTTGTTTTTTAAGAAATTTTAATTTTTCACTTAACTTGTCAAGAGTTTATTTACAATAAATACTAATGACTTATAATCTAAATATTTTAATAATATCATAATAGTTTGATGGATTAATCAAGATAGTTAGGTATGTCATCCATTTGCGGTTTTTTTTTCAATCCTATTTTTCCAGTAATGATTGGTTGTAATAGTTGTTCTACATATTATTATACAATTTTATCTTTGAATACAAAAATTGATTTACTATCATATAAACCAATTGGTATCACCGATCAAGTTTTTTATTCCACAATTCTTAATATTTAATATTAATTTTTTCATTTCAAGGTTTCCTCTAAATTCCATTTTTACAAAATATTGAAGGTATATATTATAATTCAATTTTTTATTATTTTATTTTCTCTATTGTGTTGTAATATGATTATTACAGAACCAATATAATATATTGGTATAAATTGGATAAAAATAATAAAATACATAATTATGAATATGATTATTTTTTTTAGCGCTGAAAAATTATTTGGTGAAATGGCTAAACTGGGTCAAAATGCATTGTTTCCTCTTGTTGTAGTTAATAACAATTATATTTCTATAAGATATGAATTTTATGATGAAGAAAGATGCATGTTTAATTTACTTCAGAATACCAATGGGTAATTTAATTTATAATTCAATAACTTTTATTTTAATTATTAATTTTCAAAATGTATTTAAAATTTTAAGGAATCGCTTATCATCAATAGCGTCTAGTCGAAGGCAATCCAAAAAAAGTAAAAGATGTGTTTACCATTCCCTCGAGTCACAGAGACTTGTCCGACCAATGGCAAGCGGGTGGCAAGATATATGGAGGCATATGACTGAACCATGCAGAGACGAAATAGTGCTTATTGAAGCTAGTAGTCTATTAAGCACACTGGATAATTATCTCAGAAAACATAGGTTATTATCATTTTCTTTTATAGAGCTAGAAACCTTTAAGTCTTTCAACTTTATATTATTTCTCTTGAAACTATCTCTTATGGTATTAAAAATGATCCAAATATCAAATCTAAGTTATATGTTATAGTTAATGATGACAATTGTAATTCTTGGTAAATTTGGCATAAAATCATTAATATTCTTTATGCTTAAAATATATTCTTAAAGTATCTTTGTCATATCAGAAAAGAATTTCTAAATTATAATAGTTTGTAGCTAATTTGAATCCAAACCAATGTTATCTCTCTTGCATGTAACATAACTAAAATACTCAATAACAAAATTTAAGATAGCATTGCTTTCAAGGGCATCTCCTAACCTTTTTTAATTTTATTAATTATCAAAGGTAAGACATTTTTACACTCGCTTTTAAAAATAAAAATTTAGAAAATAGTTGCTTCCTTAGAAATATTTTAATACCTTTTAGTTTTTATAATAAAATAATATATTTTTCTGCAATACGTGTTAGGCAAAGATATAAACCTTATTTAACATTTTCAGAGATTCTCTTTCGAGATTCAACAATAATTCAAGTAAAATTTATGTTACATCAGTTTCACTATTGTCATCATATATGCTGTTTCTATTTTAGCATTATTTTCACATTCGATTTAATTTAAATATTGTCAATTAGATTTTGTGGCGACTGCCGTACAAAAGTGATGAAAGCATATGCACTGCTTATTGAAGAAGAAGATCCGTCCAAAGAAAAAGGTTATATAGAAGAACTTTATGCTGGTATTAAAAGATGTGTCGGGGACAAACATGTCCATTTGGACACTGATATTAACTATATTGGTGCATTGATAAGCCGTGCTGAACCAGAATTAATGGGAAAGTAAGTAGTACACTAGTAAAGTATTTGTTGACAAAATATTTATGAAATAACATAAGTCGTAGGGAACGACATGCTAAGACTATCGAGATTGCTCAAGAAGAGGTTTTAACATGTTTGGGTATTTGTGTATATGAACGATTACACAGAATACAATTGAGGATTAGAGAAGAACAATATACTTGCCAAGTTCTGGCAGCAGCGGCCATTGATGGTCTTGCCAGAAGATTTGAAGTATATAATAACTTTATTTAAATGTTTTTCTCAAATTTAAAACAAAATTCATAATGAAATATATTGTTTTGTAGACTGCCATTGAAGTAAAACAAGGATTTACCAAGTTAGATCAATTTTACAACGAATTTTCAAAAAAAGAGAAAAAGACACAAAAAAGAAAACGACTTAGGAAACAAAAAAGATCACAAAAAAAAGAAACTATACCAATATTGTTGGCATCAAGAATGTCGTCACCCTGTTGTGATGTAAGTAGACAAAATATATTGCTTTATAATTATAAAAATTAATTTTACATTAACATATTATATTTAATATGATATAATAAAAGTATGACAACGTCCAATTATTGCATTGAATTGAATTTAATGAAAAAAAAAATAAGTAAATCAAAATACACTATCACTTTAATCACCTAGATAAATTAAAAAATATGATGTAGAGTTTCAAAATAGCTATTCAATTTGTTATGGAAAGTTTCATGTATAATGCGCTGAATGCTGGAACTTTTTTCTGTCTATAAATGAAGAAGAAAATATAATCTTCTGATATAATGTATCTATTAAATAATCCAAAAGTTTGATTATTTATTATCTGAAATTCTAATGGCTGTATAGCTGCTAGTTCCACTCAAAACATATTTGCGACTTTCACTTAGTTAAATATTGTCTTATAAAATAGTCATTCGAGTATTGCAAAGCTATTATAAAAATAATTTATTATATAATAATGTAAACGTATCAATACACAAGTCATAAATTACAAATCTACTCTGATGTTTGAAAATTATTGAATCATTTAGGAACCACTTATATATTTATTAACTGCCATTAGGAGGCAATTTGTACTAGACCCTTTTTGTTAATGATACAATTTAGTGTACATCGGGAGGCAATTTATATAGAAATTATTTACCTTTTTGACTTTGATGGGTAATTAGTATGCTCCAGTTAGTTTATTCATCTTAAATTGGTTGAATTCATATAATTATATTAATTTTTGTATCTATATAGGCTGATGATTGTTCTTGTGTTGATGTGGACGAAGAAGAAATTGATTTTGGTGAAGATGATATTGATTTTGTGGATGATGTTGATGACGAAGATGATGACGGTGTACAATCTAATGTTAGTTATAATATACACTTTAATGTATTATTGGACATAGGCTTATATTTATGTGTTTTTTTTAGGAAAGAGAAGATTCTGATGAAAACTGTGATCATATTGATAATCAATGTACATGTGAAAACATACAGTTGATTGAAAGAGTGAGAAAAGTATGTATTTACTTATTTGCTATGTACTGGGTTATGTGAAATAATTGTTGTTTTTAACAGTGAATAATTTATAATTTTCAGCAGCTTAAACTATCTGGTGACCGGAAAAAAAGTGTTTCAACTCCAATTAAACCATGCAGCTGTGTTGAATGTAATTCTAAAGGAACAAGAAAATCAAAAAAGAAAAAAGGGAGTGGAGAGAAGGAAAAACGCAATAAAAAAAAACAGACTAAAAACAGCAAAAAAAACACAAAAAAAATTAAGAAGCCCGCAGTTCAATTACAAAGTCAAGCACAAGAAATAAATGTTTATGATTTGATTGAAGATGAAGAGGATGATGATATTGAGATTGAAGATATGACCGACCGTCATTCTGCTGATGAGCATCAATCAGAAGGTGGCGACTGTAAGTCTAGTGTAATCAATCATGATCTACCTGGTAGTTGTAGTTCGTGTCCATCGTTATGCGACCATTCACAAGACTATGGTTATGCATCAGCTGAAAATAACAACCACAGTAATAGTACCAGCTCACCTGACGGTTCAGATGTAGCGTGCTCTGAAGGATTTTGTAACCACTCAGGTAATTCAATGATATTTTTGTTGGTAAATAATAAATAGATGATAGAGCTCATATATTATGACTGGATAATTTAATTTTGCACCGTCATAATTAGTTCTAAATAATATATGAACTGCAATATGCAAAATATTCAAATAAAATGTGTAACTACATTGATTAATATAGTGCAGTTGCTTATTTGATAATTTTAAGTATAAATTAATTGAAATAAAATTATAGTAGTATCATGAATTTGTAACAAATATATTTTAGATACATTTTTAAAAGATAACTTTTTACTGATACAGGATAGTCAATAGACGGTGTTTTTTAATTATTTATCATTTAACCAAAATTACAATTATTTAATTTTGGTTTATCAATATACAGCGTGGTACAATGAAACTGCTGACTTTTTAAGTTATATGATTAATAATCAATTATTAGTAAATTAAAATGAAGTACACATAATACATTTTTTTAAATTACTTTCTTAAAGATAAACTCTATTGTTTTTCAAACACTTAGTCTTTCTCTTAAGTATTACACCATGCATCATTTCCAGAAATATACAGGAAATTTCTTCAAAAATGTTGTTTTTTTAAAATTTATTTCATCAATATTTTAAGGTTTATGAGCTCCTTTTTAAATACCCACATCAAACAAACATCTTACTGAGTTTTCTTATCTTCAACCACTAGTGAAAAATTTATTTTTAAAATTGGCCATTTCACTGACTCATCCTTTATTTTATTTAGTACTTAATTTGATATCAAAATGTTTGTTTACATGTTTATTTCCAATTAAGTTACATATTATTCAAAACAAAAAAAGGTATTTTTTTGATTTCTTACCATTTTTTCTTTTACTACTTTAAAACATTGTTAGCTAGTAACTCTACATGTGCCAACTTCTATTTTTATAGTATTCTTTCTTTTAATTAATTGTATATACTTACTATATCATTGTTTAAAAAATACAATTAGTTTATTTGTAATTTATGTGAGTAAGTAAGAAGTATGACAATACGGTGAACTCTCAATTATATCCGTGGAATAGGGTGGTTAGGGTGGCAACCACTAATAAGCAAATTCCACGGTTAATCCGC
Source organism: Neotoxoptera formosana (assembly GCA_022818045.1). Taxonomy (NCBI): domain Eukaryota; kingdom Metazoa; phylum Arthropoda; class Insecta; order Hemiptera; family Aphididae; genus Neotoxoptera; species Neotoxoptera formosana. Next base: position 12,915,690 of record CM040634.1, read on the forward strand.
AAAATATGAATTGAAATAAAAATGCTATTATTATGTTATTAAAAAATTATATTAGTTAATATTAAATAGTATTTAAAGAAAATTAGACAAGTTAAGTTGTATTTTTTTTTTTAAGCATACATAACATTTTCATTTAATTTTTCAAAAAAAAATATTTTGCAGTATACCAACACTATTTTTAGTCCTGTACATAGTACGGCGGAGCACCACAGATAATTGAAAGTTTGCTGTAGTACAAAGTTAATTATTCAAATTTTTATTTTGTATGATCAAATTTGTTTTATTTATTGTTTAGTGGTACAAATAATTACTGTATAGCATTCTGACATATTAGCTCTATTAAGTAGTTTATGAATAAGCAAAACTGCCTATTATACTACTCTGTCCCAGTTAAGAACCTTAGTTAGGAACTACCAGTTTTTGACAGCGGTGGTCAGACAACACCCATATATTATCCTCACTGATTCAACTATCTGTATATCTGTTGTGTAGTATTGCCCCCCCCCCCGCCCTGTTTATTATTCAGCTGCCAATTGTGTTTCTTAACTCAATATTAATTTTCGTCAAGAAAATACATTTAAATGGTCACTGGCCATATAGAATAGATATTTTTTACAACTGTTAAAAATTATATTTTTGTTTGTCCCTCTGGACTTGAACTCATGAAGATTCTAGTATATATTTTTTTATTTATTACGTCATTAATTTTGTTATAGGAGATGTAACATCATTAAAAATAAAATGTTATTTTAACATGGGGACATTATCCTGCAAGTCATTGCCACTTCAGCAGTTGTTAATAGAAGAACTGGTAAGTTAAAATATATTAAATCCATATTGCATTGCTTTTATTACATGATACTGTATTTTTTCTTAGGAGAAGAATGCTATTGTCGTAGATGATACCATAATACCGTCAGAGGAGGTGGAGATGTACAAAGTCTGTGCAATGTTAGTGAATGAGAAACGTCTAAAACTTAGGGAGACACTAAAAAGTGGTTTTGCTAATTTAAAAGACCCTCAGTCCTTATGAGTCATTGTTGGAGTGTTATTCTCACTTCCCTTATTCCAAAACATTTTTAATAAAACCGTTTTAGTTAATTTTTTCATTATACTTATATAATAATATAGAAACATTTTTTTTTCTTTATTTGCATACATAAACACAATATTGCATTAGTTAATATTTGTGAATAATTTGTTCTGACCTTTTTGATTAGATCAATACAAATTTATTTAAGAATATTTTTTATATTATAAATTTAAATTTATTAGAGGAATATAATAGTTTATTTGATAACCATTATTAAAGAAAAAAGAAAAAGAATGCCCCATTATTTTGTTGTGTTAAACTGTTTTGTTGTTTCCTACTTAAAATAATTAATAAGGTTTCAATTGGGTCAGTAGTTAACTAAATTTAACTATTATTTCAGCTCATTATATAATATTAAGTTAAATTATTACGTGCCACTGTATAATTATTTGTTTTTTAAATTATACATTTTGGTTAAAAATTTAAAATAGAAAAATTTTGATACAAAAACCTTGATAGTTTTTGGATGATACCTAACTTGATTGAGGTATGCTTAACTTTATTCAGAATAAGAGTGTGCGTTTTGGCCCTGTGCACCAGCAACAACTGTCTAGTCAACCAATTACAGAGCAGTTTACTATTGTGAGTAGCACATATGTTTGGTACCACATTCAACATGGATAAAAGTGCTGTTCTTTTATTTTTGAATAGAGTAAACTTACTTTTTGTCCTAACTTTTCCTACTTTTTGTAGAAGGAGGGGGGGGGCAATTCACACATTCATAAAATAACCTAGTATCGCCAAAAGAATTTTTTTTATTATTAAAAACTTATTACTATTATTTTATACCTATTGACTATCCACCTATGGGATACAACCCAACTGCTGACATTGGCATTCTGGTTTACTATGGTAGCTACAAACAGCAGATGTTTGATCGTACATGTTGAGATCTGTATAACTAGGGTTTTGAATGTTATTCCTCACACGTATACATTTGATACAATTTTGTAATATTATAATATTGTGACTTTTTCTTTATAGATTGCACTTATAAATATTTTTAAATTATTGAATATATATAGGTACTATCATATATTATTATGTAAATGTCTTCTGGGGGGGCGGTTCACAAAAATAGGGTTTAAGGGACGTGGGTTGGACCACCTGGCGCTAGACTATATAAAGTCTAGAATATTCTTGGATTACAAATTAATTGTCCAAAAGTTAGTAAATACCGAATTTCAAAATATCAAACTGTACTAAAATTTACCTAAAGAAATAAAAATGAGTAATTAATGACAAATAAATCAATGACGTTTCTAAATAAGGATAATAGTTTATTGTACAAATGCAATAAAATAATATTTTAGTTAAACAATATTATGCATTTAATATTTATATTAAGATTACTAGTGGAATTAGAAAAATTAGGATATCTAGACTCAAGAGCATACATAGGTATTAAATAGTAATTTATTCAAAGTAAATTATATAAACATTATTTTATACAATCATATAATTTTTCAAACAACTGGGTACAGTGAACTCATTAACATTCTGTTCTAACAAACATCCAAGTAATACATTAGTGTCTACCATTTTTCCATTAACAATGTTTAAAAAATTGTGTTTATCTTTACCAGACCAGTAAATTCTCAAACGCTTGCTAATGAAATCCCCAGACAGAGATAATGAAGCAACCGCTACGTAATCTCGACAGCTGACAGAGTACAGTTCCACTTGAGCCCTTAAACTCTCCCAGTTTTCCAATTGGGAAACTGTCGGGTAAACTATGCGATAGTCTAAACCGATATTTTCATACAGCTGTCTGTAAACGGCCAACATTTCATCAAATTGGTCTTTTGATTTCCATTTATCAGCTGAACCGATAAAAATTTCAACAGCATTTGTTTGTACAGCAGAGAAAAGTCCAATATTTTTTATGAAGGGTTTATACGAACGACCAGTCGAATATAACCTCAGGGGCAGTTTGTTCCCGCCAACACTCGCTTTAGTAAGGAATGCGCAGAAAGATTGAAGACTTGCACCACCCACCAAGTGCAGGTTTTTTTCGCTTAAAATAAATGTTTGATCTGCATTGTTGAAATCAGCTCCACATCCTTCAATGATTACACTTTTAATAAGGTCCGAATTACAAAAAGGTGTAAAATCAGACTTTTCAAGAGACTCGTTGAAATAAGCCATTATAGCTTGTTCACAGAGTGACGCTTCGTTCTTAATGTAAACAACTATAGGATTAATGAAATCCAAACATTCCAAAGCTGAGCCAATTTTTAAATGATCTACACAGTTTTTATTAACAATTTTTGTTTTCCCATAGTGTTGAAATAAAATTTTACTTTCAGATAAGGGGCACTCAGGATGTAAGCTGTTGGGGATGCTAAGACTAGGAATAACCACTTCAGTTTCTAATGCAGAAATATCGTCTCTCAACGACTTTAATCTTGTCATTACTTTTGATCTAGTTTCTTTAAGGCTGTGTATCTCATCACTATCATTCTTTTTGACCTTTTTTAATTGTTCAGCAAGTTTTTGTTTTTCAACATTTAAACTCACAATTTCATTTCGAGCATTTATAAAACTCGACCAATTATTACATATTTTATCTATATCCACATTCAAACCCCTTAAAATAATATTATCTTTTAAGATATCTATATTTTTTAAACGATTATCCAGATCCACATATGGTTCAACAACAACATACTTATCGGATGTCTGATTGTAAGGTATATACAGTTTTGATGTACTATATTTTTTTGTTGCCTTTAAAAGGGAATTAATAGAAGACAATTTTTTAATCATTGTAAATCTATATTTAATGAACAAATATCAGCAACTTGTTCAGGTTCTTTATATTCTTCCACATTTATCGGTTGTGTAACAATGACTCTTTCTTTTGGTGCTATGTAACTGCCAAAACCAGCCGCCCTTTCGGCCTCTTCGATAGTATATGGCTCGAGCCTAAGTTCTTTAATCCGTTTCTTGTGCAATTTTGTGCGAAAATGATCTTGTAAGACTTGATCACTCAAAAAGTAACGTCTAAAAAAATTGAATTGAAAATAGTTTTAAAACAACTGAGACTCAGTACATAACTGTATTATTTAGAATTTATCTGTATACAACATGGTACTTACGCGCAATGTATACAGTAGTGTTGTCCTTCACCAGGTTTATCAAAATCAAGAGCCTGTTTCAACAAACGGTCTGCATTTTCTTTTTTTAGATCTTGATCAACCTAAGAAACAAATATGACTATTAGTTTGTAGAACACTTATGAGTTAAGGCAGATGGTTTTATAATTTAAAACCATTATTTATTAATATAACAGTTTAGAGTTTTAGTATATTGTTCATATACAAGGCAATAATTTTATTTCAGATATCATAGATTTAAACATACATAGGCCATTAATATTGTTTAACTATTTAATAATTTCATTAAATACAGTTGTATTTAAATAGAAAACTAAATAGTTTGCAATAGGACTTAGTGCAATTTTTTGTATGTTTACGATTTATCATAAGAACCCAAATGTAGTACTTACATTTGTTCTGCAAAAACTTATGACAAGTAATTAGTTGTCATCAGTATAATAGTTATATTAGTTCTAATAAAAAATGTGTTAAGAAAACATATGTAAAAACAAATAAATAAACTTTAAGATGGCCACCAACAAATATGCATACATATGTTACAAATGTTTAAAAAAGTTTACATTTTGATGAGTGGAATAGTGAAAATATCGAAAGATTTGACTTGATCATTAAAAATATATATACCAACGAGAAGATCTGTATACTATCAATCATAGACTAATATACCAGGATGCTGTATAAATTCTTTTAGTGGCAGAATATTACTATTCATATTCTACATGCATCTTTGGTATTTTCTTGTTCATATACTATTTACATGCACTGGATGTAATTAATCAATGAAATGAATCTGTTGTGTACGTACAAATTGATTATCTGTACGTCCGTGATGCCATTACACGTCTTAGAATGTTCATCATAAGTACACAATCAAATTAAATTACAAGTTAGCTAAATAATATCGACTTATGAACATTTTCTAACCGGTTTTTTTAGTCAATAAATGAAACAAATAAACGGGTGATTAGATATTTTTTAGTGCACCAGCTACCAGGCACAAAGAGCCTAGCAACTAATAGCTCAACAGTTGACCTTAAAAATGCTCAATTACCTCGTCGATGTCTCTGGCTCTGTGCTTAGTCTTGTATCTCCGTTTGTAGAATGTGTCGCCGACATGGTGCTTTTTCTTCTTCTGCGGTCCGGTCATCTGGAAGGATAAGAGCGTTATCAGTCGTAATTGGGCGATTACGCGCAAGTAGCGTGTTATTTGCGGTTATATAACTCAAAAGTTGTATTTGTTGGTCAGGGTTTCGACGTAGTTCGTACACCAAATAACCGCAGACTTACATACTTACATTTTCGAAACGGCGTGACTTGTGGCTATACGTCGAACAATATAGACAGTTACAGGTTTTTTTTTTTTATATAATGCGTGAATGCCATATGGACTACATCAAAAAGTTTAATATCAATTATCATTTTATCATTAATGTTTACCTTTTTTGAACATAGATAATAAAGAAGCACAATAAGAAGGGCCAACCCAGCCAAAATAGTCCAGTGTTGCCAGAACGTGCGTGGAGCATAGAGTAATAAATAATACTCTATGGCGTGACGTTGGCAATTAATCCAGCCAGCCATTGATCAGAAAATCCTTATAATATTATAATATAGCATGGACTGATGAATTGCCTATGGTATTGCCCCCTTATCAAAATTATATCCACCCATAGCTGATATCCTGTTCAAATTATTTAATTAATACTCTAGAATCTAGAACTTGGATATTATATTCTAAAAATCTTTATACAACAGGACACAGGCACATGCGTTACTTCCGAACGCCTCTTTGCGACTTATATATACATCGTACATCAAAAATTATTCGGAAACGATAAAAATAGATCGATAATAACTTCGAATCAATAAATCTGAAATTGACATATTTTGAAATTTTTTTTTTTTAATCTACCTTATTTGGAAACCAGAAATCAAGAAACTGCATTCTTTGGAAACCGTAAATTTGGAAATTATAATAATTAGCCAATGGCATCAAGGCTTCAAACGCACGAAAGTCGGTACTCTGTAGAACGTCTAAAATTTGTTAAATGTGAAATAAGTATTTACCGAATAATATTATATATATTATATAGATTATTAACTTAAACTTAATCGAACTGCCATGTCCCTATGGAACGTTTCTACAAAATGTTGTTTCGAAATTGATAAATATTTAGAGTATAATATATACTAACAATTATGTATAAACATAAAACAGAACAGACTACAGAGTACTATTAAACACTTGTGTAGTTGGTGTCACATGCAGTCACAATAAACGGTCATTTAATGGTGAAGTAGGCATTGACCATAAACTACTATAATTCCTCAAGTCTAGGAGAAGTGAACGCTGGTATTTGCAATTGATATATTATGGGTCGATCCCGGAAGTAGTGCAACTCCGGGCCAACCCGCGGTGGAGCAGGAGCAAGCCCCTTTTCTCCACCAAATTCCAAAAAATTAGTTTAACATTTGAACCACTATATAGGTGGCTTATCAGATGTTAAGCTGATAAGAACAGATACTACACTTGATCTTAGCCGATAGGCCGAGAAGCGATGTCGAACAACTGTCAAACTGAAAACTATACAGATGCCCTTACTCATGTGACGTTTGTAGGCGATAACCAAACGAAGAGTCGTTCACGTGCGATTAGTGTTTTTTCGGGTACGAATAACATTGTATGGATTGTGTTATATTTAAAACAATAATTAAAGAGTTTAATAACGATGTCGCAATGCTGTCTGCGATTCGTTGAGTGAAAATTGCGATCGTCGTTGTACGTACGAAACTGATGGGTTCGTTCGCGCCATCTACCGATCGTATCACGCAACAAACTTGTAAGTACTAGACGCCACATTCGCTTTATAGTTTATAATAAGGTTCGCATTTGCAATTTTAATAAAATGTTGAAAACAACACTTTGATTATACGTCTTATATCATAACACAATAATATTGTACTTTGTTGTGTATTAGCGTATTTAATTTTTAAGCATAACCTGTTTTAAACACTTGGTTCCACGACTGGAAAATCAAAGTTAATCCCTCTAAGTCCTCACAAATTACTTACACCCTATGACCCTTGGAATGCCCCCCAACCTTTATCGACAATATCCAAATTCCATCTTCTACACAAACCAAATATCTGGGTCTTATACTTGACAAAAGTCTTACTAGGAGGCCCTATCTAAAAAACAAGCTTAAAGCTCTAAATCCGAGACTTTACTTAATTAGACCCCTACTCCACTCTAAGCTCTCCTTGAGAACCAAACTGACAATTTACATGGCTCTTCTAAGACCCATGTGGCACTATGGCATTCAACTTTAGGGCTCAGCCAAACTTTCAAACACCAAAACAATACAGGCTTTTCAGTCCATATGCCTACGATTAATATCTGGTGCTCCCTGGTACATTACTAATGGTTCATTACATAAAGATATTTGCATGCCAACTTTAAATAAACTTGCTACGCACACCTACAAAAAACCACATTAAACTTTCAGCACTCATTCAAATTCTATTATCACTTATCTTTCATCAAATCAAATTCCATGAAACCCACTCAGGCACCTTAAAAGGGACTGGTGTAGGGACCTACTCTCTCCTTAAATACCTCGTCGGGGGGCCGCCAATGGGCGATTTTTCCCTTCCTGTCAATCAATGTCATCAAATTTACCCATTGTATAACTTGTAAATATATTATTATTAAAATGTATACAAAAAAAAAGCAAAACTACAAAAAAAAGTTGTGTAATAAGATTTTTAACGGTTTTAAACATACAAAATAACGAATTTTAAAACAATAACAACGCTAGGCAAGGCAAATCTTATTTAAATTAAAACCCGCAAGACTGGTCTGTTTCATCCATTGACTTTATACAAAGTATAAAGTACAAAGTATACTTTTTTAGTATAAAGTCAATGGTTTCATCTTACAGTTGGGCCTTTGTAGAAGTATCAACTTGACCGTTTTCTTGATGTAGGGAACTATGAAAGTGATTATAACAGTACAAGTCACAAGTAGGGTGTTTAGCACGTCATGTCTACATAACCACACATGGGTCAGCCCTGTAGAACACTCACGTAGAAATGAACGTATTTATTTTATTTGTATAGGTCGATCCCGGAAGTAGTGCAACTCCGGGCCAACCCGCGGTGGAGCAGGGGCAAGCCCCTATTCTCCACCAAATTTCAAAAAATTAGTTTAACATTTGAACCGCTTTGTAAGCGATTTATCAGATGTTAAGCTGATAAGAACAGATACTACACTTTTGATCTTAGCCATTAGGCCGAGAAGCGATGTCTTCGAATTGTCAAACGGACAACTATATAGATGCCTTTACTCGTGTGACGCTTGGAGACGATAACCAAACGATGAGTCGTTCACGAGCGATTAGTGTTTTTTTCGGGTTCGAATAACATCGTATGGACTATGCTATATTTAAAACGACAATTAAAGATTTTAATAACGATATTATGATGTCGTCTGAGATTTGTTGAGTGAAAATTGCGATCGTCATTGTACGTACGAAACTGATAAGTTCGTTCGCGCTATCTACTGGCCGTAACACGCAACATACTTGTACGTACTAGACGCAACACTCGCTCTATACTACTTGCAATACATTTTAATATAATATTGAAAAGGTGTTGCTAAAAAGTGATTTCAGCCCGACGGCCCACCCCTATTGAAATTTCACTTTACTAGTATACTATACAGTATACACCATATAGAAAACAATACCTTTTTGATTCTGAGTAGAGCCATCTAATTAATCTTTGTTCTGTGTTCCTAGTAGCAAATTGGATCTTGTTAGTACTTTAAGGAGATAGTCCGTGGTCAATTATTATTGTATTTTTAAAGATAATTGTTTATTATCAGTCGTGATTCAAGATATAAGAACTAGTAAATGTTTTATAACACTTGGTAACATTTATTTCTAATTTTAATCTATAATAATAAAAAAGTTACATTTTTTTTCAATTTTCTATGTACCTCAGGTAGTCAGGTTCTCAGCTATAAAAATGACTTTGTAGTCGATAGCACAAATGCAAAATGTATAGACCTTAGGTCGTTAGTAAGGCTAGAGACTTCACGCACTAAAAAACCTTGAAATATGCATGCATTTATATTTTAAAGAACCACTAAATATGCTATTAAAATAAACATTTAAAAAAAATGCATGGTATTTAATAAAACCTTTTTACTTTAATAACTAGATAATATTTATATAATTATAATTTGTATTATGTAATTGTTTTTCAACTATCATGAATCACGTGTGCGATGTACCAATAAGTAACAATGCTAGTAATCGGTGACACAACGCAAACACTAATTTTATACAAATAGAACCATCAAAATAATATCTCAGGTCCAGAAAATGTATTTAAGACTATGTTTTTTAAATACATTATTAATAAAACCTAACTCTTTTTATTTAAAATTGTCAAATATGAACTTATAAATGGTCAAATATATAATATATGCAAGTATGCAACTATAAATGTTGAATATAAAATTGGGTTAGTATTGTTATGAAACAAATTTCTATATTACTTAGCCATGAATTAAATGATTATTGAAAAATATACTAACTCCTATAAGTTCCAAGTCAAAGCCATTAGATATATTAGTATATTAGTAAGTAGTAACTCATTATTATAATCACAGAACAATATAATAATATTATGTTATGTACTTATAATATCGATCCGTTTTAGAAAATGTGCGCGAAATGCGAATCTCCGTTATCACCCATCGCGTTATCATCACCTGGTGGTATCCGTTATCAGACCACACGTCACCAGTAAGTTGGTTTTGTAAAAGTGTCTATATGCGGTGGGCGGGCGCCACCGAGCGTATCGCTTTCCATTGGACGACCAGAATGCCCCTCGACCCCGCCACAACGTAGAACGTAGTATCAAATTAAATAACATGGTCACAGATAATGCTGATTTAGAGCATTTCACATTTTCATTTTTTACGAAGTTCATCATTCATTCATTCATTCATTAATTAATTCTCCTGGCTCAAAGTCGTGGAAGTTTCTCTTGTGTCCGCAACCGACTGTGATATTATGTAAACGTTTTCCCGACTGATCCCGAATAGTGCTATCTGATTTCGACAAACCACATACCGACTTCTGCGTGTACGTGACAGAAAAATAATAATTAAATAACTATAAAAAAAACATATTTAGTCGGATGCAGGCTACAAACGACGATGCACTCATGTTCGTCGACTTCAAACTTAAATGTCGACGTTTCGAGTACCAACTACCATCATACAATTGGTCAAAACAGTATGACTGACATATCACTGGAGAACTCAGTAAACACTTACAATACGTAGTGTCGAGTTTTGTGTATCCGTTCAGGCCATACCACGATAGTGATCGTCAATGAAGTATGTTGGGATGAACACGTTTTTTTTTTTCTGAACCAATTGTCATTGATGTTATTTTATAGTTTTCGTAGTTGTACAGTACAGATTGAAGTTCAAGTTTTGTGACAAAAGTTGCAATGCAGAAGGAGGGCAAGCCCAGGTTTCTAAAACACCATAGCAACAGTGTCCGGGGAGTAGCGTTTAGTCCTCGAGTATGTTAATATTGGTCTTTGAAGTTATATTTTTAGTTTTCTTTAATTTACAGTATTTTTCTAGGACCGGTATCTCTTCTGCTCTGGCGCTTACGATGGCAAAGTCAATCTCTATTCCTCGTTACGTATGGAGTTACTTATGTCATATTCTATTACCACGATGGCTGTTGCGAAAAATGTAAATGCAGTTAGGTTCACATCTGATGGTTCTAGGGTAAATATAATAAATATTTCAAATCCTAATTAGATTTATTTTAATTTTCTATAGATAATTTAATATTTATATTAAGTTTTGTTTGAAACTTGTCCATAAAATATCAATTGCAACTTCAAATTATTACTAAAATATGCTATAGTGATAAATGAAAAAGATAGGTAAACCTATATTAGGCAATAATTGTGAAAGTCAACATTTTTTATTATCCTAAGAGAATAAAATAGATAGTTAAGAAGGTAATACAAAAGTAATTAGGATTTCTTTACTTTTAATACTGCCCATCTGTAATATCACAATATGGTAGCTTTTTGATGTTTCTAAGATTAAAACTACCACTATAATGTTAAATGACAAGTTGTAATAACCAATGATCAACGCATACTAGTTGGGTCCCAGATTCTAATTGTATATTCCCTATTAGATCCTGTGTTAAAAATCCTACTGTACTAGTTGGGTCCCAGAAAAAGAAATTTTTGTTTCCATTTGTACAGACTTAGGACTGTATGTAATAACATCTAGTTATTGCAGGTATGGTTAAAAATGTTTTTTTTCTAATGTTAACTTTTTTGTTTACTATTTTTCATGATTTACAATCGTTTTTCGTCTAGTTATTAATAGTTAATAAGTTAATAATTGGGTTGAAGTTTTTAAGATACAGATTTAACTAATTCGTAGTAATTAATTTTTCCCAATATTTTTTCTGTCATTTTTCCTTAACGAAATCTTCCTTAGATACAGTTTGTTCTTCTTCTCTCTGGACTTGTCATTTTAATATAAACATTGATTTTAATATTTTTAAAACGTGTATAAATTGAAATTGAAATTGCCAAAAAGTATGTGATTCATATTATATTCATACTTAATTTAATACTATAATACAATAAATAATTATACATGGACCTGATTCGAACACATCATTTTACACGCCTGGACCTAATTTAGACAAAATATTTTATTCACACAGACCCAATTCGTACAAAATTTCAAACTAATATTATTTTCGGATTCAATTCGGATGCAGCCCCAATGATGCAACAAATTTGCTCCAAAATCAAAATTTCAATCCTATTCATATTGTCTAAGGACTAAGATGATACATATTTTTTTAATAACATGATGTGTTACTAAGTTAATAGCTAACCTAACCTATCAGTGGTAATTAATTTCATTTTTTAATATGTTAAGTTAACATTATATTTGCTTTTATATAATTTATTTGATTAGAGATAATATTACTGATTTTAAATAACATATTATTTTAATTATTACTAGTAATTGAGTAAAAATAATTTTAGTTTATATTTAGGTATATAATTATTTTTAAAATTTATTTTTTTTCAACTTGTATTTGATGATTTCTTGAATTATATAAAATAAAAATACATCTAAGCCTATAAATAAAATAATAAATAAAAACTACACTTAACATTTTTAATTTTATTCAAACTAAATTGATATTCATGTCATATTATATTTATATAATAAGCTTTATTAAAAGCTTTTTGTAATCCTATAAATAAGATGCATTTTAAGAAATTATATCTGTTATAGATTTTAGCGTGTACAACATCTCGGAGGCTTTCAGTTGTCGATGTTGAAAGAGGAGAACAACTGTTAGCATATGATAATTGTGCAGCAAGTGGGAGGGATAGAACTGGTCTAGCTACTGATCCTACATCACCTAACATTGCGGTTTCTGTAGCGGTAAATGGCAAAGGTCTTACGTTATTAGATCTTCGAATGCCTTTACCTCTAGATTATGTGTATGATGTTAGTAGCCAAACAAATGATATTGATGTATTGCCTAAATGGAGCTTACAAGTAATTTTAACATTGTAATTATAATTTTCATTTTTTTCAGCTACATTCTAGTACTATTCGTGATATAGTTTTTCTAGATCCATCGTGGCCTTGGGCGAGTAGTAATGGACTTCTTAGTACTCTTGTCACTGCAGGTTCAGATGGTTGCTGTAAAGTGTGTACAATGGATGGCCGAATATTGCATACATTTTATTCGGGGCGTCATCTGAACACGGTTTGCCCTACACCAGAACCGTTTCAAGGATTTTTGTCCAATGGATTTTATAGTATGTTAATTATTATTAATTTTATTTCAAGACAAAACAATAAAATTCACATGATTTTAAATGATTTTATTTGCTTATTGTAATTTTTTAGGTGTAATTATGAGTGGGGGTGATAAAATTACATCATATGTCCCTAATTTGGGTATTCAAGAGAGCTTCTGCGAAAACCGTGATAAACCGATTTGGAAAGTCCGATACACATCAAATGGTAGCTTTTTATATTCGGTATGTGAAGGTGGCGTTGTTAGAAAATACCGAAGATATCCAGATAGACACGAGTACCTTGGAGAAGTGTATACCCATAAAGGAGATATACAAGACTTAGATATATCTCCTTACGATGAATGTATCCTTTTAACATTTTGAATGTTTAGCAAAATGAATTCACTTTGATAATTTAATGTTATTTGTAAACAGTTGTAATTTGTTATTTAAAATGGTAATTTAGAGCTTAAGTGTAACCTTTTTTAATTCCTATGTTATTTATATTCATAGAGCAAAAGAGATTTGGTTAAATCGATAGTTTTTTTACATCACATAATGCCAGGATTTATTATATTGCTGCTGTGTATAATCTATTCTAATCTTATTGAAAAGTATAATGAACAATAATAATTCTTTAAATAATATAATGTATAGGGATTTAAATTTTAAAGTTTGAAGAAAAAAATATTCTTTTGTTTTAATTTTTGTACTTTTGATAGTTATTACTAAATTTTTTTAGATTTACTAATATTTCATATATATACTATTAAACAATAATATTAATGTATAGTTATACACTTTTCAGAAGTACAATCCAGTCTTCATTTTTCTTTACAGTCTTATAAAGGTACATATCTATTTTTAATTTCTAGGCCTGATCTCTAAAATGTATCTGAAATCTATATTAAAAATAACTTCTTATTCTTGTTTAATTAACATACCAAAATAATTAGTTAGAGAATTATTAAATATTTTTTATGATACTACCTTGAAATTAATTTTCTTATGACAAATTTAAATGTTATGATTTTTTTCCTTAACTTAGCTAATAATCAGACCTTATCACAGCATCCAAGGACCGAACAGTGGGAGTACTACGTCTGGGAGCTCCTAGTCATGGGTGGACAGACTATGGCGAACTAACGTGATAGCAATATTTTTAAGCAATATTTGGACGAAATACTAAATAAAATATAATTACGATATATTTATAAATTTGTATACTTAAGAATATGTTATAAGGGATAAAAAAAAAAAAAAATTAACGCCAACCAATGCACCAAATTAAAGTGTGATATTTAATGTAAAACAAAAATTATACCATTTTGGACAAATTTTATTAAAGAAAAAAAGAAAAAAGTATATTTATAGTTCATTTTTTAACAAATATAACTCTATTTAGTTTTTTTTTTTATTTAACTATTAAGTAGAATTTTCAATCAAGGTTTTCAATATGTTTTTATACCCTTTGGATTAATAATTTACTGTTATTCAGCCAATTTTAATTTATTTAGTCGTTACACATTTGAGAATGTTTAATAAATCCGAAAATAATGTACTAGAATTTACAAAATTATTTAACTTTTTAATTTTCATAAGTTATTCAACAATCATCTTCAGTGACATGAATAGGTACGTACGTTTTGTGTTCACGTTTTTAAAGGTGATAGTTACTTGACCTTCAAATCAATCATTTAAAAAAAATGATTGTATCATAAAATTAATGAACCAACAGGCTTATAACAAACATTTATTCACATTTCGCATTAATTATATAATTGTGTGTTATTAATTTTTTTTCCATTTCATGTTTCATTTATTTTATTCCAAACCTTAAAAACAAAGTTCAATCAAATAATTATTGGTCATTGATCACTGTTATTAGTGTTTTTCTCCATTCAATTTTACAATCTATACATTTTGCTTTCATTTATTGCTTTTTATCATGTCTTTCCCAAACTTCCTTTCTTTAATAAAAGTTTGGTATTTTAGTTAAATTTAACATTTGTGCATTTTTACATATGGTTTTAAATTATAAGTGGAATCACCTGTTTGTTTAGGAAAACAAAAATTAAAAAAATCTGGTGTTGACCAGTTGTCCTGAACCGAATGTGACAATTGTCATCCACATAAAATAGCGTTTGTGGTACAAGAAGGGAAATTTTACCAACATGGGTAATTTTATAGTTGCTAACATTTTTTTTGGACAAATTATAATGTATGCTGTTCATTATTATAGTTGAAAATATTGTATTTATTCTGTTATTTTATCCATTTTTTCCCAATATTTAATACTTGTTGGAGGTCGGCAGTCGAGACTATGTTACTATTAAACTGTGTACATTCTTTCTATTATTTAAATGTTTTACATTCTTGCCTGCGTAGATTTTAGGGATCGGATTTAAATGCCCTAAAAATATTAAAAAAATTAATTTTTTCAAAAACAAAAATTGTGTATCAATGAAATAAATAAATATTACAATTTAGCAAAAAAATGTTTTAACAAGAGTAAATGCGTCCGACAATCGGCTACATGCACCATCGATTAAATATTATCGCTTGATAAGAAAATACTCCGATAAAAGTTGTAGGAATTAAATCAGGTAATAGGTTGGTGTGACATAAAGATAAATTTCAGCCTTGTTTTAATTTAAAACCAGATTACCTGATGTTATATAGTTCAAAATGAAAATAATTTATATTATGTAGACACGTAATACCTACTATGATTATATTTCAATGAAGTCAAATTGTTTAGGTAAAATACGAGCACCTGTTGTGGCCTTATAGTATGTTGTATGTAGGTGTGAAATATGTTAAGGGCTGCTGGTGCATTTTGTTCTTAGTAATTTGGGTCTTGGGAGCCTCGTACCCTCACTCCGATCGATATAAAAAAAGGTAATATTGAGGGCAACTACAGGTATATAGGTAAGTGAGGAAAAATATGAGCAAAAAATATATGACAATTTAAACATAAATACGGCTGCATACTAATTGAGTCCCAAAAAAAGGTATTTTACAGGTAATAAATTCAACGGAAATTACGTTCCGTTTCGGGGTCTCAACTCAACCATATGATTTTTCCTACACGCTATAATAGTCATGCGTGGCGAGTGATATATTAACTGCGGGCAAATACATATTTTAGGACATCCCCCCCCCCCCAAGATCAGTATTAAGTACCAATATTTTTCCCACATTATCTTGCATTAATAAAAATACAGTATTCAGTATTCAGGAATGTTGCACCACAAAAATAAGGGGGTAGGTACCCCCTCAAGACTTGACGCGGGCGATTGCCCGTTTAGATGACCTATGTTCGCCACGCCTCTTTGTTCATATGTCGTATACTCGTATCCGAGTTGCGTGAATTGATATTATGTGTTGGATAGAAAAATAATGATAGGTTATGGTGCACAGATAAAAGTGTATAAAGCTCGACAATCTATAACTATTCCGGGCATATCGATAAAACCATCAAAACTTATTTGCACTGATCTTAGTGGCGGGTGCATTACTTCTAAACAGCTTTTATAATTGTATTTATTTAAATGTGCGATAATGTAATGTGATACAACTGTATATAATGTAATCATGTAATTAATCTATTCTGTAATATTATAATAGTCTGTAATAAATAATTTATGCTATTAAAGACTGGGAGGCAGTTAAGGTGTCCTTGTGTCCTCAAAAATAGTCTCGGGGGCAAATAAGCTATGACCCTTTTTGTACTTTTTTAAGCTAGACGCAACTCATTTACTGATAATTATCTTGGACACAAGTAGTATGCACCGATAAAATACCTATTGTAACCGTATTGCCCTTTAATTTAATGGGACGGCGAGTGGGCAAAAGGGCATAAGTGAAAATCACTACTTTCCAGGAAACAAAAGAAACGTCGAATTTTAGTCCAGTTTATTGACATTTGACCGAAAATGTTAAATCTTGAATAGGGGCTCTTAATTTTTCAGGGTTAATTTAAGGTAAAAAAATCAAATATTTTGACAATAAAAACTAGATACTTATTTATATAGAACGTGTTTTTTTCTACAAGATAGCGACATAGCGTAATAAGTGCATGTACTCGTAATAACTATAATAATCAAAATATGGCAAATTAACTTATTACCCGTGCACGGCGCACCTTCTATTTGTTTAGTTTGTTTGTTATGGAGATTGGAGAGTCATGGGTACTGCAATGAGTGGTGTCATAGCGTATGTTAGTGAAAATGTGTTAATGTAGGTATCTATTATTATTGTTCAAGTAAATTTTTTACGAGGTTTGAAGATTGATTTCTTATTTGAAGTTTTGTAGGTAGGTACACGTGTTGACTTGTTGTCAATAATTGTGCAAGTAGAATATGATATATTGTTTCCTAAGTATCAATGGTCATGGCCCACGGGTGATAAAGCAGGTACCTAATAATAATATACCTAAACCTATACATACTATTTATTTGATTATTTTAATCCCTGACGTTGAGTTATAGGTACCTAATCGCTTATAGCCTTATATAGCTTCTAATGCCTTCAATAATGAATAATGAATATACTTTTATAGATAATTTGTGTAACAAATAATAATTCATATCGAATCGTTTTTTAATTGCAACCGATGTTTTTAATGAAGGTGGGGTAGGCCGTATGTTATAACTTATAATAATATAATAGATGGGCACAACAGCCGTACAGGTACAGGTTACACTATCGCAGGTATGACCGAGTACAAACCATTATATTGTAAGTATATATAGGTAATAAAGGGTAGAGGTAATACTGTCATTATAACGAGTGTTGATTGGTAAATTAAAATGTTCGTGTATTTTAAAGCTGCAATACAATAAATTATAAAGTACAAATTTAAATTACAATTTTACTAATAAACAGCGACACGTGGTTAATAACCTATAACCACTGGTTATACGTAAAGATTCCGCCCAATACGTTTTATATAAACAATAAACATATACATTATGTACCTTTTTATATAATGCCCGTTCGTCGGAATAGAAAATATTGCCGTTGTTGTTATTATATCCCTATATCGGGTACCTACCTATGTCCTATACTATTTAAATACTTGACCCATATTAGTATCTATATGATGATAATACTATGACTAAGTTATTATATCTGTCTAAAGTGTCTAAAATTACTCAGTACTAACGACCAACTATGTACCTACCTAGGCATTATATATATATATATTATATTGAACAGAAGTTGTCCGCCATAATGTTGACTCGTAAAGGCATCTATAGATACGTTTTTACTTAATAATTATATATTATATTGTTATGGTATTAGGTAAAAATGTAGAAATATAATAAAGTCCACTAGGTCGGCCGATTAAAACTCCCCAGCCCCCAAGCTATATCTAAGTACCTTTATTAACAGCCGCTTACAGAAATTGATTTATTTTATCGAATTGCGTTTAGATCATGTCAGTCGACTGCAGAAAATTATAATAAGTGCAACGATAGTGTATAAGAATATAGGTACCTTACTAATGCTACTATAATAGCAAGTAACAGTGAAACCGTAGTCCATTTAAATACCTATATTATCTATATACCTACCTGTTCGGCTGTACGTATAATGGAAACGAAGCTTTCGCAAGCACTCCAGTGCAGGTACAAGGTACTATTATAATATACAGATTACAAATAACTGGTATTAAATAATGACATGTCGCTGTGGATGGAATTTTTTTTATATTCCAAGTCCATCATTTTGCATACAAATGATGGTTCTTTTCCTTTGGTCGCGCTTTCAGCGGTTAAATTATGTATAATATCTACCTACATACTTTTTTTTTTTAACATAATTTATTCGTGCAATGCAACACGAACAATAAGCTTATTGATAAAGTATATCAATTAATATATCCACAAACAAAAATTACACGTCGGTGAAGTTGGCCCTTCAACTGCATTAAAATATTACGCAAATCATGCGCAGAGTTGGCAAATAATCTTTAATAATTTGCAATTTGTAAGTGCAAATTATACATTATGACTTTATTTAATGTTGACCCAAAAAGTCCAAATAGGCCTCAAAACATTCCTCATAGTTTGCAAGAGTTTGCTATTCACAAGTGGCAAGTCCATTCCTAGAATTCGCAAGTCAGGTCGTAGACCTATAACTTATTATTGAAGGGCTGCATGGGTTTAAAACGTTAAAAGCTCGTCCGGCCTAGTAAATGCTGGAAATGGATTTGCTAACTATTACATAGCCAAATTTGGAATGTTTGGAGATTTGTTTGGTTTTTTTTAGGTAAATATATCGAATTGTTCCGTAAATTTAGCCCTGCTAAGTGATAATATGCAAAAATCGTGAATATTTGTAGCCATAATTTGTAAATTCTAAATGTACGTACTACACTAATACGTTTATCCTAAAAATGTCTTATATTAGTATATTATATACTTAGAATAAATATATAAATATTGATTGAATTTATGGAGCCTTTTGTTGCATACAATTATTTTAGGAATGTCGCAAACTATCAACTAAGTAGGTACTAAATAGAAATCAGGGTTACAAAAATGTTTGTTTTTAAGAAAAAATACAAGTCAAATAACCAAATACCTAGGTGTAAAAAAGTTCAAGAAATTCCGATTATTATTAAATTAGTAGGTATTTATAGAATTTAAAACAAACCTTGAATTTGATCACACTTGTTTTGTTCGGTTTTTATTAAAACATCAAAAAATTATTATATATATAGGTCTTTTGTTTAAAATTGATTATTGTATAAAAATTTAATTTGAAAGTACCTTCCTCATTAAAAAATTAAAACCGTTAAATTTATTTTTATTTTAGGTTTGAGCGGAGCTAGATATATAATATAAGATATTATGCGGGAAATGATGACAATTCCTAATAAAGGAAGGAAATGGTATCATTGCCTAGGACTTGTCGTAATTTCCGTATAGTTTATTAGGCAATTTTATCACCCATCGCTTTATTATACTCTTAATTTAATATTCTGTAATAAAATTTAAAAAATACTAACCTACCTATACTTAGCCGAATATAGGACACTTGACACCTACTGATAGGACTATATTCACACCTAGGATTTTTACACATAGGAAAATTGATACCACATTATTTTTATTTATAAAACATGTTTATAGCTTATAAGTTATAAACTTATAACTTTATAAGCAATGATATTATTAGGAATTGTCATTATTTGATATTTTCTAATTGGTGGTAGGTAGGCCAATAGGTGATAATTTAGTATTAACTATATAGTACTAATAACAACGAAAGGTAGTCACAAATAATATGACGGTGAACGTTTTTATAGGGTGCTGCAGGGTGTGTGAATTATGTATTAGACATAATAGTTTCTGAACAATTTCCAGTTCGACTCGCCACTGTATGTATAAGTACATAATATATTATATATTATAATACATATTTATGTTACGGTTGCTCTAAACGCGGCTAAACGTTCGGTGAACCTAATACTCGTACTTGTTATATTATGGAAATTAAAAATAAATATATATAAATATTGGCTAGGTATATTGACTTGTCCGCGTCAAAACGTCTTCTGTCAGTGTGTACATTTTTCGTAATATAGTCTCACAAAATACATTAAAATGCTATTCCGTTTATTTTTTTTTTTTAGGAATTATTCCATTTGCACATAATTAAAGGTTCAGCTCCTCTGAGAATATACTCTTATATTGTCTATGTTTATATATTACCTTTAGTAATATCGTAATAGCTGTGCAAGGCATATTTATCCTATATACCTACGACCTACCTACTGAGGTGTTTGCTATTGCACATCGATCGTTCCAAATAATACAATAATTTAATATTGCATTCTCGGAAAACGTTCGATGCCTCACTGGCTTATGGAGGGGTGGGGCACATAATTATGTACAAAGAACCACACATCACAGTATAATATATTATTATGTCGATTATTATCCAAAGTTGTACAATATAACTATATACTCGTATATATAGCTGTATATTAACGTGTGTGACGACGGCGGTTCGTGTATAAAAACGCGTATTATTTCGTCGACCACGTGATTTAAAATATATATTTACGTTGGGCAAGAAAATTACAACCGTGGTATCCACTGCGAGAACCGCATATGATATTAAATATAATATAATAATATGTATAAATGTATAATATATATACCGATTGGCAATGAAACGCGTCGATACCTACTCGATAGACAATATTGCCTATGTATAGGTAAACCTGTGATGATACACTCGTATATGCCATTATATAAGACGTATAATTAATATATTATACATATTAATTATTATTGTTTTGGGTACTTACGTGTGTAGGCATCTAACCTGTGGAGATCTTATGTAAATCCATAACAATGCGTCTGATTGCACCGGGAGAGAGGAGCTCTTCGCGAGCGGCGCGTAGGTCGCTGCATACAGCATGCTGCAGCTGCTGATGCAACTCGTCGGGTGACGGGCTCTGCGGGTTGATGATAATACACAGCGGCGGTGGAGTATGTCATTATATTAGAATATCATTTTAATCTAATTTATAATCATACGATGTGTGCCCAACTGCCCAAGCCCCAATCACACAATGGCGACGACCTTCAACTGCCGATATATCTTAAAATTCGGTAAAATTCTGAGAGCTAGTGCGTGACCTTCTTCATTGGTGGTGATATTGCAGGTGATATGATATAATATAATATATAATAATTAATAGATCGCAAAATAATGATATTATATTACATTTTAATCTTAATTCGTACGGATATGACGGATTGAACGCGAAATACCTGAGGTAACGGGATGATTCATCGATGAGAGTTCACCGAAATTACAAAATTGCTGTGGTTGGAAAGGAAGAAGGCCCCACCCCGGGGTCGCGATAACATCTTACGCAATTATTTGCTGCACCTGAAACTACACAACGTGAAATTTGGACCATTTCGCATTATATAATATATAGTTTTTTTATAATAGGTACCTATATGACATGGTTTTTGGTATCTAGAAAAAAAATGCATAATAAGATATTTTTAATTTTTAAACATTTTTATTGATAGCACGAAAAGACGGACTAGCTAGGTATGCGAGTATAAATTGTAAACTATAAGAGTATAAGACTGCAGATAACTGGTGGTCAGGTTAAAAGAATAGCGCATAATAGACGATAGGTACATATGTATTTTACGTTTTAGGTGTTACAAGTGAATTTGAAAGGAGGGGGGATTATGACCCCAAAGTCCCCTCTCAATATGGCAGCACCAGGCAATATCCATCAGCTATCGTCAATGGTCAAATTGAATATTATGTTTAATATCCGGTCATCTTAATATCTATAAACTTCGTCAAATCTGTTGCATATACTCGCATCATATAGTATAATATATCAAGTATGCTTGCCTATATAGCTTCTCGAAGTCTATCTTTTCTACGAGTTCAGACATAGCACATATAGGTATAGTACATTTAACGTGTACCTATACTCATAATTTTGTTACAAAAAAAATGTAATTAAAGTTTTAATAGATTGGTTTGGTTATATGGGTTTACAATCTGTACATAAGTTGTCATTATAATACCGTACGTACATATACGTTTTTTCTTAATTCTTGCATTATTCACAATTTTCAAATATAATTTGATGAAACAATTAACTTAAAAATTTTAAAAATTATTAGGTGGTATGAAACTGTCGCGTATAAACGAAATAATAATAATAAATGTATTAATACAGATATTATTACGCACAGAGGTGCAAACTAATTCAAATTATGGGGGGGGGGGGCAAAACAAAAGTATTCAATACCCACCTATTAAAAAAAACATTTTACAACAATTTTATAACATTGTAAATTACGTAGTATAAGTGTATTGATGTACGCTTATTGTAATGTCTGAAAATTGACCATCGAGTATCAATCAATTTACCACCTACCAAATGAAGGGGGGGCAGTTGCCCCCCCTGCACCCCTAGATTTGCGCCACTGATTACGCACAAATATAATAATAGCCAATAGGTAGGTTATGCGATTCACATCATAATTTGAATAATATAATATAATATGTGGAATATGTGATTTGAATATACATAACACTTTTTTTATTTCAGAAATTGAAAATTTCGAGCGTATATCTCAGGAAAGGTATAGGTTAGGTAGGTTTTAACCTCGGCCTTGTTCTTAACGTTGACCAAAGTTTTTTGATTATTTATTCTTAATTTAAAAATTTGTCCAATTCATGCTAATTTTTCGTGTAAAAAAATCTTCGATTTTAATATTGAAGGCTGGCGAAACGGACGTCGAATAACAAACATTATGCTATTTTGACCGGGACCCCGCGACGCCTTCTATAACAATAATAAAATTATTTTTTGTTTATTTGCTCTGCTAAAATTATTATCGAACAACATTTTACTAAAACCATAGTAATGTATTTATAATTTGTATGTAATAACATACAACGGGAATCCACACGCCTGCTGCAGTCGCTAGTGTAATACAGGTACTCGAAGCAGTCGGGGCTGCGGAGGTCGGGTTTTTATATATTATTAAAATCGATTAAAAGTGTTTAAAAGTCTGTACATGTAGTGACTATAATACTATATATATATATACATATTATTCTACGCGCCATAGACATATATACACGCACTGCCCACGATACCTACCTGTTGTTGGTAAATCTCTTGTTCGGAAACGGGATCTCGTGATTTACAACCGATTTTAGAGGGAACGGCCAGAAATCGCAAATTCACAACACGCATTTGAATAATATTCAAATCAGCACGACTACCCCCTCTCGCCAAACGATAGTAAACTATAGTCTCAGGCCACATCATCACCTACGATGTATTTTATATACATCATGTACATATTATATCTATGCAATAATAATATATACAATTTTACCAGTCTTCGCGAGTTCCAACCACGTAGTAAATAACGCCGTACGCGTTATAGGTACACACATATATATATACGATTACACGATAATATCATTATAATATTATACCGTTCAGGTCCGGTATACGGGAAATACCGTGTATACCGTTCCATTGCAAAAATATTATAATAATGCGCTGCAGGTATGTACGGATTTTACAACTTACACTTCTGTACAAATAATAATAATAATAATAATAATAATAATAATAATTACAATGACGCTCCAGTAATATAGTACATTATGTCATTATGTATATTCATTATTCACGATCGATAAATGTGTTTATTGTATCGATATACTATACAATGTATAGTATATACTTATACAGTACATTATACTGCAGAGTGTAATTTATTGCAGTAATAATATTATTGGAGACATGAGCCAACTCTCCAAGTCCAAAACTATCCGAGTTTCAGCGATTCAAATTTATTCTATATTTTTTACTAGAATATTAGTGACAGTAGTTATATTTTATTACAAGGAAACGTTTTTAATTTAAAAGGTAAGTTCAACCACAAAATTGTTTCTCTTATGTCTTAGTACTGCAATTGTTTTTTAATTTGTGTACGGATATAATAATATTATAATATAACCCTGAAATTTTAGTCAATTTTATTTTCACTTGAATATAAATTAATTCTATTTTAATTTATTTTTTAGTATGTATATAAGTATGTATTTTTGTATTATTTATTACTTTAATGAATTTGTATTAGTTAAAAATAACCTTGTTAGTGTGTTACTAATTTCCATAACTCAGCTAATTTTGGACTTAGTGAGTTGGTAAAATCACTAAACTTCATGGAAAAATAGTTGGTGTTTAAAATAAGAGGGATTGCCTTTTAAGAAAAAAAAGTGATATTGGATGCGTATTAGATAATGAACAATAAAAATGCATTGAAATGTCTATTACTAAGTACAAACGTGCAACTAAAAAACTAAAATATAAATATAAATTGTATGGCACTGCGCAAAAATAAAAGTATTATAATGCCTTCAAATTGTAATAAGCGTAAACACTAGAGGCAAAAAATATATTATAGTAAGCCCTTGTATAATATATATCCGTGTATTTTATTTATCATTACCCGTGTATATTGTATATTAATTAAGACTTCAGGTATTATACTTTAAATATATAATGTTAAAAACACTGGGCTCACTGGTATTTAGATACACGGGTCTATGCGGTTATTTTTATTACACGGGGCTTTTACCCCGTCGTATAGGTAAGACACGGATAACCGTGTAGTTCGTTCGGTGCATCCGAGTTGGGCCCCAAGTACTAGGATCAAATCGCAATTACTACACCAGTTGGGTCCGGGATGTTTTTAGGTACTACACTAGTTGGGTCCGGGATTATTTTAAAGTATTTATTTTGAAATTATTTATCAGTTGTTAGAAGGTATAAAAAACGTACAAATCGACACATATATTAAAATGAGAAGCTCAGAAATAATGAAAAAAAGAAACTGCATTTTACTAAAAGAAAAATGTATAAATGACAAATTGAATGAAAAAAATACAGGAATAATTAATCGATTTGATTTTATAAAATTAATGTCTTATACATTTTTACCAACACCCATGTGATTTTTTTAAACAATATTTTATTTTTATTTTTATTTCTATTGTACAATATTTATTTTGAGATTTTTGATTTATAAAATTTTTAATATTTTTTCTTGGTAGACTACCTGCACGTTATTGCCAATTATTATTACCTAAAATCCTAATAATTTATATTTTTTATGGCAAAGAAAGAAAAAAAAATAAATAAACTGTAAAAAAAACATTTAAAAAAAAAATAAGAGAGCCAACTAGGGTTGTACTTGAAAAAATCCCGAAACCAACTAGTGTAGTACTTGCAAGCATATTCCAGACCCAACTAGTATAGCAATTTTTTATTTTGGGACCCAACTCGGATGTAGCCAGTTTGTTACAATGTGTGTGATACATAGTTTACACACAACTCTATAATATAATAAAATATAATAAACGAATTGTAAATTCCTTCGATTTATAGGTAGTTTATTGTAGGGTTGGATTTATAACATGTAAATTCTACCTGTACGGTTTTTTAACTGTAAAAAACATGTTAACTCTACAGATAATAAAACTCAGAGATTAGGTACAACTAATTATTATTTTATTTTAACCATCTAGTGATCATTATTGATTATTATATACTTTTTAAACTAGTATGTTAAAAAATATAAAAGTATCTAAATATATATGTAATAAATGGGTACATAAATAATAATAAAATAACTATTACTTAAAAAATGTTAATTTTATTTCAAATAAAAAAAAAACCTGTGGAATTTACATTTTTTTTAGGTGGTATAACGGTTGGGTGGGATTTAAATGTGAACAGTATTTAGGTACAGTCGTACTGACCAAGAAAAGGCAATCGGCACGTTACTTCTAGCCGGCGGTTCAGGATACCTGGCAGTGAAAAATCATCGAACCCCAAGGAGGAGCACAAAACAACTAAGTATAGCAGTCCAACAAATAAAAACATATTTAGCTTGTTAATATAAATATATTAAATGTTCACAACCTATTAAATAGTTAATACAACTGCTGATAGGTCGTCGTATCTATGTCATGACTCATGAGATATCGACGAACATTTAATGCATTAATGTATTATATTAATCAATTTATCATTAATAAACGATGGCGGCATCGGGGTAGTCATATAGGAAACATAATTATGTATTTTACAAATTTTTTGTCTTCAATATAATTTCCTCACGCAATAAACTCAATTAATGTACGAGCTTTCGTTTCTATAAACTCGCGGTCGATTCGTTATTTCGTTTAATAACAATCATATAATATGTTGTATTATATTGTTCTCAAAGTTTTTTATTCACATTAAGAAGTTGTCCTTACCTAAGTTTCTAAAATATCTAAAAAGCCCCAAAAATCAAGAATATCTAGAAAAAAAAAATTATAATGATCATTACGATTCAACTAATAATGTTGAATTCGGATATTTCCACGGAGTCCCTAGAATCTAGGTCACTATTGCGGAACCCTAAGGCTCAGCGGTTAGGTTAGAGAAGTTTGAGAACCGTTGGATTAGACCTTCGCGCATCAAATGCACATATAATATAACATCTTATAATTATAGTTAATCTACGATATTTATCCCCCTTTGTCTCATTCCGCATATATATATATATAATATAATACTTTATAATATAACCAATATCATCGATACATGTACCACGTGTACGTGTGATACTGCTTGGTATTTTAAATTGACGCAGATCCGAAGGTACCTAATTAATTCGTATTATAGTAGGTAACTAATTAAAACTGGTCTTCCAGTTATGCTATAATAATGTATTCTCGCATCATCAACACGAATGCAGCGGCTAAATCTAAAATGCACAAGTATTTTTTATTATGTATATTTTTTTTATATACAATCAACCTGCTCTTGTCTTATAATGAATTTTATAAATTTGTTTCCTTTTAATAATAATAGTAATAATAAGATTATATAACGTATAATAGCCAATAGGTTAACTTACTTTTATTTGAGTTTATCCTATATAGGAGTATAGGACTATTATAGGTCCTACCTATATGTATTTATAAATGATGAAATTATAACTTATTATAAACTATCACTACACAGTTTCAGTGGACTAGTGGAGTTAGTCAAATCCAATACTATAAGTTATAACACTAGTTATTAATATTTAATTTATGATAAGAGTCATCCAGCTTTAGTATAATAGCCAATAGATACAAGTTAAACATTCTTTAAACATTTATTTATCTTTTTTGTGTTCGGGAAAGTGTTTAAATTAGCCAATATTTATGCAATTTGCTTTTAAACTACATAAATATTTACATTTAAACATTTAAAATAAATTGATCAAATTATTTAGTTTTTACTTTACCCCAAGTATACATTGTGTAAATACTGAGTATACACTAAATTTTGAATATCATTTAATTAAAATAATTTGCATTACATCATAATAACAAGCCGGTTATCCTACTATAATCATCAACGGAATCAATAAAATATTATATTACAAGCTAAATATTATTCATGAAAAATACAACTTATTCCAACATCAATTTTCCAATTTGTTGATGCTTTAATTCATTTTTTGTACGCGGAAAAAAACTTAAAATATGGTGACAAAACCAAACGGATGAGTGACCTCATTAGTTTTTAAGGTTAGTGGGTCTTAACCTTTAATTGATTTTTAATTATTAGAATACGGATAGAATTAATTTTGGCTTGAACAAATCAAAAATGGCACACAATTTTCTAGACAATTCATTTAAAAAAAAATATATGAAAAAAAACATGTACCTTTAACTAAAATATACTAAAAATAATATTGACATTCCAAATTGTTTAAGACTTAATATTGTATATAGGCATATAGCAGCCTTAGACTAAAATCATTGTTAAGAAACCAAATTAAATACGTGTCAGACGAGTAGACGACAATATGATTTGCCTTGTCTTACCATTGTTATTATTTTAAAATTCGTTATTTTTTATGTTAAAAACTGTTTAAAATGTTATTTCATAACTTTTTTTTGTAGTTATGCTTAACAATTAAATACGCTAATACACAACAAAGTATAAAATTATTGTGTTATATAGGGTTTATAAATTTATAATATAGACGTATAACCTACTTATAGTATAGTGAAGTTTTCAATAGGGATGGGCCAAAATCACTGTTTAGAAACACCTTTTCAATATTTGAATGTATTGCAAGTAGTATAGAGCGAGTGTTGCGTCTAGTACGTACAAGTATGTTGCGTGTTACGGCCAGTAGATGGCGCGAACGAACCTATCAGTTTCGTACGTACAATGACGATCGCAATTTTCACTCAACAAATCTCAGACGACATCATAATATCGTTATTAAAATCTTTAATTGTCGTTTTAAATATAGCATAGTCCATACGATGTTATTCGAACCCGAAAAAAACACTAATCGCTCGTGAACGACTCATCGTTTGGTTATCGTCTCCAAGCGTCACACGAGTAAAGGCATCTATATAGTTGTCCGTTTGACAATTCGAAGACATCGCTTCTCGGCCTAATGGCTAAGATCAAAAGTGTAGTATCTGTTCTTATCAGCTTAACATCTGATAAATCGCTTACAAAGCGGTTCAAATGTTAAACTAATTTTTTGAAATTTGGTGGAGAATAGGGGCTTGCTCCTGCTCCACCGCGGGTTGGCCCGGAGTTGCACTACTTCCGGGATCGACCCATACAAATATAATAAAATAAAGACGTTCATTTCTACGTGAGTGTTCGGTAGGGTCTGACCTATGTGTGTTATGTAGACATCTGACATCATACTTTATCAGGCTTTGAGTGTATCCCATAGAGTAATAAGAATATTCTTATTACCCTATGGTGTATCCTAATCACTCGTAATCACCTACATATTTCCCAATATCAAAACAACATTCAAGTTGACAGTTGCACATCATAGGTCGATTGTCGTGAAGTGGTCGATAAAATTTTATCTCTGTCATAAAACGTACCAGTTATACGGTTGTTAACTTTAATATATTAGGGAAAATCGTTATATTTGTACAGTCACGTAATCGGGATATTTTTGATTTTTTTGGGAGGAGGCTTACAAAATTGTGTCATTTCCCTTACACACAAGTACACAATAATCAGTAATAAATTGTAACAATTTAACTTAGGTATATCGAAAATAAAAAAATTGTGATGCTTTAGCCCCCTTTATAAGGCCCTTTACTGATTGCTATTTTGATTATAATATTTTAACAAATTTAAAGGTAAAAATATTATCTAGGGCAGCTCTGTACATCGGTGTTTACCTGATCAAATCATGACTGGATTAACATAATTGACATATTATATTCGACAATAATTATCTAATCAATTTGTCTTTACTCACAAGACTGTAGTTTTAGAAAATCCTGTTATGTCGTTACTCGTTAATCAGACGTAAATTATTATGTCTATGTTTCACATTTTTTTCCGCAGAATATTTCTACATTTAATTAAATTTTTGACGTTTTCATTAAAGTTGTTGTAATTTTTAACTGTGTAAAGTTTTTATTTTCGTTGACGTTATTCTTGGCATTCTGTTTTTAATTGTTATTCTATTACCAATACGAACCAACTAAATTAGCATACATGCATAATATTATACGCCACGTAAAGGATTTTTATCCAATCGCTCACCTATATTGTGCTAAGAATTATTATACTGGTACCTAGGTATATATAAATATAATATTTAGGCGACCTATTAGTTATAATTGCTCGTTTGTATTCTAACGAAACGAGTTGTTTTATTTAATCTTATTCACACAAATCGAATTTAATGATTCGCGTTTACGTGTCGTTTTACAATTTACCATTAGATAGGTACGCCACCACTCGTTTTAATTAAATACTTACATATTATAGCTGCGACTTCCTACGTATATTAATGTAGTATAGGTAACTGGCCGCTGGCGATGATATTGTTAAATACACAGTTTTTGAACTATTTGATATCTTATCTATTTTATAATAATGTTGACATATCTAAATATTTACTTGCAGTTATATTCTTATTAGGTATTTATACATGTATATTATACCATTGATTATACATACTATCTATAATCAATGATTATACGTATAGGTACTGGTATTATAAAAATAAATAAATATTATGGTTAGTTACAAAGGTTTACATTTTTAAAATTTTAAACTTAAAATCCGGCATTTATTAACAATATTGTGTATTTGCGACAGCTATTTCGATGGATTTATTTTAATAGACATTGTTCAATTATTGTATAATGTATCTTTATTAATATTTGATTTTTTAATGCTGCAGCCTGCAGGGTTCTGTTTGTAAATATTTCATTAATTTAGACGTTAGATATAGGTACTATATATACTATAGGTACTCAATCAATTATAAATAATTTTACGATTAATTAATAATTGTATAAATGCCTTGTTAGTAAACCTCGAGCTTTGAATGAAACGGTTTTTAGAATGTTATGATGTTTTACTAACCGGAGACGGAGAGTCCAAAAGGTTATAGTCTACCTATATACGGAGAGATTTATTGTCTAGCTCAGAGATTCACATTAAAATAATTGACCTGAAGTATAATATCTGTCCAACCCGTTGATCGATGACATTAATGGAAAATCGGTCGCCGCCGTGTGTCGTTTTAATGTTTGCTCGAACATATAAAATATAGATTATAGGCGGTAGGTACAATTATAGCCTATAAGTAATATTAATATATATATTTAATATACACGCTTGAGGCCTGTAGGCTACCACATAAGGATTTTAGTTATACCTACCTATTAGGCTATACTGCAGTACCTACTTATTAGTAATTGAAAAGAAAATACTTATTGGTTAATGGTTATGCAGTTTTAAAATTATTAAACTTTTGCTGGGCTGCATAAAAAATCGTTACCTAAATATTTAATGAATCAATATATGATAAAGAGCTAATTGTTCCTTTCAAACACGATTTAGTAACCCATAATTCGTCCATTAAATTTTAATGAATAATCATTAAATTAATGAATTTTTTACGAAGGTAAACGATACCTACACCTTTTTAATAATAAGAAAATCAATAACGCGATAACAATTCAAAACTATATGGGCCTGCACGACAGCCGAAAAATGAACAGTGAAGAATATAATATTGATAGTGCTCCGAAACGCCGAAACGTGTTCTACACTTCTACATCTACGCTTGACGAGTGAATCATAGACGATTCAACTGGTCGACGTTTTTAAATACAATATTTGTACAACAACCCTAAGGTATTGTATTGACGATATAAAATATATAAGTTATTGAAATGGAATGCTGAAAGTTGTAATAATTGTTCAATTAATTATTATATTGTGCTCACGATGTCCTCCGTGTTCCATATTATAGTTGCCGTTTTGATAAAACATCAAGAGGAGGGGAGGGGGTTAGTTGGACCTTGGACCCTCAC
The DNA here is from genome assembly GCA_022818045.1 of Neotoxoptera formosana. NCBI lineage: Eukaryota > Metazoa > Arthropoda > Insecta > Hemiptera > Aphididae > Neotoxoptera > Neotoxoptera formosana. The sequence goes on from CM040634.1 coordinate 12,947,760, forward strand.
ACCCAAGTTTGAACATTTATTATCGTGAGAATAGTATGATGTATACAGAACGTAACAGTTGACGAAAAAGTCCAAAGGGGGAGGATTGGTGATCGCCCCCCATCCCCCCTAAAAACCGCCACTGGATCTATACAGCGTGATTGTATGAATCACTCGATATGCTCTTTTGAACCCGACGTAAAATCGTTATCGTTTAATATTATAACACTACGTCAATAACAACGCCCGCGAAATCGTTATCTCGAAACACAAAACGCGACGTAATCGGCCTTGTCAGCTCGCCGGTCGTTATCATACGCCGCTGCGAGTGATAAGCACTTGTCCGAAAAATGATAAAATGATAAGAGTGTGGTTACTCTGTGACCAACTTGAGGTGGTGTTGCATAGCAAGTCGAGGGATATTTTTGATTTTTTTGTCCGAGCGCAGCGCAGCGAGCGAGTGGCAACGTGGGCATCACTGAGCGGGCATGACTGTAAATAATTTCGAGTTTGGCGTCACTGATGGATCGTTGGTATATGATGGTATAATTCGTGGTATAAACTTCCTTATCATTTTTCGGACAACTACTGCCCCCGCTGCGTCGGCGGCTTATCTATAAGACGTTATCACACATTCACGACAGTATCACTGACAATCACTGTATCAGTCAATAGACCGTTTAAATCGGCCCGGCCGTGTTGCGTTTATATTCGTGAGACTTTTTTTTGTGCTCTCGTCGACGAACGAATGTTTTGAGTTTTCCAAGCGCGCCCATCATCGCTATTCGCTCACTCGACTCTGTTTTACCAGTCGTCGCCATGGCACCTGACGCCAATCTCCATCGCCGCCGAACGAGTATTCTCGTTTCGACTTGCCGTATGCACTCGTCCAGAACGGCTGTTATTACCACCAGTATCGCGTAGGGAGACCTTTTGTCTTTTGTGGAGCTTCAAAGTCGAACGGAGAGAGTAAGAGAGAGAGAGAGAGATAAACCTATAGAGTGGCGTTTTTTCATGGAAATGTGCTATTGAAGAGAAGACGCTGACTGAACCATTCGTTTTTGGGTAAGCGATACACTCAGACGCCCCTTATATAAAATTTTTTTTAAAGTGTTGTCACGACTTGTCGTAGCTGTGCGTAGTATGGTGAAATTGTCCCGTCATTTATGTACGCATACATACATTGTGTACCTATGAATTACCACGCCAGTAACCACAGATCTATAAAGACTAAACCAGTTAAAATCAAAAGCACGATTCAAAAATGTATCATAAACCTTGAGATTAGGGCTAGCTGAAACAGACAGTTCTAATATATTCATAGAAACAAGAGTTTTGACTTTCGACACATACAAAAGAACTGCTTTAATATGATTTCTCATTACCAGTCACCTTTATTTTGGACAATGGCATTTAACCAATACAGTTTAAATGGTCGCTTGTTTGTTCTATTAATCTTTGTCCTATTTAAACATATTGTTTTATGTATGTGCATTGTACAAGCCCTAGGTAGGAAGATACTATTATTTAAAAAATAAATTTAAAATGTTAATTCTGCCATATTTTTATTTGTTTATTGATTTTTCTGTAGAATCTATATGCTTTTGTACTGTCAACTATCCAATATGCATGCGTAATTCTAATAGGTATGTGTTAAGTAGTACAGCAAAATACTCAATGCCGCCTAGAAAAACAACCACAAGGTAGTGCATTATCATCTTATAAGTGTCAATAACTGTGACCTTTGAAATAATTTATTTTAGCTGTAGTATCTACATAGCATATACATTTTAATGACTTCTTATATTGTATCGATATTCATTAACTCATATTAAAATGATGACATTATGTTAATAGGTAGGCAAACCTAACAAAAATGATTAGATTTACAAAATTATGACACTTTTTAACATGCGTTTGTCATTATATTTGCCTACCTAATAATAATCTGAACAAAATATGTATTGTTCTGATAGTTATGATGCAATTATACTGATCATATAATGATTAATTATTTCTGTTATTAATTGGGGGGTGTTATTAAATTATATTACCTAAATATTTTGACTTAACAGAATTCAATCAGTCATTCGGATCAATATGATAATTCAAAATAAATTATTTAGTTTTTTTTATAAATCATATAATTATTTAATTGTTTATTATATTTGTTAAAATACAGATAAAAAGACAAACTATTTTTTATTTAAATTCCAGGTAGTTTTTAATAAATCATTAAACTACCTGGATATTATATCAATATTTTCTTTTCAATTTTATTGACATATTATTTATTATTTTAAATTTTAATCAATTTAATAATAAGCATGGCCTATTGTTATTATTATTCTATCATATAATTACATGAAGATGTGTTTTAATTAATTCAATTAATTTTATAATTTTTGTTTCAACATTTCATATATCTAAACATTACATTTTAAGAATAGTTATCCTGGTCGTAGTACCTCATAGGCGTCCGCAGACTTTTAGTTCTGAAGTTGCATAATATTATTTATATATAGTTTCCATGTTTCTCATACATTTTGATTTTAAAACTCGTACAACTAAAAGATGTAAAAATTAAAACATTGATTGTTAAAAAAAGTTATTTATAGTATATTAATAGTATATTTATTATTTTATAGGCAATGGCAAACAATATTTATCAGTTATAATAATTATTCTTAAATTCTTCTATGACACCTTCATAATTTAACTTGCATGTTAATTATTCTTGATCAGTAAATAATAATGGCTCTAATCTGTCTGGCCCATAGTAGAATGTAAATGTAAATTTTTATTTTACTATAGGTATATCATTATGAAAAGTTTCTTTCCTACATGTACCTAACTAGTCATAGATATTATAATAACACCCTTTATGAGCAGAATGTGCAATGCTTATGATCTAGGATATTTCCTAATGATTACCTGTTGCTCTCACTTATGTTTTTGTTGAACTATTTTGTGGTTTTCATTTTTTTAATCATGGACCATATGGTTCTAACTAACATTCTTTCATAATGTATTGATATTTGTATATAGGTACTATTCATTTTTAAAATTTAATTTATTTGTAATCATATTAAACATTATTCAGGGAACAACGACACATTGTTAAAAATCCCAGGTGGTCGCTTATCGAGAATCTAGACTCAATGTTGGTTGAGGTTTAATTTTGAAATTAAATATCTCTTAACAGCATCTTATTCATGTACCTACTTCAATCAATTATTCAATGTATACAATTACATTTTAAAATTTAACTATTGTAAAAAAAATAAAAAGTAACAACATGTCTTCTCTAATGTGTTCTTAAACAAACATTAAATAAACAATACGTATAATTTTTGTTACAACATATTCATCAATATATATATATTGTATAACATTTCTTTTTTTTTGGTTTCATAAGAATTTCTCTTCAAATATATTTTTACGGTAAACATTGAAAAATGTATGTTATAATATTTTAACTCAATATTGTATGTTTTTTTTTTAAAAATTCTTCCTTGTAGTATTTCCGATGTTGAGTACTTATAATTGTTGATTCTAATATTAAACGCATTAAAAAATGGAGTAGATCCAAATTTTTACACGATTTTATGTAGGTACCTATGGTAATTTAATTGAATAAATTGGAATATTAATAAACAATAATCATTGTGTTTCCACTATTAATAGTTTTTTTATGTTTAAAAACTAACAGTTTAGGTACCTAATATTATAGTATAAACATAAAATAAAAAAAAAAATAAAAACATAAACATTTAAATATTTAATCTTATAATTAAATATAGTAATACAGCCATCATACAGGTAACAACTATATATAATAATATAATAATATATAAAAAATAAAAATATTATATTTACTGTCGTACGTATAGACTCGTCAGTCGTCTGCAGTAACGCGCTGTGTACTATTTCGTATTACCTTGACCACCTTTATTATACAGTCGTTGAAATATGAATACATTAAAATATTTCAATGAGGTATACATATACTTTATATATATATACACACACTCGATATTATTTCGTATAGCGGCGGACCGTCCGGTCTCTCCCGTCGTAACTACACAGTACACAGAATTATTTCGATGTAGGTAGGTTATGACTTATGACTTTATGAGAATCTTTCCTCGTGTTGTGTAGTTATTAGTTAAATACGATCTTGCTTTAAAAATAAATTTAAATGTGCAATATTGTGTTTGCGAACGTTTCCAAACATTGGTGCGTGTATTGTATATCTACGAGGCGGTCGGTCGCATTAACCAAACAGGCAAACAGCTAACAGTACGCTGCAGCATCCGCATGATATGATATAACATTAATATTTAAACTGACGCTCTAGTATTTATCTACTGCCCTACGGGGAGTATTTTTCGGATGATATTTCTCGCGTTGTTCGTTTTCCGTAGGCGTTTGGTAATTATATATTGATTCGGGATATTTGATATAATATAATGATGCATTACCAGCAGGACGTGTACTTACGGATTGTACCTTATACAAAAAAGAACAACAAACGGTTTTAGGTCAAGTTTCCGACTGTATTTGTATGTATGTATGTATGTATGTATGTATGTATGTATGTATGTATGTATGTATGTATGTATGTATGTATGTATGTATGTATGTATGTATGTATGTATGTATGTATGTATGTATGTATGTATGTATATGTGTATGCATGCACTATGTATGTGTGTGTGTATGTATGTATTTATAGTGTATACACATTATACTATATTACGTCTGTGTCGTAACGGTCCTGTCGAGAATTCTTAATTGAATATCGGAAAACGAAAGTGTGCCTCTAGACGGAATAAAATAGAGGTAGGTCTGCGTCACAAAATCGCCGCGCCGTCATAATGCGTGTGCGTATATTATATAGTATACTATCCATATTTTAGGTATTAATGTATTATATTGTTTACCTTTTCAAAACGATGATGCTGAATTGTCTAGAAGCTGGGTCACAATATTTTACGTTATTATTTTATTGAAATGCGGTACCTGGGTCTTTGTGATGCGGTGGCATTTCGACAAATTTGCCGAGAATGTCGTGATACCTATATTTTTAGAATTTTTAAATTTTTCCAAACTTTTTGGGTGAGTTTCAGACCACTGGTCTACCTATATGCTAATACACGATCAACATTATAGGTATACTCGGTACCTTCCCGTGTTACATACTGTTGACAGGTGTGCGCTATTTGAATATTTAGTCATTGTTTTCTTCTCGGTTTTTGATCCGCTTTTGGTAAAATTAAAACAAATTTAAGTGACGTAATATGTTTTTATTGCATACGCGCCTCGACATGAAACATTACAATATATATTTAAATGTAATATAACTAATTTATTAATATTATTAATGATAAAAAAAATGTAATATAACATATTATATGAATATAAAACGCATTAACGAAAATATGGCGAACAACAGTTAATGATGGAGTTTAATTTAACATTAATATCTAATTATTTAAGATCTAGAATCACGTCATGTGATTTAGTAAATGCAATCTAATAAATGCCATTTAATATCGTAATATAGGTATGCATTGTTATTATTGCAGCTCGTTATGTACCATAACATACGAAAATATTATTCAAACTTCTTGCTCGACATACCGCAGTATCTAGTTGTTGGTGTTCTGCAGTTCTTCTATAGGTTTTCTCGTTTTGTATCTGCAATGCACTTTTATTCTGTTTATTGACCTTTCAAATATGTAAACTCGCGATTCGTATCAGTGTATCACTATTAAAATATTATAACATTTATTGTGTTATAACATGCTTTTTCTTTAATAATCGAGTAAGAACATCTTATCTGGTTAGTCGTTTTGAAACGCAATATATTTTATTCAGGTTTATGACTATTATAAGTATTAAATATTGATTGATCATCGTAATTTTTTTTCAAATTAGATACCTACCTATGTACTTGGTGATTTTTTAACAACACGGTTCCGTTTTTTAACCGAGCAGTAAAGTTACTTATATTGCTATATAATATTATGTATTCAGTATTGTTATATAAATATTATCAATTATTTGAGTATATTTACAAAATATTTAAATATGCATAACGAGTTATACACTAAAAGCATTTTCATTGTATTGTAATTATTATTGTGAATAAAATAATACGGTGATTTGCGTGCTTTGAGTAATTCGGTGCACACGAATTGCGTACCAAGTCAGGTAATTGAACCTTTTTGAATCCCAATTCAGACGCAATTCATGTTACTTTTTGCCTTACCATTTTTTTAGTGGTTTCCAAATTTATTTTTAATTTTGAATAATATTTTTAAATTTTTTAACAAAAATAATAATAATAATTTAAATATTTATCATAAACATAATATTATTATTATATGAAAACTAGCTTTTAGTGGTTTGTACTTTTATAGCTATTTTTATAAAAATATAACGGACTATACGGACGTTTGAAATGTCTGCTATTCAACCAGACGAACACAAGACTACAAAGTCTGCTAATTATTTAGTATATACATACATGAAAATTCAATATTTCCTCCGGAGTTATGGGCAAAAAAATGTTCAAGCTCACAAAGAACCACCAACGTTTGCGAATCTTTTCATTCGAAATTTAACAAATTTTTTGATTCTCCTCATCTTAACATATACAAATTTTGAAACAATTATGACTTATGATTTATACCTATGATATTATGTTTTTACAGTTTCAATTTGTTTTTAAAAAATATTTGAATATGACGATTTATACTTACGATATTATGTCCGGGACGCAATTCGTTCAAAAATAGTCGTTTACCTGTTTTGGTACGCAATTCGTGTGCACCCGAGTAATTATGCTCTTTGTAGTGTTGTAAACACATTTTATACTTAAACATAACAATGTCAATTCGCTTATAATTTATTGGATTTATATTATATAACATATTACTATAATACAATGTAATGTGTCGTATGGTTTTAAGTGCATTCGATATCGAAATGTTGACGTTAATTCGGTTTGTACCTGCTACTTATTTATTTGTTACGAAATTTATTTTCGTTATCGAAATGTTTGGTATAATAAGGTACCTACAGGTAGGTACATACTTTTTAATTGCATTCCGTCACACCGATTAATTCTACCAAGTCGGGCCCACGATGTATTTCTGCAGGTACAGTAAAAATGTAAAATCAAAGTCTATCTATATAATTTGATTTCATTACAAAACAATATACATATATTTTTTTTATTATTTATTTGAAATATTAACCAAATTTTATATTTTTGAAAAACTTTTTTGACTAATAACATACATTTTAAAATCCGTATTTCTAAGCAAAATATTCAATAAAGTATTCAATGTTTATAGGAGTCGATAATTTGTTTTAAAAATCTCATTATTGAAATATGTTCAACGAGTTATTATACGCGTTTATCCTGGAATTCCTATTAAAATTTGTCAGGAAATATCTATGATGATTATAATTGTAAAAACGCTCGTGTTACGTTTTCAAGTCAGCTCAAAACATGGGATTTCGACTTTTCGTGTAATTATCGCGTAGGTAACGGAATCTCTATTCATAGGACAAAAAAAAGCACGAGCATAAGTAATACATTTTGATTTTAATAAATAAGGTACCTATTAGATACGATATTATTTTATTCGTATAACGCATGATACCTAATGACTATTTTATTAAAATATAATGTTTACTTTGTGAAATATGTGATTACATATAGTTTTTAATGACTTTTATAAATTATAAGAATTATGATTTAGGAAGTAATTTATTTAACCATGTTTACTGAAATGAAAACAAACTATTTCAAAGATTATTGTGCTTTCCCTGTATAGGTACTTTTATAGTCAGGGTCAACGCGACACACGCCTAGGGCGTCAATATTTGGGGAGGGCGGAGGAATGATCAAAAAAATAAATTTATATTATCAGTGACCGTGATATTATAGCTAAATTACCTGCTTACTAGTATCTTATTCACTACTTAAATACTTCGATTAATTAATTTTAATACCTACTCTTTTCCTCAGTATATCGTGGAAATAAATATGTATAAAGCGTTAAAACCGAATATAGGAGTACAATAACTGCTTAGCTGTTCATAGACGGTAACTATAGAATTTGCCAGGATTTACAGCTTTTGGTGCGGTTTGAACTTTTAAATTTAAATAAATAATTATTACAAAAGGATTTTTTTTCAAACCATAGTGAGTTTAATAAACAGAATTGTATACAAAATATAATTCGACTTAATGAATTTCCTCCATGTTTTTGATTTTAATTGTTACTGAAAATCTACACTTTAGTTTAAAAAATAGTAAATATTGTTATTATGAAATTGTTGAATAAGGTGAGAGTCGTGAGTCATATTCAGTGGTGTATTGTTGATATATTATAAAGGTATCTATAACGATTATTCATAAATTTACTAATTAGTAACCTTCGCATTGTTTTTATTTTATTTAAAAAAAAAATAACTAACTTAAATAAAAATCTGCGTATACTTCAATATTGCTTGGTAATTTATAATTATATACTTGTTTTATTTTAATACACGTTTGTATTATGTAGGTACAATTTCTTCTGTACAGGTGTGTATCCAAGCGTTAATATAATATATTTAATTATGTGTCCTTCGGGCATTGCGTAGTTATAGTGTATTCTTGTCTTGTGTCGAATATGTATTTTAGGTAAATTAATATTAACCGTTTTATTTTAATTCAAATATTTTTATCGTAAATTCAAGAAATATATTTTTTTATTATTTAAAATTGTAATGTTTGTTTAGTTTATTGTTTACATATATAAAATATATAGAGAGAGAGTTATAGGACATTTTTTTTTTGGATATGAAAAATACTGTCTTGAGTATAGTGGTAAAATGTTGCCGACAGCCGTGTCCCGCCTTTCATGATAATTGATAAGTATGATGTGCTTGGTGCATCTCTTTGTATATATCGAACCGATGTCCGATTGGATTCGATGATTGATTATATCAATCGTTGAATATATCACGCATTACGCCATATTATGCAGACCTTAGGATATCCGACCTTGTCCACAGTTTTCAACTAATGTTCCAGCGCACAATAATAATTATCATGTGCGTTATTGCCGTTCGTGTGTAGGTTCGATAATTTGATTTACGGCCATTGGTCATCGTTGAGGTTGATTTTTTTTCTTAAGGTTATTAATTATTATTATCATATTATTAATTGTTACTGTGTGTATGTGCACCTCTCTATATATTTAATAATAATAATATAATATACATAAAACAGTCATTATTGTAATATTAATCATTGTTTTTCGCGACCACTCCACGATTTATTTACTATTTGTCACGGGGACAATTTAGAGCTCGCATAGACAGTTCGCATCACCCATCAACCGGAACCGAATGTATAGCAAAAAGTAATGTGTTTCCTAAACTTTTATTTGACTTTTTTCAAGCGCCGTAATGCGTCATTTGTTTTAATAGGTTACCGATGCGGTAGCGTGGTTAACTGTTTGTAATATATTATAGTTATTTTATTTCTATATAAATCACATAATATGTAACACGCACGATCGAAGGGTTTTAATGATAATTAATAAGTAATAACAGTATTAATGATAATAATAATAATAATAATAATAATTTATAATATTTATAAATATTAATTTATATTAAGCAATGATAAATTTACAGACAATAGTGTTTGTAATGTGACAAACGTGGTAATAATAATATTGTCGAGGAAAAACATTACTCGTGTTTCAGTTTGTTCAACTCTATTTATTGGCGATTCGCCATTGTAGTAGGTAGGTAACTTTTTGGTATTCTCAAGTATTTTTCCTTGTGTTGTCGTTGTATGATGCGACAAGCGTACAAACGGCCATTATTATATTAGTTCGTCCGTAATCAGCTGTCGACAAAAAAAATGTCAAAACGAGATAAACATAGAACAGCGTATTATACACAATATATATACTATTTTACGTATTCCTACAACGAACAATTTCTTCATAAATATTACGTACGGTTGACTTTTTCTGTTTAAGAACCGAATAACTTAAAAAAATATCGAATCATTTAGTTATATACCATTATACCTATTAAACCGCTCTAGGTTCGATGTATATAATATATCAATCAACCGATAATGCCAAATTATTTTCGTTACGGCATATGTGCCGGTGCGCGTGTCTATAATATTATTATGGTTTTTGGTCGGACATTTTCAGCAAGAAATCACTGGTCGAACAGCACAATGTTGTTTAATGTTCATCGCCTGGACCATTGTCGCTATTATATATCTCGGTCCGTTGTACTACACGAACACGATATTATTACATATACCTTACCGTTGTAGTTGGATTTCGGTTGAACGACGCGATGATTCGAATAATCGATCGCGCATCGCCGTAATCGCAATGCGCACATCTGAGGACGGACTGCAGTGGTTAACAACTGTCGATGGCGTGTCCGAGACCAATACCAATATAAAGTAGGTATAATATAATAATACATAATATCTACAATCGCGTGTCATTGCGCCACGCTTGTAGCAATATTTGCGGTGTACACTGAACGGTTTTGTATATAAAGGATCTGTAGGTAGATATTATTTGTTAGGGGACGGCTTGATTCGAGAATATATTATTGTGTTACATAATCCCACCAAAATACAGTTCAAACGTTTATAAAAAATGTTCTTACATGATTAAAATAACACGTAAATGAGCATTTGTTCAATTTTCAGGTATGACAAAGATTAAAATTGCTCGTTTTATGGATAATTTAAAAATTTTAAACTCGGCCCGAAAATTCAGTCAATATTTGATGAGGATTATTACATCACGACTTCTTAGGTAATATTTAAATAGATAACGTGTTACTACACACGTATATTCATTTGGTCATTGCCTTTCTATAGAACACTTTATATAGGTGTACTCTATTTTATTTTTATGTTCGATTTTATACAATCGGTTCACTGCGGTCTGCGAGAACTCCCTTTCCACGTAAATTCCATGTCGAATAAGACAATTTTGATTTTATTTTGCCGACAATGTTTAAACAATTTTACTAATGATTATTGAGCGGGACTCCCATATATATATATATATATTTTCATTTAAAAGAATATTTACAATCTATACTACAAGGCATAATAAGCAAATTTGAACATATATAATAAATAATTATACAAAATGAAACACATGAGGAAGGAGGGGTCATCCGGTGATAGAACCCAACCCCATATATTTAGGCCTCGAAAGTTGACATCTCTTAATCTCTTATTGCTTCTTATATTATATTACCGTTCGTTCGAGCTGTGTTGTGCGTAAGTTGGTATTTTTGACGGTTTGATATAAACCAAACTATAGTAGTATAAACTGGCGATGTGTTTTTATTTATTTGCCGCCTTTGGCAACGCGGTGACCGATTGCTGGTTAGCGCCATAATGTTTTGTACATATCCGGTTGAACGTTTGCTACAGCAATAATTTATTCCCACAACTAGGCTTGCACCGCGGTGTGTGCGTACGTTTTTTTCCTGGGTCGATGATGTGCTGTGCTCGGAAAGTGTATACCTGCCTTGTGCCTACTGCAGTCGGGTGATCCTGACCTTCGTCAGTAGTCTTTCATAACTCGTTGTTGCTGCTATGTCGTCGTCTGTTTGGAATTTTTTTTGCTTGCCATTCTCGTTATTTTTGCTTTAAAATTTCCAAGGGCGCTGTTTTAATCGTCGTCTTCGTCTAGATGTACACTAATAGTAGTTTTTTTTTGTATGTATAATATATTATAAATATTTTTTGCATTTTAATATTTATGCACTTTGATAACGTTTTATCGAGTAGTTTAAACTTTAAATGACATTCGAGATAATCAACAATGCCATTTATAATTATCTACTGATGGTTACAGTTTAAAATTGTTATCAAAATTGTCTAATCATTTGCCCCTAGAATATAATTGTAATTACAATTACAGTTACATGTAACAGATAAGAAATATATAAATGGCTATTATGTATTTAGCTGCCTAGCTAAATATTGCACTTTGCTGGTGTTTTTAGGTCATTGTAGGTATATCAATATCAATATTACCCTTTTAAATTATGTCTGTCGAAATAACAAATGTCTGATCCTTGGAAGGCACCTATCTATTTCGTTAACTCAGCACCGCCGTTGCTTAATTCCACTAAACGGAAAAATAGTCTATTGCTTGTTGCAAGACACACCACTTAATGTAGTAGATTTCAGTCAAAATAATAATAGTATTCTATATATTTTGTATTATTGTTACAATATATACCGTGTAATTTATCGGCATTGCTCAGTGGTAAATATCGGTTTAATATGGCGAGACAGGTTTATTTTGTCTTAAATGACCAACCAAGTCCCTATCAAATTTTGTAATTTAACCGCTATGTAAATCAATTGCTATGTTTTGTAACCATGGAATATATTGCACTGTTTTTATATTAAGATATTACGCATATTCGCTTTAATCTACTATATCCATATAATTGTATTATTGTATTACATGTCATCTATATGTATAACGTATTTGAAAATATAAATATATTATAGTTATAAACAAACTATGTAGTTATAATATATATATTTCGGGATCGCAGGCCATATAATATCTGCACCCACAAATTTGGACGTATTTTATGAATTTGACGGGTGTATATTAAGCAACCAGGAAAAAAAACTTAAAAAATTGATCATATTGTTACTCCGATCGTATATTTGTGAAATATTAAAAAAAAATTATAATATCGCTATTTCAAAGCGCATTTGGTACCTACCTATACGTACTATATTATTATGTTTGATAAAAAACAAATGTGTTTTACTTAGATAGGTAAAAAAAAAATATTTTTTTATATTGTCATTAAGTACCTCTAATTGACCTTGTAATTTGTTGTTAAGATGTGTTGTTCTATGCATTGCGTGTTATCGACCACCTACTTTTCGTACATTGTTGTTAGGTATACTATATATATCAAACATACCGTGTGATCACCGATCGGATCATACACCATCGATAACCTAATTCAATGAATGCGTTTTCTGACTTTCAAAGCCATTGTGTCAGGATAATAGTAAAATCGTCAAAATGATAGCAACAACTTGCCATTTTTTCAAATAATCCCAATTTGAAGCCTCATTAGACACCTGCGCTCTATATTTCTAACTTAATTGGTGAATTCGCAAACTAGCATTTATCGTAGGTACACGTAACTTACATGTAGGTATTCGTTATCATTGTAAGTTATTTGATTTTTCCGTTTATTTGTCTCTTTAGAAAGGCGGAAGTTTGTGTGCATGGGGCACAGATGATCATTGTAGCTATTACGAGTGTTGAGACTCCTAGAACATCTTGTATAGCCACGATAGTAAACAATAATCATTTTAAACCTGCACGTCTCTGAAAACGACTTTGTCGACCTTGTGTAATGGGCCATTTTGAGTCGCACGATTTCGATCACGTTGGATTCAATTCACATAATCACACATTGTATTAGTATTCTAATCGCCCTCGTACCTATTTATAAAAAAACGATTAAGTGTAGTGTATTTGAGAGACTACCTAATATTATTATTTACGAAAAACTGCGTATTATATACGCATAATGTACAATTATATGTATATATATTATATATATTGTCAAAAATCAAAACTAGTTCTCATTTGTCATGCTTTCGCTTGTTATCTTAACGATTTGGAACTGTAAGATGGAAATTGTCTTGATATTGGCTAACACGTTGTATAATAATAAATAATTTATCGAAACATGTAAATTATTATCGGTATGTTATACTGCAGTTCAGTTGATTTACTTCAAATGTGTTTATATTAGTAAGAATTTAAAATAAAAAACGGATTACATTAAAAACAAAAATATATGTTATTTTATCTATATATTAAAACTGTATAATACCCATTTCACATAAATTCATAATTGCATTTTTTCCTGTCAAATAAAGTTTGTGTATGTATATAAATATAACTTCGAGATTTTAATTTTTGTTAATTTCAGTAGCCTGAAGTTTTATTATAGACTGTATATATCGAGTCTGTCATATCGCCAAGTATTTTACAAACAATTTAAAATCTCTGATGTAAAACATTTATCTCGGCACTATTTATTAACAGTCCTCGGAAATACAACAAATAATTAATAAGTATTACATTTTTTCTAGTGCAGTTTAAAAATTAATATAATAGGTAAAAATGTCTTAAACTACAGAGACGAGTAGATGAATATCGTGCATTGAAAAATAATGTTTAAGTTAATAAAAAGTGAAATTATTTTTGTATAGAACGTTTGTAACTTAATACAACTAATGATTTATTATATTGTCCCACAGACAAAATAATGGTATGTATTTGTACAAGATTATAAAATAAAATATTATTTCAATGAACTTTTTCGTCTAATGGTTTTACCTTGTAATACATTTTAAATATCTTACTATTTTAACGTTCGTATACAAATATTTTGAAAACTAATTATTAAAATATAGTAGGTAATCACTATTATTACTAAATACAACTTTATAAATTATGTATATAGTTTAAAATTGTTATTATTGTGAAAGTTGAATTTTTATGAATAAAATATGTACAAACGTATGAGAAAATTGTATTTATATTCACGGTGTTTAAAACTAACACTTTAATTTTATCTCATGATTAATGACCTTTGATTTATTTATCGTTTATATATTTTTGTGTACCTTCTTAATAAAATTATTATCAACATGATTATAGTTAAATTTAATAACTTTAAAAAAATAATTAAATCGTACTGGATAGACGGTAATAGTTGTAATTTATTAGGTATTTTACTAATAATACATATATTATATACACATAGAAATATGAGTTCGGTAAGTTCTACGACAAAAATTGATTATGAATAGTGAATGTAAAACTCATAGTTTTGGAGACATTTTTTTATTTTAATCCAATATTTATAATCAATTATTGTTGTTGTTAGACAAAATACCTTTGTAATATTTTCAATGTATAATAGATTTTAATTTAAATATTGGTTTCTTTTTTATGACCTTTTGTGACTATCTAGTAAAATATTACTGTAAAAAAAAATATCAGAAACTAAAACATACAAAAGTACAATATTTAAATTTTTTTGATTTATTGATAATATTATTCAGTTAAATTGACCATCACTTGTTGAAACATTGATGCTCCCAGAAGCATAATATTATACATATAATGATAAGTCTTGTGGACTCTATATTTTACTTGTGTATAAAATAAGCATTTATGTAATTTTTTCTATGACATTTCTATAACATTTTTAAAAAATACTGCATTATTTTATGTTAAATTTCTAACCCATCGTGCATGCCGCTTTTTGAAAAATAAACTTATAGCCGCTCCCATGCTCCCGGAATCTAAAGTATATATTCTGGCTCCTTATCGTCGAGTGGTTTTTTTTTGCAAATATTTATACTTTGAAAAATCATGTTGTGCATATTAATTGTTCTCACTTATGTGATTCTGACAAATCGTTCACGGCCGACCATTAATTTGTTGATAATATAATAAATTTACAATAAAAAAAATATTTCTAGGTTAAACCAATAATACACCATCTGCACGACTGCTGCACGTAACGTATCATATCGTACCGTATAGTAGTAGTTTTAGCGTCTTGAAAAATCGTATTTAATTTTTAGCGAACTCGCTGCCGTTTGTCCTTAACACGAAATTCAGTGGTATCTTTTGTTTGTTTATAGTCGTAGAAGGCAATAATGTGATATACGGAGTGTGATGGGGAAAAATGCGTACGTATAATATATAATGTTGTATATGTGTGTTGAAACTGGTTTGAAGGTTGGAATCGAATAATGACGACACGTTATTATTATTGTTTTCTGTGTGCCATAAATATATATTGAAGTACGAAGACGTTCAATATAATGTAGAGAATAAATAACCAACTGGTGCCAAAAAACACCGTAAGTATTTAGTGAACTCTTCAAAGTCAACTGCGTGCATATGTATATATATCATATATATGAGCTTTCTCGTGAAGGGCTAATTCGAACGCGTGTTGCACGCGTATGCGTTTCGAGCATTTTTGAACTCTGATAACCCGGGCCCAAACATAAATAATATGTATAATGTTGGCAGGTCGGTACCTTTATCGAAATTAAATAATATATTCATAATCGTGCATTATGAAATACAGATCTGTAAAAAATAAAAACTCGTCATAAGACGATCGCATTACAATAAATAAATTATATTGTATACTGCCCCCCCACTTCAGTATATTATTGCCCCCCCCCCACCATCCAAAAAAATGCTATACTTTGGATAGGGAGATGTCTCATGATTTCGTTTCGTGCAGTTTTATATTACCTATAATATTTGTTCTTCGTCTTGCAGTGTTTGCAAATTCTCTACCCGCTGCAGTGTCATTGTTCCCTTTCAATTATATTATAATAACACTATAACACGTGCCTGTTAACACATCTATCAGTACATTCGTATTATGCGGAAATAAATTGTCGATGTGACAATGTATATCATGTCCGTCGTGTCTTAAGATTTTATACTACCGAATCTACAAAACGATGTAAGACAATTTTTTTTTACACTGCTATTAAAGTAGACAGTTGTCGAAACACCGACTGTCTTTTTACACAAACAACATAATGTCCTTATGGGTAGGTATTTAATAAACGATAATAAAACCGTTCTGCACGCTCTTGCACGTATAGTCACCCGATCACGCTATTTTGTTTTAATATATAAACGACGTGCAGAAATCTTTAGTATTTATATTTTACATATTATCCAATATCCATCGGCATAATATATATTTTTCGAGACACAACGATGTGCTTTATTATGTTATGACTGAACGCCGAATTTATAATATTATATTGTTTGCGCTTCCCCGTCGCGTTATTGTTGTGTGGCGTCTCTACTCTCTAACACATTTTAAACGCGCTGGAGAGTAGAAGCACCTAGAGGAGGATCTATAGTCTATACGAAAGATCTACGAATTTTATACACAACGTGCGTCGTAATAACTATAGAAATTATTTTAAATATACATATGGTTTTTTTTTTTTATTGAAATTTCTTTTTCAAGGTGATTCAGTGACATACTATATACATATATATATATATAATTAATTTTCTAATAACTACCTATGTAAAAGGGGTCACGTTGACTTATTTAAAGGCTGAGTGTGATATTTTAAATACGCAGTTTTCTTTCTCTCTTTCTCTCTTTATATTTTATGTTATGCTATTCATTCATCAAACAAGCTCACTTAGGTATCTCGATATAATCGATATATTATGACATTGCAAGATAAAGCGATTTGAAAATTCTGTTCGACGGATGACATAATTACCTATATTTTATATCAAAGAAATCGTTTTTGTCGTGGACTTTAATTTCGTCGGTACCAAACTTGTTGTATTTATTTTTAGTATCTTTATAATTTTACTACCTATCTAATTTTCTTCTGTTCATGGTTATTTGAAGATTTACATAAATCAATGTCGGTATTACGACAGTTTACAGTCTTTGGTTAGTTGATAATTGATATACATAGGAGAATCCAACGTCAAGTTCGAATTCACTTTTGCAAATCATGCAATTATTGTGGACTCGCCGACAAACTATATCGCACCAATGGGCGATGATATAACGAACCATTATATTCATAGTCCATGGTTCAACACTCTCTGACCTTGGTTCCCGGTGTTTACTGGTATTAATTATATAAAACAGAGTTCAAAAGTTTTTCACTGTTTTTTATTCTTTTAATAAACTGTTTATCTATTTTTTTCAAATATTATCATTAACAACAATAATTAGTCAAATTATATACCTTGATGTGAAAACTAATGGTTTATTAATTCTTTAAGTTTCGAAATATAATCTATTAAAATTATAATCTACAAAGGAATTAGTAACCTATGTGGCTATGTCTATATCCAGAAAGTTTGTTTCGTAATAGGCACAAACATGAATTATAGATGGAAAAAATTAGTTGTACACTTATTCCTAGCTGAGCACAACGAACCTGCATAAATGTAATGTTTTGAACTATTCGGTAGGTACTTATACGCTTTAATTTTCGTAGGATTAATTTTTCTTATCTTATTTTTGACAGTTAAATTATATTTGTCAAGTCTTATTATAAAATATTTTTCCATTAAAATAGTACTATAGATATTATATTCATATACCTAGTATAATTTTGTAATATTTTTGTTTGGTTGTTGGGCAATCAAATACCTACACACAAAAATGTAGTTACCTACTTTGAGATTTTACAATATATAAACCAAAACAGAATGTGTAATATAACGCATATTGTGTACACTGTTCAATTATATATTATAAAAATTATATTTTTTGTTTTCGTTATGTCAATTGTTTTATTTTGAACGTCAAATGGTATTACGAATTCGTAAGTTTTACTATATGTAGTATTTATATATATATCAGTTAGACTTACTTTAATTCGATTGCATTATACCAAATGTCCTACTAAGTTTGTCCTTGCCAATAAGTTTTTTCAATACATTTTTTTGAAATCTGATTTTTGCGAATGATTATTGTATTATCTATTGGATGCTCACATTTCGCGTATAGGCAGGTACAGACATTGAAAAAAGCAATTATTAGTATAATTTTGTTGAAAATTTAAAAGTTCATAACTCTACGTACACAATTAATCATTAATTGTTTGAAAAAGTCAGGCTCATAAATAATATGTATATAAACTAAATGTTTAAATAAAACAATAAAAAACAAGTGTTGATTTGCTATTTAGTAATAATTTTCAAAAAAGTAATAAAAAGTTTTTTGACGAAGACAAACGAGATAGAAAAATATAAGTAAGCTATGTAAAAAATATAAGGTACATTTACTTACCGAAAGCTTAGTAAGTGTTCACTCAGTTTAATACAATTTTACTTTAAGATAAAATATAATATATTAAATGTAACGTTGTACATTATTTGACAGCCACTGTGTTATTTTTGTTGTTCGGGTCGAAAAATAAAATTCAATAATAAGTTTTTGATTGGAAAATGTAGCAGGACGATACCTAAATAATATTATAAGTAGATTCCTACAACTATTCCAAATGTGTATTTGCTGCTGTCGTTGTTTTAAAATCGTGACTTTATAAATTAATAATAATCCCATTTCTAAACTTAGCACTAATTCGTTTTTAAAATAATGTAATATTTTTGTTTTTTTTTGTTTTTGTAAAACAATTTATCAACTGTTTGTCAAAAACCAACAAAGTTTGTAGGTAATAATTATATACTCTACAATCTACATGCGGTTAAGGTAGTTTCTTTGTAACCCTTTTGAATGTTGTCTGTTTGGCTGACATCAATCAAGTTCTAATATAAGGGTAACATTATTTTCATTTACAAAAATTGTAGTGTTTGCATTGTGTTGTGTAGTAAATATATTGTAATGGGATTAATATTAAAGCCTGTGTAAAAAAATATAAGTGTTCATGGCCCGGAGAGCGGCGTTTGTATACATGAATTTCCTCGAAAAACAATAAATATTGTATGTGTTGACGAACATTGTAAAATACCTAAACGAATAAAATGTTACGGTCTATATTTTTAAACTCATTAGATTATTTCATATTTTTATGTCCTGCGGGCTATATTGGTTATTCAGGTTCTTCTGGCCCCTCAAACGGGTTGAAGTTTGGCCCGTCACAAGAAGAGTTATAGTGCTTTTGTAAAATTATTTCAAATTATTTTAACAGGTTACAAAAAATAAAAATTCAATTTTAGCCTATAAAATATAAATTGTAATGATAAATATTATATAAATCTATCCACAGCATTTAAAGTAATTATAAATGATAAAATTATCATGTAGATAAAATTTGGCTTGCACAATCGTTTGTCAATGACTAATAATTCGATGTGAAAGTGAAACGATCGAAAAGTCGTCGCGCGTAGCTCAAAAACTTATTCGCTCGTCACGTGTGCTCGGAACGAACATAAATAATTCTAAATTCAATGGCAAAAACAATAGTTGTGTGTCAATTTTTTTTTAAATTGTTCTATAAATCTGTTGATTAAATTTATGGACGATTCTGTCATTTGACTAATTATTAAATATGAACCGGCAGAACCATTATAATAATATGTTTCTGATCTTGTTTTTTCATTGAGATTTTCTAGGTTCATACGTCATTATGTAATAAATATCTAGTGAACTACCTAATATTATACGTCTGTTATTTTTTTTCAAATTTTAATTAATCAAATATTTTATGAAGTTGTGAATTATTAATTAATAATTATTTATGATATTAAAAAGATAAATAATAATAATTATTTACACTTATCACAAATATATATTATGATTCAAAAGAAAATCAAATTTGAATGAACTATAGAAATGGTAAAAGATTTATAATTGCTCATCTGTATTTCGGAAAAATTATTAACGGTCTTGGAGTTTGTGACGTGTCTTGACCATCGAATTATCATATGTTTTCATTGTCCGTCGTATACGTTTTATCAGTCTACTGTTAAGAGGATGCTCACTCCCATGTGTTCGGTACATTAATTTTTTTTTTTTATTATGCATATTTGTATGCAGTTCACAAACCCTGTGTGAAATTTTGAATGGTATGTTTCGTAATAATGTATAAATATTAAATAATATAGTATAGTATCTTCACTTTGTTTAAAATCTCAAAAATCCTTCATTTTAGCTGCAAAATGAGGGCGAATTCAGTCTACATAGGTACACTATATTGACGTTATGTCAGTGGATAATTGTTATCAGAGTTCGTTGTGCAACTACCTTATTATCTAAAACTAAAACCGTGTTATAAATTATAATATAACAATATTTAGGGAATTAATCACGTTTTAAAATATTTTTTTTATAAAATTTGTAGGCCAGTAAGGCGCAGATTACTATCTATGTTTTAGGCCAATCAATTTAAGAAAAACGAGCCAAATTACCAAAATAATAGATTTTAAATGATCAAATGTATACATTGCGTGGTCTAAATAACCCCTATTCATGTGTTGTTTTCGACTTAAGCTGGATTCACACTTAGTCGTGTCGTGTAGAGTTGAATATATTCAACTAACAGGTAACGCGCGATCAAAATTTTGTTACCTATGTATTAAATATACTGAACACGACACGACACGGAGAGGTGTGAATCCAGCTTAACAAACGAATAACATAATACAATTTGTATTCAGCGGAATCTAATTTGTGTTGTTAGCTTTGATATTATAATTAGAGCGAATTGACTTATTGTCAAACCTAAAGGCAAGAAGATTATGTGTGTTTGTTCGTCGGGTTTTACGATATTTCAGATTTGCAGTGGAATATTATGATCGAGTAAAATGTTACGATTTATTTAATCGCTCAAAACTCATTTAGAAAATTAAAATATCATGAAAAACCGACGTTCAAACACAGATGTTACTCACTATAATACACATCACGCGTGTACAATATTGTGACGTAGTCCTCTTAAAAATAATGATAATATAATAATAATACAAGTAATGTTAACCTATCCTTATGTGCCGACGACTCCGCCGCCGCCGCGTGGGATGTGCAGGACGGCGGAAAACTCGGTCGCAGACAACCGGGCGGCGACGGCGGTGGAAATTCGCGCGCGCGTGCGAAAACCGCGGCGGCGAGGTACGCGCGCGCGTGCTGGTGTGTGCAATTGCCGATATTTAATACTTTCTCGGCGGCGGCGCCGTAGTGGGGCTGGTGGCCGTCGGGCCCGGCGGCGGCGACGGCCCGCCAGTCGTCGTAAGCGAACAGCGCCAACGCCACTCACGTCGCCGTACTTACTATACGCTGCACCGCTCGCCGCCGCAGTGTGTTTTTTTCCGCGTATTTTCGTCGCCTAATCCGCCGCGCAACCGCGGTCCACCCCCGGCCGCCGCCCGCACACCCCTCCCCGACAGTGCGCGACGGACCGCGAGGCTCGCACACACGTCGTTCGCGCAAGAAGAAGTCGTCGTTCCGCGGAAAAGCCGTGAGCCGCGCACACCGGATCGGCAATCTTTCGTCATATCCAAGTCCGATCGGAAAAATCTTCCACCTCCTCCTCCGTAGTAATAGTGAACATATCCGTTGACCCGCGGCCCGTCATCAGTCGTCTGCGGCACTGTCGCATCCCCCCGCCTGGTATACACCTGGTACCTAACCGTTCTGTGGCCTCCACGCGTATATTATATATATATTATCATTGTATTGTACGCACGCATTATAATATTATTGTTTACACGATAATTATAAACGATATAATATTATCTGCACGACGACAACAGCAGCCCGCCGCCCGCTGCCACCGCCTCCACTGTCTCGGCGAGCCCGTAAACCGCTGCCGCATCCGCCGTCAAGTCCGTTTTCCCGTCGCTCCGCAAAGGTATGCAATACACCACCGCCATCATCACACCCAGCTTATTGTATATTATATGAACGGCCCGTCGCAATCGAGAAACGTCCGATTTCTTCTCCGCCGTATGACTCTGTAGTCCGTACATGCATGCAGTACGATAATAATATTGCGATAGGCGTTAAGTTGCGCGGAGTTAACGATTTTCAAATCGGCCGCATATTATCATCTCGTACATCGTACTCGCGCCGCCGTGTGGTCCGGCCGTTGTACCGCCGCTGCAAACGTCCTCTCGCGGACAACAATACAACTATGTCCGCCGTACTTATAAGTGTACCATATATAATATACGCTGTGCAGACGCCGGACGATAAATCCCGGTTCGAGTACGATATCAATCGATATTGATGAACGGTGACGCGCCACGGATCGGAGTCTGTATTTCACGTCCTCGCACACGGGATCGGTCGAATCGTCCGTTTTGTCTATTCGTATATCAATATAATGTAATAATAATATACGGTGTGCGCCGTGCACGATACCGATGCGCGCCACCCCGACGATAAATCGATTTGGCGCGTATGGTACATAATATTTTATAGACGTATTATAGTTATCATGATATCATCATCATTGCGAATATAGATAGGTAATTAATCATAATATCATCCTCGACGATGCGATCCTTCCCGCCACTGGATCGCGCGTATACGCGGTACGCAGAGATGATAAGTTTAATAATCATAGTAATGTTATTCGGCTATAATAATCGACGGCGTTTAAAATATAATATTATACTTAATATGTAATACGCGGCGCGTAACTTGCACTCGCGCGAAATATATTTGGCTAAAAGACGCAACGTATTTAAAATACGTTTATATATACAAACATATTTACACACACACGCGCGCGGCGCACAACTCACACTCGCGCGCAAAATGACGAAACACGTCTGGAAAGCCTTCACGGCGTTCCAATTTGAAACTCGTATATAGTGTTTGTTTGTGTGTGTGTGTACCTACCTACAATTTTTTTTCATCCCGGTATATCATTACGCGTACCTATGCACGGCGGCCGTGTTATTATGTTATTTTTCTGTGGTATATACCAGTTTCGAAAACGAGTTCCGTTTCCACGCACTTTGACGGTCGACCGAGTGCTGCAGACGGAGACCGCGCGCGCGTTGCAATTTTTTCTTCTTCAGCGAACGCCGCCGCGTAATAATTCGACCAGCTCATTTTTTTCTCTTTCGGATTACAATTTTTTAATTCCCTTCTCCCTATCCACTGTCTGCGAGACAGCCGCAGTCTCTTATAGCCTCGCGAGTTGTATAAAATGCCTATATTCGTGCGACGGATATCGTCGAGTGCACATTATTATGCCCTTAACCCGTGTACGCGTTATTGTTATTGTTATGTTGTAGGTAGGTAGGTAGGTAGTATAGGTCGGTTTAATAAAATATTATCGTTGTTATCAGCACGAATTGATGAGAAATATATTTTTGCCGCCGCGTTTCGGGGACTCTGCTGTAGCAGGTTAGTTGTATACCTACACCTCGCGAAATTGTGTTTTTCAGCGGTTTTTTCGATCGAGACATGTGTACCTACTATACCAGCTATATCATAATATAATATTATAGTATCGCATAATAATATGCTGAGACCGGCAGTACAATATTTGAATAACTATACGTGTAATTCTATATCGGATCTATATTAAGGTCGGCGAATGAAAAAACGAAAATAAACATGTATTTATTATTTATATATACCATATAGATATTATACACATTACACACCGTACGGTCAAATTGCTATTGTCCAATTTCCGTTCGAATTGTGCAAAACACGCGAAAACGATTTGTTAAATAAATCGAAATAGGTCAAAAAATTTAGCCGCAAACCAACGCCGACCGTGTTGTAAATATTATATATATAATAATATAACGTGTATGGATGTATATTATATATAGATGTGTGCAATATGTAATAATATTAAATCTGTGTGTGTGTGCGAGCGCGCGCGCGCGCATACGCGAATGACATATTATTATAGAGGGAAAGGCATCATACATATATTATAAAATAAGTATGATATATAAATATAATATCGATGCGTTCGCAGTTCTGTTTACACGTTTTTTTTTTTTTTTTACGTACAGTTTGTTGCCGTTTACATCGATATATTTTCATATATTCCGCGTTCGGTGCCGCACTGACGTTTGTGCGCGAGAGCAAAAATGAAATTACGCGTTTTTGGAATATTTAACACCGCACGGAGGCGGCGAACGACGATATCATATAGCAACACCGCAGATCTATAATACACGACGCACCGTGTTATCCGCGAGCAGCGATTACAACAATAATATGCGTGACCTAGACCCAAACTGCGCACGGTTGATATGCGTATTATGCGTGTGCGTGTCCGCGCGTTGTCTTTCGAAATAATAATACCTATACTATACAGTACCGCGTTTGTATAGAAATATTTTGTCCGGCCGCGAATATATTATTTTAGAGTCTCAAACGTCGCGGACAAAGTGCAAGACGTCGTCACGATGAAAGCATATAATATATATTACGGTTTATAAGAACTTTTCTCGCACAATACTATACTTCACTATAAATGCAATGAAAACGCCACGTCGCCAATAAAATTCCCATCTATATATATGACGTATATTGTGTAAAAGTGCGTCGAATCTTTAAAACGATTTTATCTCCGTCAAAACGTGTTGACTCGTTTTTGATCTAAATATGTACTATATATATATATATCTAAATACGTTTAGCCTCTTGATGACCTCTCCACTCCGCGCTATGGGCATATATAGGTAAGATAATATTATGACCGCGGTCGCTCTTTCCGCGTTCGTGATACTTAGCATTCTATTTGATAACACCTCCTCGTCGTGTATGATACGACGACGCAGTGACGTACACAGCAGCATTCAATGGGGGTGGGGTGGTTATTATATTAAAAATAATATTTTAATATTTATATATACCTACTTTATAGCTTTCCCGTCTGGTGCCGCCCGAGCTATTACCTAAGTTAAGATTAACCTTTAAGTGATTTACATGCGACTAAGCAATCTATAGGTAGGCAATCAGACTGCGTCGGATCGCGGAAAATATGCGAGCAGTATATTATTAGGTAGGCAATCCACCTGCAGTAGACTGAGGACCTCGCGAGGTGCGTAAATAAGTGAAGTCAGAATTAGGCACATGAAAAACATTGCGACGGTGGCCCGTGCCAAGGATTTGTTTTTTTTTATTAATTAGTAATAAAAATAATATTAAAATATGTAACCGATGGCAACCCAGAGACATAAGATTATACATAAATACCATAGAAAAAGCACATTCAATTTTTACAGAGAATGAGCCCAATCGGTCGGCATGTTTTCAAATTATGCGCTTCCCGCAATGAACAGCATTTCCTTTATATAATATATATATATAAATATAGGGACCCACTGGTAAGATATATTAGCTGTCAATATAATATACAAATATATAAATGTTATATATAAACAAATGTTATTATACAAATGTTCATCCCCTTCAAGTTTTAATTTTTTAATAAAAAGTAGCCTATATTTTTTTCTAAAGTCCCGCCTAGCTCAAACCAAAATTCATCAAAATTTGTTCCTAAACACGTTAAGGCGTAAAAACGTAACAGGCAAACTTACTCTCACATTTATAATATAGTTCGGATAATATGTTTTATAATAAATATTTTCACGCTTATTAAAAAAAAACCAAGGAGTAAAGGTTTGGACCTCTGAAACCCCCTCCCCCCCGTGTACGAACTGTGACGCGAGTTGGGTCTCAGACACTGTATAAGAACCCAGTATACTATACACTGTTGGGTCCCACGGATAATTCTCGGTACCTATTACATTAGTTGAGAAGAAGGGTAGCTCCGAACTCATATAGGTATTATCAGGTGAACGAAATTCGACTCATTTTTTTTTTTGTTTTTTCAGACAGATATTATTATTGACAATATTGATAAAAGAGTAGCATTGGAAAATTTCGATTCATCACGTTTACCTATTATTATTATTACTGTTCGTATGGTTAAATGTTTATCACGAACACCATATCATATTATTATTCATCAGTAATTTAATGCGTGTCAAAATAACGTATAAGCATACAAAAAAAAGGATCCAACTAGTGTAGTAGGTACTTAAAATAATTTTCGGGACCCAACGGGCCTCGTGACGTCGTTCGTCAAATCTAAACGGTCGTCGCGGCTTTCAACAATTTTATATTGGCACTATTGTAGATGTACAACATTTAATACTATGATAAAATATTATATTCCCCTTTTGTCATTATCATTACGTGAAAACAACGTCGTCGTACCGTGTTCCTTAGTGTACCCCGAGAGATTTAATTGACATATCTGGGACCTACAGCTGAACGTTTTAAGAATTTTATGCGTATCGTGATATAATATTATGGTAACCGGACTTGACCGAATGTCCTCCAAATGGTTGTAGACGGCGTCACTTGTGGTTAGGAACGGCGTATATGAGAAGAACCAAAGACCACGCACGGCAACACGTGTCAGTTTCGTTTTCATTTTCGTTTTTTTTTTTTTTTTATGTTGGCAATTACGAACGTAATTTAAACGAATGTTTTATTAGGCATTTTTAAAACAATAGAGTTTTATCGTGAAGTTTGAAATTAATATTTCCGTAAAAACGTTTTTAAATATAATTTGAGTCATAAACTCATAACTAGGGCTGTATATTATAATTGTCTGTTGACTATAATATTTAACGTTTTCGGTTTTTTTTCCTTTGATATTTGAATATTGTCGACAAAATCAGTCTGATGTTACATAATTTAAATTCAATACAAAAATGAATGTATAACCAGCGAAAAAATTTCAACTATTGCTTGTTTGACACGATTAATAATTTATTGGTTCATATTTTGATTATAACTGCAGGATGAAGAAGGAATAGAAACTGATTTCAAAGACAAAAGTAAAACGAGTTTTAGAATAATGGTTTGTTCTTGGCAATGAACGTAAATATTTAAAAAATAATGAAATATTTAGGTTCATAAGTTGTTACTTTTTTAATACTTACAAGTGTTTGTATTAATTGTTATTTATACATAAATTATATGAATGCAGATGTTGTTTCTAATTTTTTTAATCTCCTATAATAATTTGAGTATGTTGCAGTTGATAATTTAATTAAAATTTCGAAAAAAACTCATATAATGTGGCACAACTTCATTTGGTTTAAAAATGTATTTATGATATCGTTATATAGCGTACATCAAATGGTATATTATTTTGGCCTTTTGGTTTGACAACATATTTATTTGATTTTAATAAAAAAAAATGTCTTATTCTTGTGTCTCAATAATTGGGCTTACTTATTATACTGTTGGTATTCTAGTTTAAACATCATACTTAAAAATTGTTTTCTTATGATATAACTATGTGGCTATGTTTGAGACTCCCATAAACTTCGTTCTATAGAAAATTAGAATACATAAATATAGAAATGTATGTAATTTTAAAACGTTAATCGTATATTATGTCGTTTATGAATTATGTTATTTTTCCTAAAACTGATCGATTATTTGAAAGTATTTTAAATTATAGTTATTAATTTTTTTTTAAATTTGACACTATACGGCATTATAATAAAAAAAATTAATATAAGTAATATGTTATTAGCAATATAATATTATATTATTTAGGTCTTATGCTCCAAGAGTATGAAAATAATTTTTAAGTCCTGCTCATTATTAAATGACTTAATTAGAAATTTAAACCATTAAAATACAAGATGGTAGAACAAATTATTAAATGAAACATGTTATCATCTAGTTATGTATGGACAATATGACATATATAGCGTGGGTATATGTATAGTCTACCTTCAATTTTAGTATTTTTTTTTTTACCAGAATATCCTTAGTTGGTATATTGGAATATATAAATATTAACTATGTAGGAACATTTTATTTATTTTTAAATTAACGAAAATACAATTTTTTTCCTTTATGCCTCACCTAAATAATATTTATTTTTAAAGCTGATTTAATAAATATCAGTATAAGTATAAGTAGGTATGTGTACCGCATACGTACATAGTTATACTAAAATAAACGTATAATTTATAGTGATTTTTTTTTAAATAGTTATATTTTTTATAAAACTTAATAACTTAAAACATAATATCTTGTTATTTCTAAATAATAACATGTCTAAGAAATGTTCATAGATTTTATAATGTTATTCAAGTACGTATTACAACAATGTCAATTCGAATGATGTTTTCGGAAATTTAATACCACACGGCACATGTATTTTAGTATTTAATGCGCAAACAATTCTTCTTTGAGTGTATGTGTAAAATGTTTTTAATTTTGTTTACGAGTGCAACATAGGTATTAGTGTTCACTGTGCAGTTTTCTTCAAATGATATTGATCATCGTGATAGATAGATACATTGTATTTGAGCAATATTATCTATCATTTTTTTGTTTTGTGTTAGACATTATATTTATATGTATAGAGAACATGCACGTTGAGTATTAGATGTATATGAGTTCTTTGCCTGATCATTCTATAAAATGCCTAATAATTATAATATACAGTCCCATTTTTATATAGCTTGTCTAAATAAATTATAATACAGGTATAGCAATAAGTGTAATATGTTATATTGCTGGTAACGCGGTGAATAGATTGCTCGAATTTTTAAATTCTTTCATAAAACGTTGATTGTTAAAACAATTTGAGTTGAAAAATATCTATACGATTAACCGTGGAATGTTCTAAGACCGTATTAGGAATATTTTTACTATCATTATCAACACATGTCAACTAATTCCAGCTTATATTTAAAAAATAGTATTAACATCATACCTAATTATATATATACATCATATTTCAAGTAATATTATATTACTAGCTGCCCCGCATATTATTGTACGATAAAATAAAAACTTTAATAAATCAACAATAATAATATTTTAAAAATCATTTGTTCAATATTCATATTTGAAAATGAAGGGCGATGGTTTGTAAACAAAGTAATTTATAGACTTCCGAATAAATAATATTTTTAGTTTTATCACCTCAGGAATCAAAGTTATTTGATCTTTAGCGTCCTTAGTTCGAGATAACCCTACGTTTTATTGGCCATGCGAAAAACACTGCTCGTAGATCCAAAGTAATGACAATGAAAAACACAATGTCTCTTTTTCTATTATTTTAGCTAAGAACAATTTTTTTGAAATAACAAAATTATTTATTTAGCGGTGTTGCCAAGGTAAATCAACAAAATTATTATAATTTTTTTTAAACTAAAAACTTGTATAGGCAGAGTGGTAGAGGGTATAACGAAGGCTAAAATTGGTATGAACATTTTAATGTGATAGTCAGAAATAAATGTCAAAATTTCAAAAAAAAATCGGTGCAGTGGTTTTTCCGGTTAGCTCGGACAAACTAACAACCGCTTACTATACATTATATTCTAATAGTAGATACTTATAGATAACACCCCTGAGACAATATTGTATGTATAATTATGTATATTATATTACTTATAAATTATAATTATTCTATACATTCCACGATAAATAACACTTACAAATAAATAAAGTATTTTATATGATAATAGTAAAGCCTATAAGCGTTGACTCCAAAATCCGTACACTTTTGATAACACAAAGGACAAAACTGCACACTTCTGGTAGGTTAAGACCGCACACATTTAATAGATTAAAACCGCACAATTTAAAAAAATGTTGTATCCAAAAACAGTACTTTTATATGATTTTGACCCCAAAAGGATCGATAAACAAAGTATACTTCATAATGTATATGTATAATTTATTATTTATTCTCATTATTCTCCTATTTTATCAAAAAATTGAATAGGTATATATATATAGATATATCTATTAATTAAAAAAAAAAATGTAAAAATGTAAAATGTATAACTTAAATTATTAAAAATTATTTATTCAATCAAAAAAATCTATATATTCAAAAATTTAAAATATTAGTTTTAAAAAAATTGTAAGACTTAAAGTTTAATAGGCTGAAACCGACTGCTGCATTTTTTTAAAAACTTCATACGATCTCCATCCACTAAAAATAGTGTGCGGTATTTTGTTATACAATGACCGATAAGGTGTGCGGTTTTTGTCTATCGACTTTTTTAGGGTCAAAATCAAAAGTGTGCGGTTTTTGAATGCAACCCTTATAAGATATGAACAAAAACGTGATTCGAAAATGGTACCTAATCTAACTAATCTTTTAATAATCGTATGCAGAAACGCAGCTTATTCACCCAAATACCCAATCATAAAAAACATTTTTAATTCAGGAAACAGATTTCACTAGGTTTTTTTTAGAATATTATGATAGTAGTTAGATGGATCATTGCCTGCAAATTAAATTTTCAAATGCGATATACGATATAATATTTGCCAGTTGGTTCTTATAGATGGAATGCAGTATATAATATTAGGATATACAGAAATATTTTCAATAATTCAGTGCATTCAATTGTGTATTGCTACAAGATAAATATAACATTGTACATACTATTATAATATTATCACGTTTAGTGAATTATTAAAAAAATTGTTTTGTACATTTCTTTAGAAAATTACTCGAAACCGTTTCTTTTATAAACAGTTAAAATAGGTAAATACCTAATACCTGAAAATGCATACCTATATATTTTAAATCCATATAAGCGATTTCATAAAATGTAATGTAATGTAGAATATTCTTACCTAACTAATGTTCGTTACTAATTAAACAATTTTTTGGACTAGGATTTGTATTTTTTGTACAATGTACCTATTAGAAAATATAATGTATAATCTTACTATGAGACTTTGTTAATTAAAAAAAAAACAATTGTAGTAAATAGTACACCCTATATCGTTTTAAATGTAAAATCGTTGCGCCTCGACTGTATGTCTAGAAAAGAATTTTATTATGAAAAAAATAATGTTATAACTTATAATAGTAACATAATATCTAACTAATAGTTATAGTATATTCATTATTGTATTACAGCTATGATCGATTACTGTCACCTTTTTACGACCATGGTTATCTACTAATCTACCTATCTATTATTCATGATTATCTGATGTTTTGCGTCTCATCTCAATTTATTATACATCCTTACTTACTGCAAGTGTTAGATCAGAGTTAATTAGTGACTAATCACGAAATACTATCATTTTAATTTTTTTTTCTATTTTATCTCGGATAAAGCATTATTAGGTAGGTACTCAGTTATTCTGTCTTATGACTTGATGAACTAATTTCTTAATTCGAATATTTATTATGTAATATTGAAGTTTTTTAATCGTGTAAGTACAGATTTTATGTTTAATGTTAGACAAAATAAAATAGTGAGATGACAAGTCTAATGTTATTTCCACGAAGCGGATCTTGAATTTTAAATTTCTTATTTCCGTCTTGAGAAATATTTGGTACCGAATTAATTTTAGACACCTTTAGCAGACCTTGTATTTTTTTCAATGTTTACGGGTTTCTTTAATTTTTTGACTCGATGACATGTAATATATTATGATTTTTTGCTCGCAAATATTTATATTCGAACAATAATTTTACGTATAAGATAGTCATTTTCGTTGTTTATGTATAACAGGAATTCACTTTTCGAATGGTTACGTTTTGTATGATCTTGAATCTGAAACGTGTTTAAGAAACTTGCTATGGACAACTAGTTTTTTTTTTGAAAATGTTATATTTTTATCATAAGTGTGATTAAATAGGAAGAATTGTCCTATACATACAGGGTTCTGGTGCATGCTAAAAACCGGACCAACCCGATTGGTCTGAAGGTCATCCCCTTAAGTCCAACATCCTAGGTAACGAGAAAACTACAATATAATATAACTTAGTTTTGGCTAAACCATCAGTAGTGTGCTTACCGGTGTCCAGCAGTTCACAGGTGAGATTTTTATCATAATATATCAATTTTAAATAAGTTTCAGTGTTAAATTGTTGTTATATTAAACACTAGTTGAATCTTTTCGTATTTATCAGACAAATTTTAAACTCTTATTTCTTATTATAATATATAGTGTTTCGTTGATTAAATAAAACATTTTCTAAATGCCGTTTCATTAAACGTTTTTCTTAAGTTTTTGTATTTGTTGTGTGTATCTGGAATCAGATTTTTGTTAAGTAACTCTATATCTAATATAAAAAAAAATCTGGTTAGCATAAATCATTCAGTCATAGCCTGCAATAAAATCGGGTACGTTGAGATTAATTAATTTACCAATTACATAAAAAAATCGTAAAATCAACTTGGTCAGTAATTACTTTTATTTGTTGTATTATTTCATTTAAATTATATTATGTTTTAGATTTATGAGATAAGATCTTAAAAATAAATTATAGTTGTATTCATACATAACAATTTCATTACATATTGTCTTTTTTAAAATATACATTTCACGTTGTATTTCGAATATTGTCTTAATAATCATTGGCCATAAAATTTCGTTTAATTTATTTGTTAACAATATTTTATTTACTAAACATAATTCAATAATATATTATAGTCTGTATAATACTCATACACTATATAGGTAAATGCACTGTAGGTTTGCAGTACTATAATACTGTAGCTAGACGCTCAAACGTGACATTGCAGGCCTGTGTATGGTAAATTTATCTGTTTAATATGACACGTGAACTATATATGTATACTATATTAAAATAATATTTTTTTGCGTGTAACATAATGTTCTAAGTACGAATGCCACAAATTAATTCAGTAATAAGTGTACAGACTTATTATAAGATAGTTCGACTTATTCCCCTCAGCAGTAGTGTTTTTAGGTACTTTTATTTGACTATACTGCATAATTCTTTTATCGCATAGCACTCAATATTTCGCAAAGTATCGAGTTTTTCAAAAATATCATTTTTGCATGACTTTTACGTGTTTTTTTAACAAAAACATGTAAAAACAATTATATTTTCTAAAAAGTCAATACATTGCAAAATAATGAGTGTTGTGTGATAAAAGAATCACATTGTACCTTACGGATGTAGAGTAGTACTAGAGTAAGACAAAAAAATTAATATGGTATACAATACGCTTTGTGTCTATCGAATATCTTTCAACTTTTAGATTTTTGTCTTTTGTTTTTTTTCTTGCAAAAGCAGGTTGCATTGAATTCGAATTTTCTTATTGTTTTTTTTAAACTAATGGCAGAAGCTTGATTTTCATTTATGTTGCGTGGGTGCATTGGTTTATGTGTAACTACAAAATTCCTAATCGTGTTCCGACGGATTCCTAGTGTTCCGACGTCCTTCCGCTTGGAGGCCAACAGGAAGAGCTCCGTCTGCTCGACGCTCGCAAATCGATCCCAATCTAGTTTTTGAATTGGATAACCTCATTAAATTTTACAAAACCGGTATGAAGATCTGCCGAGTATATCAAACCATCATGTGGGTAGTTATCCGAAATTTTTTTTAATGCGATTTTGAGTATTTTAGGCCTCTAGACGTCATTATATTTATATATTTTTATATTCTCAATGTATCGAGTCATAGTGTGACGTGATTACCTCTGCTTTATAGTGTATTGTTATAACGATAATTGTGGTTTAATTGTATACTAGTAAAGTATTAAATCTACTAATTTAATTAAGAGCTAAAAGAACGGATTTTCTGAAAAAACTTAATTAAATAATTTTAAATTGTTCATATAAAATTAAATGGTAACTTTATCTCTGCAAAAACACAATATTAAATTTGTATTAATACATTAATAATTAATGCAACTAAGATATTATTTTTGATTAGAAGTCCGTTAATGATGATAAAATGCTGAGTATTCTGTAAAGCAGAATGCAAGTCCAAATATATTTATATATTTCTCTATTATAATTTCATCTTTCTATTAATATTTAATTACCTACCTATTGTTCTTCTATCAACACCCACTCACACACACAACTTTAATGTGTTACCCGAGTAACTGCACTTGGACCTTATCGTTACACCCCGCACTGCAGTATCGTGTTTTGACACGCGGCAATCATAGGCAAATGCACGATGTTTGTGGTGTATACGATAACATAATTATAACTCTTATATTATTCTTATGTAAACAATATTTTTAATGTTTTGTCCGAGGTGGAGGAGGCGAGAACTAAAAACGTTATGTAAAACGAGTTGCCTATACTTGCGGCGCTCGAGCGTCTCGTAGATACGGAATTAGATTTTGCAATTATATTATTGCAAAACTAGAATTTTGCATATCTACCTGTTTGGGTATAAGACAATAAAATCCGCTATTTTCGTCCCATAGGTACTCGTAAACGAAAACGAAAACCAGAAATACCGGTATTCTGGGTATATCGTAGACAGTCGCGATGGCGTCGGCGGAGGTTCGTTATTATAGTTTATAATTATGATAATGTTTATTATACGCTTAGACAATATAATGACGTCATCCTCGTCCGTAGTGAAGACTCCATTTTTAAGTTTATCTCGTACATATATCACCCTTCAGGTGCGACGTTATTTCATCCCCTGTCGCGTATACCTACGACGTAACAGCGTTATTGGTTTTCAATGCACTTTACATTTTTTTCTTCTTTTTCACTTATTTTTGTGGTAATAAATCTTTATTGAACTTTTGGGTTTTAATGGTATTTTTTAATTTTTATAAATTTTAGAAAATTTTATATGTTTTTTAATTTAAAAATATTTTGTTTCAAGTTAAATGGAATTTTATATATATTCTACTAATAACGCAAACTATTAAAAATTAAAATGTATCTAATCTTGAATTTGTAATTCCATACAATTAAGGAAATCGAAAACTAACAGAAAATATATACCTACCTAACATTTTTATGATCACTCAACACAAAGCTTCGCCAATTCAATATAGTATCACCAAATTACCAAATTATCATACTAAATAATTAAAATAATAAATAATATATTCCTATGTATAATTCATGTTGAATTTTAAACATTTTGTGCAACTAATATATTCTTAGTCAATTTTATAAGTGCATAGTTTAAAATTTTTTGGACATGCATATCGAACTTTCATTTTTTTATGAAATTTTCTCATTTTTTTAAGCACATACTATTTCCAGTCATATAGTTATTATACATACTTACACTGACTGTTTTACCTTACCACGTCCATCTAATTCTGTAGTCACGTTTCTTCTTCTCCTTCGTGCCCAGCCTTATTGTAATCGTAATGTTTTCTCGTCTCAAAGTCTTGCCATAGGTTAATGGACGGCTATATTTGTCATTAATTTCCTATTTCTTCATATATTGTACCTAAAATGCTTAATAAAGAACTATCGTAAATGCGATTTACACCTATGTAAAAATACAAAAAACCATTATGTCATATCGATATAATTACGTCAAACACATTTTTTTTTGTCCGTATATTTCGCTCTCTTTCCGACGTCTTCACGCGTCGTTTCCTCGGAAAATCACGTAACGACTGTAACTAAATTTTAAGATATATATATATATATCGATCGACTGGCTACGACGATAATAATAAGATACTTAGGTAACGATTTTTTGTTCCTTTTTCGGCAGCGGTACGAGTAGGTTAGGTTACACGTTATTTTACACAGATATTGCATAGGCGCGCTAATTCTGTTTACTGTCCATAATAATATGTATTATTATACGCAACGGCGTTTTGGCGTGTCGGCGGCGGAGATCGAATGCCGAAATCGGACTCGTGACACAATACTAACCTGAAATGGATACTCTATAATATTATTATGTATTATGCTTGCCATTGAACACTCGTAGTTTTTTGCGGATTTTTTTCAAAACACTCTTTTTATATTTTTTGCGGAAGAGTATACAAACGAAATTTAATTTTACTCTGTTTCCTGAATCATTTCAAATAACATTTCAATCGTTTCGTTGTATGGAGAAAAAAAAACACCTCGTATCAATATTGAACGCCTACCCATATTATATACCTGCGTGTAAACGTGTTCAATAATTTTATAACACACATTTTAATATATATAGTGGAATTGCGGAATAGCCGTTGGACGATTTATTCGTTTATTATTCCTTATATTATTATTATTATTTTTGTATAACATGTCTCTTATAAACTACTTTGCAGTTGTCGTATACTTGCCGTTTCCGCATGCGCGCAACCAGTTTTTCTTGATCGGTACATGTTACAGGGTAACCGGGAAAATGAAACAGAAAAAAAACCGATCGTAATAATAATAATAATAAAAATAATAATAATAATAATATTTACGATCGCATATAAATGGGACAATGTGTGATCGCACAGTGCACACGTATACGTATCGAGCGCGAAGCACACAGGTCGCCACCGCGGGTAGAAAATCGTTGGCTTGTCACTTTTTTCGCCCCGTCAACCATATACATATTTATTCACAGACTGCTCGCACACGCACACAATTCGGACGATTTACAATCGAGGTGATGTACCCCATTTATACTATATAGTATATTAAAACCGCTTGACGAGTGTTTTTTATGCATATAATCGGATTTGGAAAAATATAAACAAACGCGATAGCAAACGGTGGGCAACAGGCATGCAACGAACTAAAAAAAAAAATTACTCATTGTCTTAGAAGGCTGTTTGCGTATTATTTTATTTAGTTTAACACGCATTGCTTAACTCTATCTTGTTAAACTTGTATGATATTTCGACGTTTCGGGGCATTATAGGAGAGGCGATGCCGCTTATTATTGTCGCATCTATATTATTATCCATGTATTAATCTGTCTTATGGATCTCGTCGATCTCTCCGATCCGTTTTAATTCAGCTATAACGAACAGTCCTTACAAATCATTTCTCAGAAATATACACAAATATACTCGTATAATATTACATGTCTTTGATTTAATTTAGCGGCGGCGCGACGGTTCACACTGCTGTTAGTATAGTTGCGATTATACTTATTAACTCAGTCGCAATAATAGTACCTACTTAAACGCAGTCGCGAGTTTATGTGTTCTCTTGTCCGAGTAAATATCGGACGACGACGATATAAAAATAATTACATATTTATTAGGCGCGAAAACCGCGGCGACGATGAGAAGAGACGTGCGCGCGGAACGGGTTTGAGCGGCGCGACCTTGCATCCCTCTGCCGGTCTTGACCCTGTGCGCAGAAACGCGACTAACCTGCTCCGGCGGCCCGGTTCGGCGGAGAGCGAATAATACTATAATAATAATAATAATAGTAATAATAATAATAATAATAATAATAATAATAATAATAATAAATGACCCGCTGCACGTCGGCCGGCCGCCGCCGAATGAGCCCGTCGCTCGTCAGTCGCCGCTCAACCGTCAGTCGCTTCAGTAGTCGTCGCCGCCGCCGTCGCAGTCGCGCCGCGTCGCTCGTGTGTTGGCCGTAAACGTAAAAAGTTGTGATATTTTGCAGTAGTCGCGATCCGGCCACAGATATAGACGCACGTTCGCGTGTGTGTCCCGTCATATTCGTATACGCTTTTCGACGCTCGCGGAACACAATAATAATATTATATTGCACCCTAAATAGTAATGATATTTTTA
This sequence comes from Neotoxoptera formosana, assembly GCA_022818045.1. NCBI lineage: Eukaryota > Metazoa > Arthropoda > Insecta > Hemiptera > Aphididae > Neotoxoptera > Neotoxoptera formosana. The sequence continues at coordinate 12,985,820 of CM040634.1, forward strand.
CGTTTCACTCGGTCTTACCGTCGTTTGCAATAACTATGGTTTCGATTTCGATTTTTTTCACAGTTTGAAATTATTGTTTTCTAAAACTTTTGTTTTGTTTTGTTTTTTTTTTTTATCCGCACGACAGGTGAATTTTAACTATATTGTCGCCGCATCATCCGCAACACTACCTTCACCACCATGGCTGTATTGAACGCAGTTCAAGGATTTTTCGACAACTATGGAGGTGAGTTAATTTTTTTTAATTCAAAATGTATCGACTCGGTAGGCAGTACCTACCGCCTGTAATGTTTGGCAGATAATTATTAACTATTTTCGGAATTACTTTTCTCTCCTTTTTGAGAATTTACAAATGTTTTGACCAAAAGTCGATTTTACTTAAATTTAATTTAATTATGTCACGATAAATTAGTCTTGTGTAATATTAATTTTATGTTTGTACCTAACAAAAAAAAAATTAACTTTTTCATTATCAAATATTCCATCACAAAAAGTTTTGAAAACGTTTTAATTTAACCACCGAAACTATTAAAATTTAAAAAGATTGCTATTTTTTTAAATGTATACATCAATGTTTAACATCTATATGTTTTTTTCGAAACTTCAAACTTATATAATACTGTATATTTCAATATATTTTATAGTTATTCATTATTACTTGCAAAAGATTATGGATTTAAATAAAATTCGATAAACATGTTTAAATAGGTAGAATAAACATAAAATTTCACATTATGTCCAAGGCTAATGTCTACGATTTTTTTTATGTGATTTAATTTAAAACACGATTGAAAAAATTCGTTAACGTAAATACAATCAGTACATATTATTAATTATTAATAAACATAGTATAGTTATTTTATATGAGTCAGTTTAGAGGTAATTTTTTAGTCGATTCCAGTGTTATGCTTTTATTTTATGTCGTTCGATTTCATAATATATTTGGCGTTTTTAACTACAATCTGGTAAATTATTGCAGCAGAGAGTCTACAAAACCATATCATGTTATACGATAAATTGACGTTCTAATTTGAGTCTTTGTTTAATACGAAAATGTCGTTTGTATATAAAAAAAAAAAATACTGCCATCGTGAAAATCGAGTTTTCTACGTTTCCTTTATGCACGAAAAACTGTCCGTTTATATGTCATGTGATGATAATAATAATAATAATCATAATAACACGCCGCTGCAGTTATCAAACGGCAATAATTTAAATGTATACATTGTATATTCCCTGTAGACCCTCGTACCAAGGATTGGTTTTTGATGAGCAACCCTCTACCCACGGCACTGATATGCGCTACGTACGTGTTCACCGTCAAGATTGCGGGACCGCGATTTATGGCCAACCGCAAACCGATGGAGTTGAGGAACATACTCATCGCATATAATCTTTTCCAAGTCATTTTCAGCTCTTGGTTGTTCTATGAGGTAAGAGCGGGTATTTTGTGGTATAGAAACAACAAATATAATAAAAACAACGACTGCACTTACGTCAAGATCGTTCGAGCCATTTTTAAGGCGATCGTTCTATGTTATATACTTCTATATAAACCTATCTCGAGCAACAATTTTTAGATAATAGAATAAATATATCCGAGGAAGTTTGCTTAACCGTTGCACGTGTATGAGGGAATGAAGACTTTCGAAGGTGAGAGCTGAAAACGAATAAAATCGCCAGAGAGAAATATTTGCGTAAATTAAGTTAGTTGTAGGGGTAAAAAGTAATTGGTGTTAAAATCATAGGTTAGTGGATGTTAGAAAAAAATTGGATATCATTTAATAATTAATAAAGGATTTGCAATATACACGTAAGCATTTAAACATACTGTAGCTCAATTGTGTTAATATGCATATTATTCGATCTATGCAGAGAGTCGTACAAGTTTATGGTGTGAAATACGGATAGGAAAATAATAGTAAATATATTTTGAAGGTATAATCATAGGAGCGTGTCGGTCTTCAGTATCATATGGTATCATATGTTTTTCATTTTTGAAGTTTTGTACAAAAACATTACACTTCAAAAACGTCACTCGCGTTAATATGGTGAAAAGGTTACCGCTGGGAATTTACTTGAATACTCTATCTTTTAATACTACGTATAATGTCTCGATAAATAACAACTATGATTTTTTCTTTTAGGTCTAGGTATATTATTATATAAAATTCATCCTCACGAACATAACATTTGCTTTATATGTGATCGACGAGTGGTCTAGCGTCTTTTGTTTATTCACTGATTAACTATAAACACACTCTTTCACACACACAGACACGCACACACACACAATACACATACATAATATATTATATACAAACACATATTATAATATACACGAATTTATGTAATATTTATTATATTGACGCAAACACCACTTGTTTATTTTTAATTATTTCACAAAACTCTCATAACTTAGTAAATTAAATGTTCATTAATTGTTTTCTATACATTTACTTGATGGGCATTGCAGTGTATGATGGGCGGCTGGTGGGGTGAATATAGTCTCAGTTGCCAACCGGTAGATTATTCGAATAAACCGTCCACAGTAAGAGTAAGTTGACAAAACTGAAATGCGTCGATAATTTCAGAATTTGATAAAAAATCAGCTTCGTGTACTTGACACAAATTTTTACAGGCTGTGTTGTGATACGCCGACTATAATGTAATTACTATAATAAGTAATAATGTAAATAAAAAAATGTATACAATGAATTTCAAATTAATAGATACAATTAGACACACAACTCTATATATAAACTAAACAAATGAAAAACGATTATTTGGGTAAGTAAAAGGCGTACAATAAGCTTAGGAAAATGCATGGTTTCTATTCAAAATTAATTTTGGATGTGAAATAATATTGCGAATAATTGGTTATTTTACACATTTAACACACTAACATAGTATATATATATTTTGGCTATTAACATCATTTACATATCATAATTATAACATATTATAATAACATATTTTATCATATAACACATACATTCCATACCATACCTAGACCAAATTTAGTTGACAACTAAGTTTAGTTTAGATTTATTATCTAACTTAATTTCTTAAGTTGTATTATTTACGAATAATACATGACGAGACATATATTGTGTGAATACTGAGATGTTTTTTTTTCAAATAACAAAAATTGCATAAATTACTTATGTTATAGAAGGTTGTGAATGTAATTATTGATACACTTGTAATAGGTATGCAACTATTGAATGCTGCTGGGTTTTGGTATAGAAACTGTTTTTGGTTAATGCATGATTCGAGCAAAATTAATCGGGTTATTTATTTTGATGTATGTTTGTTGTATTATAAAGGACCATAAACTTGATGTTGGGGAATACAGGAAAAATTAATATTGTTCTACGATTGGTGTTGAATGTAGTTAGTTATATTAAGTTTGATTGAATATCCTAAATGTTTAAGAGTAAATGTATCACGACCCATTTGTTGGGAAAATTGAAAAATTGGATATGCATGTAATGTTTATCAAAAATCCTAAAATGATATCCTTTTATTTTTTTTGTTGTTTAAAAATATTATTGGTTTTAGACTATTCAGTGTACAATTTGTATGGATTAGTTATTCATAATATAGGTACTTGTTAACAATCAACATTCAACAATATTAATATTCGATATGACACATTATTCTATTGATTCGCATAGAGTACCTATTAAATATACCAAAAACGGCAACATAAAGATTTACTGAAAATCATACGGAAGGGATATATCCGTTATTTTGTACTAGTAGAGAAAGAACTAAAAACAAATCCTAACCATTATTTTTGGGAATAACTTTAATTGTGCTTTACTTGACTGTTAAACTGATTTTATTAAGTGCAACGTTTAATAATATGTATTTAATAATTTATAGTTGTAAAAATTGTACATTGTATTTTATTATGGCGGTGGTGGTTTTTACAGCTTGGAATATCAGGTTGGCTGACTGGCAGGTATAATTTCCGGTGTGAGCCGGTAGATTACTCGAATCATCCAATGACCCTGCGGGTGAGTTAGCATGCCATACATTGCGTCGTTTTTCAAATTTTTCAAATTTCCTTTTTTTTTTATTTTTTAACTTTCAATCAAATGACAGGTTTTCACCGTCATTGTAATATTTTTTTACATGTTTTTGTTGTAGATTTTTTTTTATAGTTATTATACATTTTTTTTTGTGTCAAGTTTGCGTGGTTTTTCTTTTAATTCAAAAGCAAAAATGTACACTCGACTTTTATCTGTTTTACTAATACTTGTTTTCTATTCTCGGGTGACTGTATAGATGGTCAACGTATGTTGGTGGTATTATTTCTCAAAATTCACAGAATTCATGGACACGGTAATTAACGTTTTTTTTTTACTCCAGTTACTCTCATGTAATTATTATGTGAATCAATTAATAATTCGACGAAATTTATGTGTATGTGCGCAGATATTCTTTGTTCTCCGCAAAAAGGATAGGCACATTTCGACCCTGCACGTGATTCATCACGGAGTGATGCCAATGAGTGTGTGGTTCGGAGTGAAGTTCACGCCAGGTAACAAAAACAAATAAAATTGAGATAATATTTTATGACTATAATAACGATAGGTTATAAACCGAATTTATGATTTTAATACTTTTACCGCCGAATAAATTAGCCGACGCTTTCCGACCTCCGATTGCTTCGACGTCGGTGTTGAACCGGCTATATCCGATTGCTATAATTATTAATATAATTGTGTGATAATAAGGCTGACAAGGATTAGCGGTGACCTTTACCGAGACCTTAGGCCGTGAAACTTCCTGTTTCATATAAAATTACGATCGCGCCCACTACCGTATAGAAGCATATGTAGATTGTTTTTAGAATTCTCGAAAATATCTTTAAAAACTGCTGTATTAAATATAATATTATACAGAAACCTCCGTGGTAAAGCATAAACACGGCTATCTATAGGTATATATTTGCTTAGCCGTATTATTAATATGCGGTTATCCGGAAATCCGATCAAGGGCGTTTACCACGAGAGAGTTAACATAACAACTATATTATTATATCGAATAAACTCGGATAATATCATCTTCCCGGGAGCGTGGATCTCTAAATATGATAAAAGATTTGTTGACGTCAGGCGGGAGGAAACTACAAAAATACGAAAAAACTACCCCTTGATATGACTTAAACGTGGTTTTTTTTCTCGACTATATTCCAACAGGCGGTCACAGCACTTTCTTCGGACTGCTGAACACGTTCGTACACATCATCATGTACGCGTACTACCTGTTGGCCGCCCTTGGCCCCAACGTGCAGAAATACTTGTGGTGGAAGAAGTACTTGACCACCCTGCAGATGCTGCAATTCTTGGCTATCATGCTGCACGCGTTCCAACTGCTCTTCATCGACTGCAACTACCCGAAGGCGTTTGTCTGGTGGATCGGCATGCACGCCGTAATGTTCTTCTTCCTGTTCAAGGAGTTCTACAAGCAACAGTACACGAAACCGTCGAAACAAACGGTAAGCGTACACCCTTCGACTATATTTATAAAACATTTTATAATGCCTACGGGAAAAGCCGCAACTTTATTAAAAACCATAATATTATTTTATGGCGAAGTCGCGTGTCTGCCGCCATTCCAGCAAGGGAAGGGGGTGCAAACCGCCTGCTTGATCGCGTAACCTGCGCTGTTATTACTTTTAGACGTTTATTCATTATTATTTATAAGTATGTCGTCGATATCGCGTTATGTGAAAATCACAATTGCTTAGGTAAGGCGTGCGTGTGCCGGAATCGTCTTTTGTTTAAAACCATACGTATACACTCGGTTATACGACGAAAACTGTGCATGAAATATGTCATAATATCGAAGATAATCACCGCCTCGCGATCATCGTTAGTAAAAAATTCGCAAGACGATATGAAAAAAAAGCTGTTACGTCATTTATTCGAAATGATGGCAGGGCCATGTCTGACGATCGGCGATAGCGCATGGCATTCTTTTTTGTTTCGAGACCTTCTGAATACGACTTCGATGCGTCTAGTCCATACCAATGTGCATGTAATATAAACTCGATACATACACACGTCGTTTTATAGTTGCGTTATTATTTTTTTTTATCGCCGAATCGCTAATTATTATAGTTTGTTCATTTGATTATCGCCGTACCGATTTAAATATGCGAAGCTTATGTATGTATAAAAAATAAACACGTTACGAGGAGGATACTGTCAAGTGTAAAGACCTATTGCACTTCAGCACGAAAATTAGTCTTGTTTTTGGCGAATTCGGAGCGCCATCGAGTGATACCGTATACAACCGCTATCTATTTGTAAATTAATGTTATATATTGTGTGTGCGTGAGATGATGATAATAGGTAATATAATAATTAATATCGTTACAACTCAAAACATGTAGTAGAAGTTGTAGTAAAAAGTGGCATTCCGCCGACGTCCGTCTGCTGTGTAGAGCCGGCCAAGGCAGTCGCCGATGGACGCGACGTGACATTGGAAAAACCCGACGCGAATTCTTAAACTAGTTCGTCAGCCGACATGCGCCTGTCTTTCTCTCTCACTCTATTTGACACGCGCACGCGATAGTTAGTAATAATATGTATATCGATATGTATGCCGCACAATCGATATAGTTCGTTTTAATGTTTTAATTTGGCAGTGAACCGCAATAGTAATAATAAGACGTGTACGGTGTACCTATATCAATCGTATAATGATCGTCGTGATTAACACTGTGGTTTTTTTTTCACCTTGCGTTTTCCAGGCCGGCGCTCAGTCCAGACCTTCGGTCAACGGCTCGTCCAAGTCGTCCAACGGCTACAGCAAACAGTCCGACTACTACATAAACAGCAACGGACTGTCTAGGCCCGACCTAGTGCACAGGGCCACGACCGGAGCGAACTGACCGCCGCCGACGCTGACGACGGCAAGCCACAGCAGCCGTCGACATCGCCGCCGCCGCCGTCGCTGCTAAACGGTCGCTGCTGTCGCCGCCAACAACAATATTGCTCAACACGCCCAAATTAATAATATTATTTGACCTACGGACGCGTCTGTGTTCCGTCAAGTTCCGTTTTTTTTTTTTTTTTTAGTGGACAAATTTCTCTATTCCTCTCACCCCTCCCCTATATCTCTCTCTCTCTCTATCTATCTCTCTACATCTCTTTTCCCCCTTTTTATTATTAGGTATAATTATTTTTAATATGTATTATTATATCGTATATATATATTATGCATATGTATATTATATATATATATTATTTTTTTTTTTAATAACGGCCTAATTTTTGGTTTTGTTCGTATTCTTACCCCTCTGTCGCCGTTGAGTCGGGTCATCCAGTCGTTGGAGCGATTGCCGCTGTGCATACGAAAGAAAAATCTATTTGCCTGCAAAAAAAGAAATCGAGTGAGATTATTGTTTTTTTTCTTCGTTATGATTATTATTTCGAGGACCCGGGGTTAAATACATTACGATAAAAAAATACCACATAATAATATGTATATACGATATACGATATATATATATATATATATATGTATATGTATATATATATTTTAATTTATAAGTCTGTCTATTATCGTACGTTATAGTAATAATGATTGTATACTATCGTGTTAGGTGTTGGAAATCAACAGTCCGCATATTATCGTGTGTATAAAAACGTTTTTACGCATTTTTTTGCGTTTTGTACAAGTATTTTTTCAGTTTGAAATGTATGTAAGACACGTGAACAGATAAAAAAAAAACATTTTTTTCAGATGAAACAATTTCGATATAAAATCCAGTCGTGATTTTTTTAAAAATGTTTTGATGTGATACCTATGTAACGTTTGTTTTATATATTTTGTGTAATGATTTAAACCATATGTGATTATTATTATTATTATAATTATTTTTATTATTATTATTATTTTTATTATTATTATTATTATTATTATTATTATTATTATTATTATTTTGTACGAAACACGGCCTCACGTGCCTTAGTATTACGGGACCAGTGTAATTACTAATAATAATTAAGAAATTATATACGCTCTCGTGTAAATTAATATTATCATGTTAACGTTACAAAAAAATTGTATACTGTTTAGTGTTGCATAATATATTATTATAATAATGAAAATAAAGGTTCCCGGTATTTTTATGTGCCAGAAAATACGAACGAAACATATGTAATTATTATTATTATTTTACTGCCTCTCTGTGTGATGTACGCACAATATTATTCCGAAAGAAGACACTAGTCGTGTGTTATGACTTGTGATAAAATATAATGCACATAGTAAAATATTAAATTATATTCAGACACAAAGACAACATTGTAACGTACGCGTCTCTTGCGTCTGGCAAAAACAAAAACCACTGCTAACCGAGCTACTCTGCCTACTTATTTTTTTTTTACCTATTTTGTAGTGTGTATAATATGATATAATATTATTCGACCTTGCATTATTTAAAAACTTTTTTTTAAATTTTTGTCTTCCCCCTCTCACTCCCTCCTCTCGCTCACACTGTTGTTTTACTTCTCCCATTCGGCGGCCGAGTGTATCGACGACAAAAAATTAAATAAAAATAAAAACGTTAACGTTCCGCCATTATTATTCGATAATTATAATTTTTTCCGTCTACTTATTTCTCGACATATCCGTTTTGTCAGCTCACCGTTTTTTTTTCTGATGGTGCTCGACATTTGTTGTTGTATATTATATTGTATAGCAGCGGTTCCCAAACCGACCGAGCACTTGTTGTTACTTGTCAGACCATGTTTTTGGGGTTAGGTGTCGGTTTCAATTACCAACGAGTTCTTCAATGACGACACCAATAATTTTGAGATTACATTTTACATTATTTTGTACCTATACGCATAGGCGAAAATAGGGGTGGGCTTTAGGGGCGAAGCCCCAAAACCTTTCCTACATTTTTTAGATGTTTGCTACTTACACGAATGATTCATTGAGTACCTAAGGCTCCCCCCCCCCCCAAATCTCAAACGATATTGGCGCCAATGACTATATTATTATGTACCTATGTACGCAATTAAACAATTCATCATTTCTTTTGTTTCAACAATTTAAACACTTAAATTACAAATAACAAAGAAGGTTATTATTATTATTATGCGTTCAGGTATGGGCCAATTTCATATTATGTTATTCATAGGTGGGCAAAGGGGAGGGCGTGAGAAATTTCTGGCGATCGGGGAGTATTGAATGTTAAGAACGAAACGAGAGTCAACATATCCACACATTCTATCGTACAAAATAATACAATCGTCGAGGTGTTAAAATATTTTATAACGTATAGAGGTGCACGAAAGCGATACCCAAACCGTGCGTGTCGCGGTAATGATAATAATATAATGATATGTGCATAATATTAAACTATATTATGATAACGTATAGTTTCGCGTGTAAGATTACCGAATTCGAGTGAGATGATATTTATTATTTTTTAACACATATTATCCATATAATATAGATACGTATCTAATAACCCACCTGTGCTGTCTGTCTGCCTACCGCCGCCCGTCTTTCCTATATAGGCTATACGCATACGCACAAATAACATTATCATCGTTCTCATATTATATTATTACGATTACTATATATTATATTGTTATGCCATTATTATTATTATTATTATTATCATTACGATTACGATTACTGTACAGTTGTGCGTCGTATAGTCGTGCGGAATGTCGATATAGTAATGTACATACGATATACCTAACGTGTTGTGCGATTGATAAATATAAAAAAGAACAATGTTCGTAAAACACACACTGTACGTTTGTGGATTTCGAATAGGTTTTATTTTTTTCACAATCCGCACGCGGTCGCCTCGCCAAGGCGAATCGCGCCTCGCACATGCCATTGCAGGTGCACATACGATACCAATATTTAATATCGTGCACATAACGTAAATTATGACATAGCCACACAGTTAGGTCATGAATGCATATTATATATACATACATAATATATGATATATTTTATTTATATTATATATACGTACGTCGTGTTTGTGTGTGTGTGTACCGCGCTGCCTATAAATTATAACGACCGATTTGGCCTTGAATTTCCGCCGCCTAATTAACTTCCGGAAGCCAAGTCTTGCGACGCGACTGCCTGTACTGTGACTGTATTGCCTACCTATTTTACTCGTCGTCGAGCTCGTGCGATCGTTCCTCGACGATACGCTTCTTTCCGAATTCTGTCTCCGAATACCGCGATATTATGTATATTTGGTTACAGTGGTATATGCTCAGCGGTATAGTACCTTCGCGCCCGCCGTCAAGACTTGTCGTCGGTAGTTTCGTCGCATTCGTCAAAAGGTGACCCGAACCACGTTCGAGACGTGCATTTTCGTCACCGTTTTTACACGCACGGGGGGACTGTCGTCAACCCCGCAGAAGTGATATAATACTTATACTTATAATATGACGAGGGCACGGTTAAAAAAACAGAGAGCACGTATATATTATACGACCACCGTGTATCGGCCGCCATCGAAAATAAATTGATAACGGAATTCCACGTGGTAAATATTTCGTAAAAAAAAATTGATAAGCTTATAGTATGATCTTAGATTAAGCACTATTAGTGTGATAAAATATGGTGTCAGTTGACGCTTATGAAACACCTGTCTAACAAAATATATTAATTCCAATATTTAGTTAACAGTTGTTCATACACGTCCCATAGAAGAGGCTATACCCCATTTAGCCTCAATGATTCACCGATCTATATACCTACTTGAAAGTAAACGCGACATAGTGTGATTCAGTAGCAGTCAAATCGGTATCCGTTTGATATTGGATACTTTAAACGGCGAGCTGAATTGATATCCGATTAAATTTGAGATAGTTCACCAAGCATGAGATAGTCATAAGTGCACCTACTCACATTTTCATTCTCATTTTTACTTACCGCGAGCTTGGTCGTTGTGGTTCGTAAAAACCGCGATCTACGAGCACTAGGATCTATATCTATCTATACGAGGTCACCAATTACAATTTATGAAAGCCCATTAGGAATTCAGGACATTTTCGGGAAAAACCGAGAACCATTGGAAACTTTAATTAATTCATCAGGAAAAAATATTAATTTAAAATTTAAATTATAATTTTCTGTCGACAGAAAATAAATTGGCGAAGTTTGATGACCCCCCATCTACTCGAGTGGTTATTCCGGATGTTGGTAAGGAGCGAAGAGTGGAGATGAATACCGTTTCCAGTTTTCGCGTCCGGGTCAGGATTGTGGTTGTTGTTGTTGTTGTTGCTGCTGTTGTGTGCCGTCGGGGTTTTTCGCACGTTACCTACGCATTGGCGTCTACGTCATTTGTACGACCGGCGTCCGATTATTATTGTTTTTTCGGCCGGCACCTATCATTTGTCCGCGGTCGCCATCGTGTCCCGGTCAAGTCAACACATGATTTCAATTAATAAATTATAATAATAACAATAATTTACTTAATGCGTGTCTTAATTGCGGTAAGTCCTTGGTATTATGCGTATGACGTGTAGGCCTAACCTAACCCGACCTACCCGTGTGGAAAATATTATGCTCGTGGTTCTGACGTCAAGACCTATTAGAGTCGTAAACACAAAATAATCGGTCCACTCGTCGTAATCGTATTATTAATTTTAAAATAAATTGTGCGGAAATCCTACGCACACAGCACACACACACACACACACACTTACAACGCTATTCGTACTCGTGTGATCCGCGGCCACGTCGGTCGAGAGGAGGAATAATATTCGCGAGCGGCGATTCCGTTTTCTGCGGTTTTGCACTAGAAATATATTATAATAATATGTTAAATTTTCTCATTAGCATCGGTGATATCTGCTCACGTTCGTGATTTACATATAACGAATATTATACTTCGTTAGCGCTGCTGCAGAGTCCACACCAGGTGTACCTGCAGGTATACGTATAATAATAATATGTAGTTATAATATATAATTTATGTGTAGTACCTACCTACCTACCTACCTACCAACTAAATATTATACATATGTACTTTTAGAGCGATGTCTAGTATAATATACAGTGGATAATGCGTTTTTACAGCCGATCGACAGCCACGGATATTATGCACACACGTCTGCTGTTGTATATGCGTAGTCGTGTGTGTTTCTCATGTTTCTATATACTCGTACATATGGGCAATGATATTATTACACCTACGCGTATTATCGCGGCCCGGGTACACATCGAGTACCTATACGAAATCGTGGTCGAAATCACTGGTTTGTTTGCTGGTGCTCTGAATTTTAAACGTTAATAACAAACTATATGTATCATTATAATATGTAAGTACCTACTGTTGTTTATATTTAAAGGATTTAGGTACCTACATATTATATAGGTGTATCGAAAGGTTAGGTTAGGTCGGACAATTTTTTTACTGTAGGTATTTTATATAATATCCTATTAATAAGAAGCTGTGCAGTAAAATGTCGATATCCGTCTGCAATCGATAGGAAATAGGATTACAGGTGTTACTTTGTTTTTAAATAGGTAATCCGACACATTTCCCCTCAAGAAATCGCTAAAATCAATTGCAGAACGAGTAAATTAAGAGCCGCGACGTTATATACACACAATATAATCTATTGTCTTATCCGTCTTACCGATGCATAATTTTTCATTTTTTTTTTTTATATAAGAGTGAATATTGACTTATGATACAATACTTAAAAGCAAGACTATTATCTATATAGAACTCCCACGTTGGATTATTTTGATATTTTATTTTATAATATTATCCAGTATTTCCTCTAATATTAAAAACGAGAGAGTTTAATGGATTACTCTGAACGTAAACTTAATGTATGTTGTGCGTATGTATAAGACGGAGACGACGAATGCGCGGGCATGATGGCATTTGAAGCTTTTACTCATATTATCATAATACGCATATTATATTTGTTATTCGAACTATGGAGACTCGCCGACAAAAAAATAAATGTTTAAGCTGTTCCTCGACATGCGCCCCACAATCGTAATAAAAAAAAAAAACAAGTTCACGAATATTTGTCGTAATTGTTTGTGCAACTATAGTGATTTGTATAAACGACACTATACAAATTAAAGTAAACAATATCTTCGAAGGCGGAGTCACTTGGAATTTAAGTATTTTTATATTTTAAGTGCCTATATCGCACAATATAATATTGTTTGTTTTTAGTAATTATTCTTAATCAATGTTTTTTGTCAACCAATTTTCATTAAGCCATAATTATTGTGTTTAAAAGCCTTTGCAATTAATTATATATATATAATCTTTTTGATTTCAAATAAAAAAAAAAAAAAAATAAATATGTTTATCATAAGTAGGTGTTAAACAGTTCTTAAATCACTTTTTAATGGTTTGTTGTACAGAACTCAGCGTGAACTTGGTTTCGATGATTTATTTCCACATCTATGAAACGGAACAAACATAAAAGTAACTAAATACCTTGGTGTTTACTGTATAGTTATATAAAACAAACGTCCTCTAAAGTCGGAATAGAAATATCAACTAGATAGACTATTTTTTTTGTTAATTACTGTCATCTGAAGTTTTATTTAATATACGAAATCGCTAATATTTTTACAAATTACGAATACATAATAAACGCAAATGGTTTTTTTCATATACATTTTGATAAACATGTAATTTAAATCATTAAAACTAGACATTTTGATTCAAGGTTACTCACTGTGTAATATCACTAATATAATAGTCATAACTCATTACCTACTTATAATATGTTCAGTACGTTTCTATAAAATCATAATAATTCATTGCCTAATACTTAATACGCGATTAAACTTGAAATCGTTTACGATCATCATGTAGAATATTATAATATATTATAATATTATATGTTTAGAGATGGTCACTATAATAATTTCTCTCGGTTCCGAACGGGTTGGATGGTACTTATCGAATAGCGCCGCAACACGATTGCGCACTTTTTCCTTTTTTGACCAGACTAATTACAACACAATTATTGTTCACCAAATTTGAAACACGATTGCGCCGCCCCGATCCCTTTTTACCTGTTAAAATCACAACACGATTGTGCACCGACTGATAGTGTATAATATACTATTCATAATTATAATATTTACAACATAAAATTATCTATACAATACACACATTATGATCTATAGTTTTTATATTCATAATATTCATGCACTCAATAATATACTAACTGGTAAAATCTAACTGGTGCTGGAAGTGTATATTTACCGTGTCGATTAAAAATGTACCCATTACGCTCAAGGAAACATTCGGATACTCATATATATATATATATATAATAGTAATGTGACACATTATAGGAATGTTCCCGAGAATCCCGGGAACAAGGAATATTTTGGAAATATTCTATTACTTCTTAGGAATAATTAATTAACTAATAATTAATTCTCCTTAAAAAAAGTTGATTTTTACGAATACGATACGGTACCTACCGGGGAAATGGTATTTTATCACGCATTGATTTAAAAACTGATCTTTACACACCGACGACTGTCATAATATTATTTGAAGTGGATATAACTTGAATATTAGACTACTGCTTGTGTCCATAATATATTTTTGAAATCATCAAAACGTCTTCTGCAATTATTCTCTTAAATGATATTAGCGCCAAAAATAATAATTGTCGTTTGAATAATAATAATTATATACCTACAACTATAAGTTGAATTAAATATTATTGATACACAATATTATAATCAACAGACATACGAGTTTTAATTTTCCCTATTAATTCCCGGGCTTGGAAATATTCCAATGAATTTCCTGAAATTAAATTCACGGGAATTTTCTGCGGCATCACTAGTTGGTTACACCCTTGCGATTTTCACGATGATTGCACATATGACTAGCATGTTCTTTGCTCAATAAACGGGCACGGCATTTAATGCTATAATAATGCCATGACCCATCACCGCCAACCGGCCGTGCTGAACACTATTAAGTCTGGCAGTGAGAGATCTATTATACCGAATTATCGTGCTGACGCCAAAATCGACTCTATCTAACGTATTGATCATAATATTATCTTAATTATTACGATCTGATGTTTTGTAATAAAGTATATAATAAAAGATACCGATGAGGTATAATTATTAGGTACACCTCTGCTACGTACCAAGCAAATTAGAAAATCGATACCTAACGGTTTTTTATCAGTCGCGTTTGGTCGTGTATACGTTGGGTATGTGTGCCACTATTATGACTATGTGGTATACGCGTTCACAAAATACATATATACGTACTTATAACTATATGTATAGGTTATTATTAAGTATTCGTAAAATTGCTTTCTGAAGAAACTCAACTGTTATCGTTAGAGCACACAGTGCTTGTAAAAGTGGGCAAAAAATACTAACGAAAATAATCCACTCGAGTTAATTAAGTCGACTCAACGTTCAGAAAGCTAAGTACCTACCTGTGTGATTAGCCACTCAATAATATATTATACTGGGTGATTCACCAAGCATGCTCAACCCCATTTTTAGCTTTAATAATAAATGCATTCAAATTCTGATTTTTGGAATTTGTAAATATACTCTAGCCCAATTTTTTGTACGATTCAAAAAGTGTTCTGTGGCGATACACACTTTTGTTTTTCAAATGAGTTGATCGATAATATTAATTACTAAAATTGTCCAAATTACTATAGTCACCCCCCAAATATATTCAACCAATTATCATGGACCTAATATCATTAATACACAAAGTTAAATAATTTGAAAACTATTCTAACTCTAATTTTGAATTAGGTACATCAACATTTTCAGAAAAATTATCCACTAAACAATTTACAGTAGAAAAGGAGGGTTTTTATTTGAAAATATAGTCTTAGAGTATAATAATTATTTAAACATTCTAAAAATCAGATTTTGAATAAATTCAATATTGAAGAAAAAATGGGGTGATTATGCTTGGTGAATCATTCTGTATAAGATGTTTCTAACTCTAAAAGTGTTAAGTTAGAATGCAGAAAAATATTTAAGGAATATTTAAATATTCAGTTGAAAAAAAATTAATTATTTTTTTTAATTACCATTACCAAGTTACAGATTAGTGATTGAGTAACTTTCAGATTTTTTTTAAATAACTTACCATTTTGTTAAAAATGTATCATTCTATTCTTTAAATCTTTCTTATTGCACACCGCTGCACTGTAGTGGTTTAGGCAATCATAAGATTGTGTCTACTAAATTTTCGAATCAAGAAATATTTATCTGTTTACTTTTATTCAAAATCAATGTTTAAACAGCGTGATCAAACCAAAATATATTTAATCGACTTTTAATTTCACCTTTCACCACCGTTATAGGAATAGGATCGTATAAACCAACTAAACATATTTATTTATTATTTTATTTAAATCAACTGAAAAAGCTAAGTTGTTATACAATCAACTAGTTGATCTATAGTTATGTTATTAAGATTATAAGAATGCTATTTAGTAAATATTAAAGTTTAAAAGCTTAAAAAAGATAAACTCGGCTTTAACATTTTTAACAAGTTAATGCCCACCTTTAATAATATAGTAGGTACTTATAAGAATATTCATGGGCAGTTAAACGACCATATTAATAGTAGATTAACATGTAAGTAGGTTATTATAGACTTACAGCGTTTGCTGGTCTTATATTGACAGTGGTGCATATAGGAAAAAAATTTATTGGTGCCTCAAGCCCTCAGTTTTTTTTTTTTATAAAATGTTTATCAATTAAATATCTAAAATATTATATTCGTGTGTTTTTAGGGGGCTTCTTTAAGTTTTTAAGGGGGGGCAGATTAGCCCCACAAATCCCTGCTATTTCCACCATAAATATTGTGCCCGAGTGCCTATACATTAATGCGTATTATTGTACTAGTAAAAAATCGTTTAGAAGTCGTAGAAAGATCTAAGTCGATTGGACAGATCCGATTGTCTACAAAGTGTCTCGTTTTTATTTTTACAAAAATCATTACGTCGCACGAGATGACATTCTGTGTAATGATGAAAACGTATATTAATACTGGCTGCTGCCCCGAAAGTGGTATTTTCCTCGACGAAGGTCACCGCTGCCACCGCCGCCACCCGCGTCTACCGGCAAAACTATAATATTATAATACCTACCTGGCTGCAGCTACAATGGAATAATAATATTATAATAAGCTGCGAAAACTAACATAATAATATTATTGTTGGATTTCGCACGTCGCGAACCGCCGGCGCCAAACACATGCATCGTGTTCCATACACCTAACGTGTAACGATGAGTAGTGTACGAGTAGGTACCTATTATAATTAATATTATTTTTTAATAATATTTTTAGAATAATTTTTACCATATAGCCGTAACCGCGTGACGCTCGAGCGCATATAAAACACTCGCTGTAATCGGCCTGCTGCTGCTGCTGCTGCTGCTGAACGACGACGACGGCATTCCCGCGTTTCGCACACACCAGGTGATCCATTTGACTGTCTGCACTCGCGGTTTTGAAAAATGTTATAATTCGTAAGAAAATATATATATTTTTTGTATATAATTTGATGTAATTTTAAAACAACATTTCTGAAAAAAAATATTATTCACTATTTTTCTATCGTTATAATTTTTAAGTTTTTACTTTTTCGAAAGACGCCATACGTTATTTATTTCATATCCCGAAGCAGAATATAATCCGGAGTATTTCAATCCATACAAATCAAATTTCGGACAAGTATAGTTCATTAGTTATGAGTTATTACGCAAAGCATTTAAAATTTAGATGACCGAAGTAGAGTTGTACAGGAGTACTCTGCAAAATGTTGTCCACTATACTCCGCTAATCTGAACTTTAAATACTTGACTAATTTTCCGAAATTTGTAGATTTAGTAGATTCAAATAATTCAAATTTTATTTTGATTAGAAATATGAAATAAAAAATGTATGCTGTCTTTCAAAAAAGTACGAAATTAAAGAATTACATCGATAAAAATAGTGAACAATATTTTTTTTCAAATTATGAAAAAGAAATACTTTCAAAATAGTTTAAACTTTTCGGATTAATGCGGGTGTAGACACTCAAACGGATCACCCTGTACGTACATTATCGAGACGAGCATAGGTACACGATGCGTATATAGGTATTGTTATGTAAATATGTTTTCAGCGAAAAAAAACCCGACACGCCTTCCTTCCCCTCTGATAAACATATGACGTACGGCGCACGATAATGATATAGGTAGGTATAATATTATAAATTGAATATAATATTATTGTGTACATTCGCGCATATTGTATTATAGACTTGCCGTAACGAAACATTTCCGAAGACGAATATAATAAGGGTAGTCCGTCATATATTGTGTTTACATTTTATACGCGCCAATCGTGCGCATCGAAAGACTCGCGGTCATCATTAATGTATACGCGCGATTAGACTTTGTAACTTTAATACTTACGAACCGTTGCGCCCATATTGTTTGTTCGTGGTTAGGGTTGTATACAAACTCCACTGCGAACGATTTCAACGCACGTTTGGCAGGTGCTCTGTTTATTATATTGTTCGGCTAAAATCTTCTGGGTATATATATTATTATGGTCCGTCTTTGTGGTATCGATGTCCGGGAATATTAATTCTTAGACTATCTATACATAATAATAATTTTTAATCTCGACACCCGAAATTCCTCTCCGATTTCCACTCCTTAATTCCTTTATCATCAAGCTTTTAAATTTTAATTTATCGACGTTTTCTATTGTTTTGTTGTTATTAAACTATCCGAGCGCGCGGCGTGCAGTGCGCCGGGCCAAGTTCAAGCAGCATGCTGTTTATCTTTACACGAACCAATTCACCCGGCTTTTCTCACCCTCGTATCTCTGCCTCCCCCCCGGCTTACTCGGCTTTTGAAATTTGAACCATTAACTAATCCGAAATAGCTTAGAAAAATGTAAACAATTGAGCCCATAATTTTAAGCCATTTGAATATGGGAGACTTTCAAAGTTCACATTTTTATAACTGACTAACTGACTTGAATTGCAAATTGCAAGGCATATTTTCCCGTATAGGTAAAAACGTGAAATTTGGAACACCGATGATTTGTCATATTATAGCATAAGTAAGCTATGAAGGCAAATTGCAACTTTCTTAAAATCACCGCCGCTTGAAGGAATGGAGTTCCAAGCGCGTGAAATAATAATAATAATTTACGATGGCAACCAGTAAAAATAAACAAATTATAAGTGTGGTGACTATAGTAGCAAAGCGAAAAGAAATGTCAATCGTTGACTAGAATATTTTTATAAAATATAGGTACCTACTAGTTGTATTATCGACTCCAACTGGGTTAAAATGAATCTATTTTTCTATCGTTCAATCGTTTGCCATTTTGCTACATTTTACAAGCCTTTATAGACACAATTATACAATGATTACCTACTTTTATTATTTGTTACTTCTTGATTCTGGACATATATTTGACAAAAACTGGAGACAATAAAATACACATAATTCCTTAAGTGCCTAGTAAAAAACAAAGACAGCGCCTGAAGCTAACAAAAAGCAATGATATATCTCCGTCAGAAATCTAACCGTTAAGAAAGACAAAGTTAAAGACCATTTAACAAAAAAAGTCTGCAGCCTATCAATGTAGTGATTGATCTACATTGTGGCACTCTTTTTTTAGTCAATACTCTTTAGTCTACTTTACTTCTATTTTTATGAGTATTGAGCAACTACCTCCTATTTTAAACGCACCAACTGTGCGTATCAAAAGACTCGCAGTCAATAAATGCACGTCCGATTAGACTTTGTTCTTAAATACTTCCGAATCGTTGCGCCCGTATTGTTTGTTTATAAGGGTTTCGGGGTTTCGGCTCACGGCCATTGTGATTATTCGGGCTAATATATAGATTATTCGGGTGTCAAGGTTCTATATTATGAAGATATTTTTTTAAAAATAATTTTTTAACATTAAACACATACAATATTCTTCTCTTCTTAATTTTTCATCATTTTTATTATTCAACAATTTTTTTTTAAATATTTATTATTAGAAAAATTAAATTTCTACAAAAAGGTACAATGAGTAATCTGTTTAATCGTATATATAAATAATATATAGCATGAGAAGATGCGGTATTCCACTCATACCGACTATTATTATTAAACTAACCGTAAAACGTACATGCAGAAATAGAACGTTATAAAAAAATAAATAAACTGGTCAAGTTACATAATATATGTGTTGTATATATGGTGTGGAATAGTTTTCTACCGAAAACGACCTTTCCTCCTTGCTAAATTGGTGCTAAATCGCAAAAACACACGTGTCGTTTTCGTTTTATTCACCCAGGTTTCGTGTTCACTGCCGATTCTCCTAATATATTACTAGTATTGGGTGATTATTTTGATTATTTTTGATTATGCGTCACACGAAAATTATTAACACTCTTTTCGTGTCTTCTAGAAGAAAATCTATATCGTCAGCTATAGGTAAATAGGTTAATTTGGAGTAGACAGATAGGCACAATCATACTATCTAATCTAATCTATTAATCTAAATTTCTTTAAAATAACGATAGGAATACTTACCTTTTTTTCGTAGCAGCAGCCCTTATATTTTATGACAATTTAAAAATCAGAAATTTTGATTTACATTTCGTTTTGTTTTTAATCGAACCACTATACTTACACGTGAACATTCAAACCAAGGGTCGGAGATTTGACCATTACCGATATATTTATAAGTTCCTGTTCACTATAAACGAATTACTTAGTAAGTAGTAACGTGCACCGTTTTTTTTATATTTTGATAATCAGTAAGCCGATCTGATATTATGTACTAATTAGAAAAAGTTATTGTGACGTCATATATATATATGACATTATGTTATACTAATCTATGTATGATCGGCGGATTTTAAGTCGCTTAAAACTATTTGTGTGTGTGTGTGTTGTGACATTGTGCTTCACGCGTCGCGGCATCTCACTAATACTTTAAACTGCACGACTGTATAAGTATAACGTACTTTAATTTGGTAAACTTATATGCATATTATGCGTATAGTACCTATGCCATACTCTGTGACACTCCGATCGATATCTGTTTAATATTTCAACAAATGTTATCAGTCGTCGTCGTCTCGTGCGGAGACTACTTACCTACCTACCTATATGGTGTTACGACATTTTTAGAAAGTAAACTATTATGTTATAATGTGCGTTGGACGATGATTTTGGATGATTTCAAACTGTTGCCGTCGACTGGCAGCAGATGACGGAAAGATGGCTGAGCTCGTTGGGGGACCACGGCGATGATGTGCAAGACGTGCAAGTGTGTACCTATGCAATTCACATGCATATCGCAGAACGTATTTAGTATATATATTTATAAGTATTTATAGCGAACTCGCACACTTGGCATACATTATTTTACTGTTAATGAAAATAATAATATTTAATTTATACAACACATAACCTGGTCGTTACGTAAGTGTATACACTGAACAATCGATCAAATATTATGAACGGACGATCGGCGTGTACTTAAAAACTCAAACAGTGGCCTGTGCACGTTTGAACAAGGATCAAAACCTGCCTAACAAATTACAGTAAAAATTATGTAAATAATAGAAAATGTGACCTCAAATAAATTCAAAAACTCTTAAATTCAGAATTTGAATAAATTCATTATAGGTACTAAAGGAAAGATGGGCGTGAGCATGATTGGTGAATCACTCTCGGTGTTACCTACACAGCTACCCACAATGATTATGTACAGTTTAATTATATGATTTTATTTTTTTGCTCCTAGTCGATATATCTTCTCCGTATTGTCTCTACATACATTATAACCTAACCAAACCTATATATATATCGATGTGCCTGTTCAACGTGGTGCTTTATCCATAGAAAATTCCACTTGCGCAATATCCGCAGGTGAGTACAAAATTAGCAGTAATACAACCAATTTGTCGATTCAACTAAATAGTATATTATGCATATAAACAGCAGAGGGCGCACGATGAACTGCAGCAGTATTATGAATATAGCCGGTAGCGGTATATGGCGAAATGATTTTTTTTTTTTGCATAATATTATTATATAATAATATATTATAACGACGACGATGTCACTATCGGTCTATTTGACCGCGACAAAAATCTAAGTTTTCCTACAGTGGAGTCGAAACCTCGCTACGGTTTTTATTAATTGTAAAGCGAAATATAATAATGTGTTATTTTTTATCCTTTTTTATCTTTTTGCGTCACTACAGTAATTCAGAGACTATAAAGTATCTTTGACGGCATATCACTTAAATCCGTCGAAACACTATCATGACGTAGGTACTTAAACAATTATTATACATAGTGGTTAGGCGTTTCGAGTGCGTTAACCTGCCAATTGGATAATGGCGTAAAGCGCAACGACTTTGGAATCGCATACTGCCATTGCAAATATTATTGTCAATGTCACGATCGACTTTGTAACGGCGATATTCATATATTATATTATTGTGACGAAGTTTGGCCGGAAATCAAAACAGTCGGCGTACATAATATAATATTATCGTTATGATGTGAGACGTTCGTCGGGTTGGCGCGAGGTGGAAAAATGCATACGACCACAACCGAGGTACCTACAGTGCAGAATTCATTGTCAGTGTTTGAAGTCTGAAACATTTCGCAAAAACGCGAGACATTGAATTTCCTTTTTTTTACCACAAATATTTACGATTAAAACTTTGAATGCCGAACGCGGTCGACATATTATTTGGTTCTTACGGTTTTCATATTTAATACTTGTAGCGCAAAACTATATAATGGTTTTTTTTCTCATGAATTTTTTTCTCAGTTAATCACTATCTATTATTATGAATACATATAAATCACCATTATTGACGGTAAATACATGACAAACATATTTGATTTGTGCAATTTTATTGTAGCAAAAGAAAATTATACACTTTTTAATTATTATAAAATTATTGCTTTTGTGGTGTTAACAAATTTTATATTTATTTGTACAAAATATTTTACATATTTTTATCATAATATTAAAGAAAATCACTAATAGCAAATGTTTTTAAATTTTGAACATTTATAAAAAAAAAAAATTATTAACAAATTATTATTGAAAATATTTCACAACTTTATAATTGATTTTATGACATTGTCAAACGCTAATTATTTATTAATTCATTATTGTGATGTTCTATACATCTATACTCGACGAAGAGCTTAGCAGGTAGTCATCGATCATCATTGTCTTGGTGAAGTTCTAAATATATAATAATTTAATTACGACGATTATAAGGTGCACAGTTGACAGGAAAATCGATAAAAAGACTGAATAAAAAAATCTTTATAATATTATTTTATTGTAATTATATCACGCGCGGCTATTGCAGAAGAGTTGGTATCATATTATTCGGATGGGCTGCTCGCAATTATTGTTCCGATTCTAGTTTAACAATGTTTAACTCACTATAAATATATTAAACAGTTCTTGCAAGTAGTTGCATGTGTGTGTGTGCGGTTTTTTTTTTTTAAAGAATATTTGTATTCTAATAATGCTCCGTGGCCTATAAAATACCTGGTCGAGTGTGCGTTATAATAAAATATATGACGTTCAGGCTGGCGTATCGTACAAAATTATAAATAGCATAAATATTCAGCAATCCGCCGCCCGAGATCGAAAAGTTTAAGACCTCAACGACGGTAAAACGTACGGGACGTAGCCTTTACAACGTGACAATGAAAACTCAACCGATTTTGCATAAAAAAACAGCGATTTATAATCATTACGATATTGTACGCAGGTTTTGATGAAAAAATTAAACTCGAAATAAACGTTTTTAATTTATTTGTTATTACGATTACGTTTTCATACATTTTGAGATTAAATGTAACGCGCGTGCCCAGAGCCTGGTGTATTAAGCCAGGATAGAAATTCGCAAGCACCCCTGTATTACCTCTCCATATGGGTGGTCTTACCTCCAAATGGTCGATAGCTTAAAATATTTTACTAGGTACCATACTTTACAAAAAATAATGGATATTAATAAATCGGAACTTGAAGTATAGGTACTAATAAATTGTACCTCAGTGATAATGTTGATTTGTCAATTTTTTTTATAAATTGTTCTAATCTAATAATTATTAGTCACATGACACACACCGGAAATACGTTGGCCTATTTTGACCAGAATATTATATTATTGGTTTGAAATGGACGTTAAACAGACGGCTTCTCGAGCGTTGACTAAAACGCAAAATATGTTGAGAGCCGGTTGGACCCTATATGTCCTATATTATAACTTATATACTGTACAAATTTACAATATGTAATTATACACTATCATAATTTATTACTCATTGCTATATACATGTGTATCTGGATGTTACTGAAATGTTTCACTGCCGCCAAAAATCGCGGTCATGCCAACTGATAACGATATAAAGTTTTGGGACCAGCTGTGCAAGAACACGCTAATTACACGCTAAATATTGGTTAAAAAAAAAAATTGGAAATAGGTTTTTTTGTTATGTGGTGGGGGGAGGAGGGAGTTGGAGACACGTGTCTACAGCCTCCCTCCCACCTAATTTTTGACTTCACGCCTAAATAAAATACACGAACATTACAAAAGTTAGCAAGTACAATAAACATATATCAATCACATGCTAAATATTTGCCAATTTTTTGGTAAAATTTTAATGCATATGTGGAGGAGAGGGTAAACTCGTACAATAATTATGAAATAGCCAAATTTATCACAGACACTCCACATTCCTAACAGTGGCGGATTTAGAGGAATGGCAAGAGGGGAATGGCATAATTTTCTCACCATAGTTTTTTAGGAAATTTAGTGGGCGATGTGCCAATAAAAATTGTCATTAGGTATATTACATATTTTATGGAATGATCAATGATAAAATTATAACGTTTGTGACGAATAATGTTGAACCTGCAGTATAACGTTTTTAGCTGTTTCTGGCTAACCCTATTGACACAGAAACGTGAATAAAAAAAAAGCAATATAGGCTGAGAATATAATCGTTTATGAATGAATGTATTAATTTCCATATTTATTCAAAAGGCTTAGGTAGAAAATGTATCGGAAAAATAAGTGCTAGATTTGTGTGAGATCATGAAATATTATAATTTGTTTGATTATATCCGGCATAGTTGACAATATATTATCAAACAATGACGAAATATTTGAAGATTTTGCCAGAACAATTAAAGGTCATTGGAAAAAATCTATTTTATCTTCGGTTTTTATTTGTTTTATCTTTACATAAATGTATTAATATATTAGGTAATTATTTAATAATAAGTATATTTTAATATTCAATTTTAACACATTACCAACATACGTTTAGTTTTATTTAAATGGTATTTGATAATACTCTTACATAATGTTGCATTATGTAATAGGTAAATTAAAGTATGTTAAACATAATAATATACTAGATGAAAACCGGTCTAGGGGGCATAGAGAATTTTGTGGTGTATCGTGTATTGTGCACCAAAATCCTAAATACGCCACCGATTCTTAACGGTTTTCAGTTGGACTGTCTTATATAAGAAATATATCATCGCAGGTCCAGAGATGATCTCTGCTCCGTGTTAGGATTAAATAAAAAAAAAGTCAACAAGTTGGCAGTCTTAATATGGTCGTCGCTAGCACTTGCAGCATAATATATATATATATATATACATTATACATCATGCACGTCTTTTTTCAATCGAGACGACCACCATATGGGCATAATTGTTGTATAATAAATCCGCAAAGTTGACGGTGTAAGTACAATATAATGTGTTTATTTTGTTTTTTTTAAATAATAAAAAAAAATACTAGTTCTTGTCAGTTGTCAGTTGTCACCGATATTGCGTTTATCACATTCACCGTGGTGATGAATTTATTATGTAAATATATTTTGTTTGCGACTCTGCTGGTCCATTTTGGGGCGTTATTTCAGACTTTTGAGTCTGACAGTACAAAACAATTAACCAACAATTCGACCATAATAATATATTCGAACCTCTAGCAAGAGTCTACAATTATTAACAATGAAATTTTTATAATTGATTATTTTTTCTTTAATGAAATGAAAACAAGTAGGTACAGAATAATATTATATCTAATGCAAAATGAATATTTTATTACGTTTTTTATTTAATTAAAATGTAAACGGAGTTTGAATTCAATTCAAATATGTTAAAATGAATAACAAAAATTGAAGTAAATAACAATAAAAATAGTAAAATGACAATGACATAATTTAAATAATAATAGTAACATTGACAACTGTAATAATAATAATAAATCAAATGTATTGGCATGTTTTATCATCAGGTACAAAGGATTATTTTTCAAAAAACGCGTAAAACAAATAGGAATATAAAAAAAGAATAATGGAAATTATGAAAGTTCCGAGACGAGAGACAAGAAAATTAAAATTACCTAATAATACTAAATATTAATATTTTTTTGATTAAAAATGTTTAAGCAAAGGAAATTAGGGAGATAATTTAAGACAGCTAATGTCAAAGTACTTTTAACGTTTAATAAATATATCTACAGCAAAGGCAAATTTTCTTTTAAAAAATGTTTACTTTTACCATTAAATATGTCTAAAACTGTCTAGAAATATATTAAAATATTATTGTTAAATAATAATATTTTAATATTGTACAAATTTTGTACTAAAAAAAAAGTCTATCAATATTTCAATAACATAATATCTGTAAAATATAAAGAGCACCATTTACGGGGTACAAACGCACACCCTTTCAGCCCGCAAATGACGCCGCCCGAACCTATTGAGTATTACTCGTTAGATCGTCAAATATTGTTATTATACGAATAATATACTATATTAATATTATTATTATTATTTTTATTTTACGATTACGGTTTGGCCGCACCATTGCAGTTCGGCATTGCCGTCGCGGCACGTTTCTCCCTTTTTTTTTGCTCATTCCTACCCACATCGGTTGTGTAGTTTTATCCTCAGCCGACCAAAAAAATATCGCACCACTTTGGGCGGCTGTCACGTTACGCGAAAATCTACGACCGTCATTCCGCCTGTCGATCGCGATGCGAATTACGCTCTCGTTGGCAGTCTCGGGGATTGGCCCCCGAAAAAGTGGCTCGTGCCGGTGTGTATAAAAAACAATATTCCGTCGCGTAGGTGTACCAGCTATGTATAAATGCAATGGACGTCGTACATCTGCAGCAGAATACAATATAGTTCCGCCCCTTCCCGGCGGCCTTTTCTAGGGGTCAATCAGACCGTTTCTTTGGCGTATGCACCGTTATGCGTGGTTTTCAAAGGTTCCCAGTTACATATATAGGTACGTGTCTTGCCGGCCGCCGTGTGGCTGAAATTCGTCTCGATTAACCGAAATCAGCAATATCAAACCTATATAATGTGGATTAATAATATTATAGTATAAAGAAATGGACTGCGCTCAATCCGCGATTCTGGTAATCATAAATATAACTACTATAATATAAGATGCCAAAAAATATAAATTATTTAGTATTAAAAGCTACGACACTGTATTAAAATAAATTTAATTTTTAAATCTTTATACTAATAACTATTATACTACATAGGTATAGGTGTATTTGCAGATTTCGGCGAAATAAATTCGATATCGGACACGACTTGATCGGAGTATGCGTGAATCCTTGCGTAGGTATACTCACATTGTTTGAATGAATGAAAAAAACACTTATATATATTTAATGTGTGTACTTCGTGAATAGTAAATAGTTCGTAGTAAAATCACTCACAAATTCTCTTTGCAGAAAACCGTCTGAGCATCTCTGATCACCGTGTAACGGCGGTATATAGTTAACGTAATAATTTAATATACGCACGCCCATATTATATTACGTACCTAACTCGACCTGCGACCACAGCCGCGGTGTGACTATAGTCGTCGAAAAATGTGCCTCAAAACTATATGAGATAATACGTCATAATATATTTATATTATCATAGGTGCCTATTATACATTCGGACAGACTTTTCATTTCAAACCAACATTTACATACGTCGCGAGTGAAACGCTATTCACATATTGGCGTGGCTTGCGTAAACCACCTCGCTGTACATAATACTCGTTCATAAAATATATATATTATTATATAATATCGATATACTCTCGGACGATTGTTAGTTATTATATTTTAATATTGACATCTCGGAGGAGACGCTCGTGAGTTCTGCACCACGGCGATGAGATGGATTCGAGTCAGTGACGTAGCAAGTTGGCGTGGAGTATGTGTGCTGGACAAAGTGAAAATAAAGAACGCGGAAAAAAAGAAAAATTTATTTATTTATTATCATAGAAAAAAATGTATGATATCAAATTATTATTATTATTAATCTGCACCGGTGCAAACATGTAAAAAAAGCTAGTAAGTCTAATTATATCTACAGTACCTATCTGTTCACATAAATGCTTCGTCGTTCCAAGAAATATTGCAACCGCTCTTTATTTTGAAAAGTTATAACATCATTTTATGTCATTAGAAAACAACATTTTTCAACAGAAATATATTTTATAAAGCAATAAAAGCATTACAAACAATTTAAAGATAAAGAATGAGAACTATATATTGCAAAAGTCAATTTTTTTTAAAAATGTTATTAAGTATACAGTTTTCTTTAAACTATTTAAATTTTTTTATTTTTTTTTCCGTTATTCGTGCTGAAGTTCTCTCCCTGCCATCAGACAAAATGTCAAATCAATCGTAAAAATATTAAATAAACATCAATTTATCGAGATTTACTGTTTGTCGTCAGTCGTCACTTTGTCCTCGTATATATGGATCAAGAGTTATGGACTCGGTGAAAGCCCACATAGACCTTTTAATATTGTACTCAGTATAATACATGTCGTTGTTAAAAATCGATAATAATCATATAATTACAGTCAGTTGATCGCATTTCTAAATTGATCATATTATTAAAATTTTGAATTATCAAAGAACGCATACAACTATAGGTATAATTACTATAGTAACCGCTGATTTATACTCGCTATTATGTTTACAATTCATAAATCTTAATTGGCCATAACACAGTTTTTAAGCCCCCTCCCCTTCATGAAAAAAAAAATCCCGGCTACGTCGCTGATACGCGTTATTATCGGCACGTCACTTTTATTTTCATATTATATAATATTAATAGTGTGCGCGGCAACGGAGTTTGATTTTGAATAAAATTTTCTACGCTCTATATTATTATTATTATGTACAAGCATTTCCGCATACTTCCGCACATTCGCGTGTTCCACGTCCCGTGAAGACTTAATACAATAATATATTTCGATCGTACGTGTGCAATATTATTATTATTATTATTATTATAATCCGCACGCCGATATTAAATACCGTCGTCACGCTCGGAATAATGTTTTTATTATGATTATCGGCGTGTAAATACTATATTATATTGCTCGTGGGATCATATTATTATTGTTATACTCGTTAAATTTGTACAGCCACCGTGCGTTTGGTGTTGCGTCGTGATGGGGCGTGGATTCGAAGAAGAATATTATAATAATATTATACAGTTTAGGGACATTCAAAACTGATGGACGACACCTGCAGCGGTGTTGCAAAGTATATTTCAGAAGAAGCATATTTAAATACGCGTATTGTAAATACTTTCAAAAATGATATTTGAGGATAGTGTTGTAAATACTCTATTTGAACTTCAAATACTTCGTTATCATTTATCACAATATTACATATTATATTATAAAGATCGCATACACCGGTTTTTGATTGTCACTTTAATAGTGCTACACGTAATTAGCCACAGGATTGCCTATTTCATAGTATATTATAATACGCATGTGAATAACTCAATAAAAGTGAAGAAAACAAAGGTGTTGAAAAATAATTGGCTGTATGCTGTATTTTATCAAAGGACCCAAGAACATTTATATAATATTTTGAATGATTTGCCTTCACGAAAACAAAAATGCATTAAGTAAATATACAACCTGTTTTTAGCAGTTAATCAGCTTGGACGGATATTGAATGTCGTTGAGGTATCTGAAATTTTAACAACGACAAAAAAGAGCTTGAAACTTTGAATGCACCATGTCGTTCGAATGCAATAAACAACATTAACAACAGTGCATTTAAAATATTTTTTTGCATTTAGTTTAATATAAACCTAGTTAGGTATACATTTAATTTGCATTCATTACTTTAATTAATAATTATTTATTTATTACATTAATATTATACATTAGGAATAATATAATCTATTAATTAATATATTGTATGAATTGTCACAGTTGTGTAATGCGTAATAAGTGGTTACAGTTTTTTGCCCATTCTAGTACATTATAATATAATACTAGTATAGTTGAGTTATAATAACTCAAAGTATTAAAAAATTATTTAAATACTATTTTAGAGTATTTGTGTCTGTGTCTAGATATTTTTCACTTAATATATTTAGAGGTAAATCGATTCCCCGTAAACATTTATAAATAATCTCAAATTATATAAAATTCACATTAGCATATTTATTTATTTACCTATTAAATGTTTTATTAAAGAAAATATATTTATAGTCTATACAAAAGCATAATAAGTAAGTCGGACAAACAATTAATTTCATAACAGTTAGCAGGAATATGAAAGCTCACAGCAGTGCCGCCTGACAAGATTTTAAACTTGCATAATATTGTAAATTTTTTCAAAGTGATTTTTCACTTTTGTTCTCTCCACAGCAGAAGAACATTTTTAGCAAAACCGTGTCGACATTTTTCCGAGATTTGCAAGATGTTCAAAGAAATTTAAGAAACACCGATATTCGTATCTTACTCTTGTTTTAACCGCGAGTGGGTACGCATTTCTCGAGCTAATTTTAAACGACCATTTCGCCGCCTCCGGGAACGCGGCCCTGACAGCGTGTAACGAACGCGCGGTGACCGGCCCGACACATGGCTTAATAATATTGTCAATCTCTATTTGGAATATTATCGAATTCGAACGCGCCTAGTATTTTAAAAGGTAGGTACACACGCACGCGACGAAATTAAAATATAATATTTCTATTATATAACATATTATTAATATGAGAGACGACGTAGAACCGACTGATTACCTACCTACCTACCTACCTTTATGTTTGTTTTTACGCATTTCACGGTCAGAGAAGGTATGTCTGCGGTAATTGGGTCACGATTCGCGCTTGTGGCGACCGCGGCGACGGCTGCAGGACGTGATGTGTGTACGGGTAAAATAAATCGACTTGTTCGCCGTTCGTCGGTGAATTTGTCGCGTGGAAGGAGTGCGTGCAGCCCGGCCGATGGTTTCGAGTGGGGTGCAGGTGCGAGCGTAGAGTATTGCCATATTATAGTAGGTAGGTATACCTCCTATACGCGTATTATTATTATTTTATATTCCATTTCTTTTAGACTGTAGGTAATGCGTTATATACGCGAGAGTGGATCGCGAAATTATGCATATTGGTTTTACGATTGCGTTGACACGCGCGATTCTTTTTTACGGGTTATGTATCGGTGTGTACAAAACGCTTTATTCTGGGAGGCAAAAAGAAACGGCGGAAAAAAATCGAACTGTTTAACGCTGCAGTGACTATTATAGTAGTATCGGTACTATAATATATAACACGCGCGTGGTACATTTTTCGAGTAATTTCTCGGTTTTGGAGGTACCTAGTTTCAGATACCGATACCGAGGTCTACATAAATGGTACATAAATGGTTTGTAGTTTGTGCTGCAGTTAAACATAACCCCGGAGACGTTTTATGTAAGCTAGCTTAACTATGTATTATGCAATATTTAATCGATGGGTCTTACTTAAATGCTAACCCGTTTAGGACGATTTGAATTCCGCTGGCACTGGTTTTTGATTTATCATTGCTTTTAAATAGTTTCAAATATAATGATGGTCTAGTGCACAACTGCGGTGAGTGACATTTTACAAAATGGTCGGTTGAGGCATTTGAAAGTTCAACTTTCCAATAAACCTACAGTACCTATTGTCGTTGTTATTTCAAAGTATCAAACAACAAATTCACTTATTGGATTGATTATTAACTGTGTCGTATAAATACGTATCTAACATTTTTTCAAGAAATATTATGGAGAATTTCGTGCAACCCATATTTCAGCCACAGATGTCACTATTACTACACCAGTGCACCTGAGTATAGTGACTAGACTGTCGAATTATTCACTATATGCACACTTGGAGTGTAAAATAAATGATTATTTATTGTTATTAAATAAAAGAAATAATAATATTTTAGGCGTATAACCAATTACCATATTATAATACATTAACAATATATTTTATACATAGATATTGCACGTTACAAGTGGAAGTTTGAAAATGTCGATCTTATATTATCGTGTCCTGATATTATATCTGTATTGTCTGTCGTTTTCGTAATATTTTGTCGAACCGAATATTATTATTTACTTACCTATTCATTTTAAGTTTTAACAGCGATCTCGCGGAAACTAGTCGGGTAGGTATAATATAGCCATATAGGTACGAGGTACGTACGAATATAAAATCAATATTTTCTATTATTTTATTCGACGAACGTCGTTGAACGTATCGTCTACACGATTATTGTTAAGAATAAAAAAAGTACGATTTCGATGTCTTTGGGCCAGTTGTTGGCAGTCGCACGGTGGTTCTTCGCTGCATGTGACTATGATTATTCGAGATACGGTATTCGGTTTTCGTTTTGATCCGGAAACGTTGTATACACATACTATATTCGAGAGTGTTTCCTCTTCGATTCTGGCTGTTTCCCAACGTTTTCGATACCTACCTACGACTATTTTCGTTTCCTCCGGCCCGGTTCCGAGATCCGGATAAGAAGACATTTAGCAAAAGCTGATACGAATTGTCTTATCGGTGCGACGGCCGCAGGTTTATGACTTTTGTGTGACGTGCTCGTTACGGCGCCGTTGTTGATGCCGGAGAAAAGTGTAAAAAGGTACTTTTACGCTCCGATGCGCTCCCGCAGCACCCGTCGGGTCGTTTCAATTTAGTCGGGGAAAATACATTATTCCATTTCCTGAATATTAATAACGTTCGTACAATAAAATATGTTCAGCTTCGTAGGGAAACGCAGAAAAATAACGGAAAAGCATATCGATGGTCTTACTTCCGAATGGTATTTACCTACATTGTCGAACGGGTACGTCGAAACATTGGTCGGAAGGGTGAACATAAATCCCCTATGAACGCGTAAGCTCTCAAAGTTAAATTTTGTCGCCATGTCATATTATAATAATTAACAAAATTGTACTGTAAAGAGGTAGAGTTATTAATACGAAACTATTCTGTATCTATTCCTGTAATCTTATTAGCAATATAATGCGATTTATAAAATATTGTAGTTTACAATAAAGTGTTTATTATTTGTTATTCACTAAACTAGTCATCAAACGCGTGTTTTCCAGTTTTTTCATTTGATAAACACAATAAACAAATGAATATGTTATTATTATTTATATTTAAATTATTATCGATTAGTATCGTGGAACGGTAATTTTCTTGTCACAATAAATCATAGCTCCGATCCAATTTGTTGTTACCTATACCTATTGGGTCAATTCACGACGATGAGCACAATATCCCTCCTACTGCGTTGTTTTTAAACGTACCTAGAAGATAATACATTAAATAATTTGACGTATAATAATATTGGTCAATTGTCTTATGACTCATAAGTTATGAGATAGCGTACTAGTCTTATTTTGGTTATAGCCACTATCGTGTAGTTATTGATATGAAATTATATTGAATTTTTTGTTTTTAGAAATGTGTATACATTATAATATATATATATGAATTTATATTATGTATTAGTATTATCAATGATAACATATTATAACACATCATTACATGACAACGATACCTATAACTTGTAACTACACAGTTATTACCACTAAGTATGGACGGTATGGTATCTACGAGGCTCTTTGAGCTCTCGGTATATATTAGTATCTAGTATCTAGTAATTTAAGTCATGTTCTATCTATTACGTATTATGTATACCATTTGCTTATAAATTTGTAAATTGTATTATGATAGAGATACAAGGACCCTTCGAAGTCTTGACGGAAGCGTTATTGAAAAGTAACAATTTATAAGATGGGTAGGTACATATTTTTACAAAGCATAAATAAAATTAATATAAACCGTATTTTATTTTAAAGTATGAACATACATGGGAGATCTAAGATGGGGCGGTCGATAATTATTGGGCCATATCTTATCAATATCTACCTGCTTCGTATACAATATTTGTTTAGATTTTATTATCCAGGTATTGGGCCACATATGAAATACATGTTTTTAAAGAGTACCCGGAGATTGGTCCACAAATGTATAACACGAATGTATAACATTTTATTAAGCACCTATATCATTTTTTTTTTTTTTTTAATAACTTACATACAGCTAATTTTTAATAATGAGATACATATTTCACAAATTTAAATCTGGTTTTTTCCCTTCTTCGTATTTTTTGTTTTACTTGTGAATATAATTCTTTCGAATAAAGTTCGTTTCCTTGCTTTTAACGCTCCTAAAATTTTAATTTTAGTATAAACTTTTGCTTGAAGTTCTTCTGCTTACCGGATTCGATAATAAAGAATCGTAAAAAATTGAGGCCCAACCCCTGGTCTACCTGTTTTAAATGTACAATTTTAGTGGTTAATTACCTATTTTAAAAAAAGCTTCATATTGTGGCCCAATTCCCAGGCGGCCCTGAAATCAATATTATGTACCTACGACCCCGTACGGTGCCGCACTTCAGTATTTACTGAAAGTGTCAATGATTTCGAAATTTTGAACGAAGGCAAACGATTTCTGATGAACTCATTAATCATTACGGAATATTTAGAAATATTTGATCATATCGAATTACACTCAGTCCGAGCTATTACATTTTCTATTATTATTTATTTTTGTTCTTTTATTATTATTATTAATTTCCAATATTATTCACAGGCTAGTATGCACTTATTTTTATGGGACAGTATTAATAACAATAATTACCACGCGTTTAATATGTGTGATGTTTTACGCAAAAATATGTTCGATTATTCGATCATCACATTATAATGGGGACTAATTATAATTATAATTCAATAATTATTGAATAACTACTGATAATATTAAATAACATAAATACCTATTACAATCGGCTGAAAACCCTTTGGCCTTTAGTGGCATATTATTATGATGTGTATTGTGTGAAAGGTAATAAGGTACTCTCACTATTTGACGTGTAATTGCTTTTATTTTTTAGTTCATACCAATACAGAGTGTGCATGGAATTTTTTATAGGACAGATTTGATTACCTAATTTTAAGGTGTAAAAAAACCGAATTGTAAACGTTGGAAATTGATAGAACTAGAATGGATCATGTGATAACATAAGTATATTATATGTATATATATATATAAAGACATGACGAGATTACATTTTTGTGTGTCACAATATATGTAAATAGTGTGTGTGCACTGTGCAGCCATTATAGGTATGCGCGTGCGAACATGTAGTTCTATAATCAATGTTTCGCCCCGGGAAGAAGTATGGGTGGACAGTGAAAATAGGTTTTTTTTTTTTACAGAAACCTGTTATCGGTTTCTAGCTATTATTTTTCAAATAAGTACCACCTCCAATAATAACAGTTTTTTAATAAGTGCATTTTATAGAAAAAAACCAAATCTTCTCGTTTGACGCGACACGCTAGAGTCAAAACTATATTTTGTAAAACCAAATAATTAATAATATTGCAATATGTTTGTAATTCCGAAATCAGCTCGTATATAGTACCGCGGTGCACACCTATATATATCTAAATATTATGTATTATTTAACGTATTAATTGTATGGTTAAGATTGTATTTAACTTATATATTATAATTTTTTTATAATCTAGTTTCGTTAAATTTTAGCTGTAGAGTGGTGTAATGTATTATTATCTTTGGTATTTTCTGTCTCGGTGATATAATATTAACAATAGCGGCAGTATCTACCGCCATAATAATATTACGCCTTTATCTAATGGCTAATATATACAGGGTGGATTCACCCAGCACGCGCGTCCCCATTATTTATTTAAATTTTGATTTTTTTAAGTTTTTACTATACTTAATGACCACATTTTCAATTACTTGGATTTTTATACCATTAAGGGAGTGGCAGCACCACAAACTTCAAGTTTCAAATTAAAACTAAACTTTTTAATTGCAAACTGTTAAGTGAATGTTGTGTAGGTATCTAAATAAAAATTCAAACGAGTAGTTGTTGAGTCATTAAAATGTATATACTAATGATAAATGGTAATGTTCCTTAAAAATAGTCTCACAAAAATAGAAAATAGATTGATATTGGATTTATAATACATAATTTACTCAGTCACGCAGATAATTTTTGAAAATTATAGTTTTTTGATAAAACATTAAGTTCCAAAAAAGACTCAAAAATTAAAATTTCGTTTTAAATACTTAAAAAATGTCAAAAATACCATTTACTAAACAATAATAACTGTCTCACTTTGAAAACAAATAAGTTGGTGTAACTACATGAAGCTTCCTTAAATGGTGCAAAAATCTAAGGATTTGAAAATATGGTCCTTAAATTTATTTAAAAATAGGAAAAAAAAGGTTGTGAACATATGATTGGTGAACCACCCTGTATACACAAATCGAAAAATGCGTTATCGGTGCCACTTGAAAATCGAAATTGTCACGTTTTTGGTTTTATCTTCAGAGAACGTTTTTTTTTGCGATTAATTTCAGCACAATTCCACACTGTTGCCGTCTGTTATTCACTTGTCATTAGGTACTAATCCGTCGTCTAATTACGTACCGGTCGGTATGTACCTACATAATATATGATCGTGCATTAAAAACCGTTACTTTATATAGGTATTAGGTATTAGGTTTAGGTAGGTACCCTAGTATTTCCGATGTATATTATTATTATAGCGTACAAGAAATGTAAAACAACATAATGTATGTACCTACATAGGTACGTTTTCTACTTTTAAATAAAAACATAGGAACACTACACCGAGCATTTCGAGTGCGGAAAAGCAGTATAATTAATATTAATTTGTAATAGAAAATGTACCCAGCCATCATCATCATTAGGTTACCGATTTCTGCGAATGCGTCGAGTCCAACCTGTGACCAATAATCGATGTGACACGCGTTGCTCAATCAATGTCGGTGTAACACGTTCGCATCGACGTTGCTGAAATGGTACGATACGATATACGTCGGAATAAGCATTATTTTTTAATACTTTTAATAGGTAATATTTTTTATTTCTTTTACATTAATTTTTTTAATCATTATATAGACACGCTGCTATTATTAAGTTGCAATAAACTCGAAAAATAACATTTTGTTTTTTTTAGTTTTCTATAGGTATATAATATTTAGGTATATTATATTATAATAAAACTGTATGAAGTAAACCTACTAGCACGTTGGTTGATTGATTATTATAGAAGTATATGCTGCCATTTTTCCCCAAAGCAATTTTTTTGTTTTTCTCTCAATTTTTTATGAAATACCCACGATTGACACTCGACGAAACGCAGTCGTAAGACCGCGCGCTTAATCTCAATATTATTATTAGTGTCTGAAGTAGCTTAAAGTGTCACGCGTAGTATATAATAAGTATTAGTTTTGGATAAAATGCATGTCGTCACGATCGCAAAAGGCAGTCGTCAAACGCCAATGCAAGCCGAATAAAATTCCATTAGTCGTAAACCTGTTGAAATATCAGATTTTGATTCAAATGCGAGAATCGTATAATTATTGCTCATATTATTGCCAAACTGCTGACAGCTGCTATAAATATAATATTATATAGTGTTAAAAATAATTATGTCAAAGAAAAACGGTACATGTATACACCGTTTTAAATGAACTTGTATCGTATATTAAATTGTGTACTCAGACCAATATTATACGTTTAGTAGCCCGTAGGCTGTGTACCTATGTATATGGTACAACAGTTAAATTAATTAGCCGTAGATTATATAATGTTACACGAAATGAGCCCGTTAAATTGTGCACAGTGGAAAAACCTATACAATGAGTTTGATTTTATGTTTGGTCAACGTACCTAACGTTAAAAAAAATGCAGGCAGGTAGGTACTTCGTTTATGAAAATCAATTATTCAAAGATTATTTGGTTAAAATTGATATCATTTAACCTACTTACGGTGAAATTATTATTATACAGTGTTATGTAATTCCAATAAATAATAGGTTATATACGACCGCATTCATGAAATAAACCATAGTGGCTATAATACAATAATTATTATATCTACCTTTTATACTTTTAACACTATAGGTATTAGAATTATTATTATGTAACTATCCTATTGGTATTGAGAAAATTAGGGTTCGAAAGTTGATGACTTTTTTTTTACATAAAAATGCTCTTGGGCTGGATACGACTTTTTTTTTCTGACCGTAACCGATTTTGGCTTTGTTAATAAATTGGTTGCCACTGGTTACATAATATTGTAATGATATTTGAATTTAATTCAAATTATGTTTTTATTTCACTTTGTTATTTTAATTATT
Source organism: Neotoxoptera formosana (assembly GCA_022818045.1). NCBI lineage: Eukaryota > Metazoa > Arthropoda > Insecta > Hemiptera > Aphididae > Neotoxoptera > Neotoxoptera formosana. Next base: position 13,024,489 of record CM040634.1, read on the forward strand.
TATAATTTATTGGTACTTAAAAAATATTTCATAGACAAAATTAACCTATATAACCTATTTCAAAATAAGATGGCACGCTATACTTGATATTTTTCCTCTACAAGAAAAGTGATTTCTAGTTACTTGTTATTCCTCTAAGACATACTTATGATTTATAGGTTTTCCTTGTAGAGAAAAAATATCGAGTAACGTACTACGTCTTTTTTGGAATGTTTTAGACGATGATTTTTTAAAGCTAAAAATCAACTTCAATAACATACGAATCAAAAAAACTAATTTTTGTATTTCATTTTGTGTAATTCCAGATACTTTTTAATAAATTTCCATAGATTTAAAGAAAAATCACAACTATTTTGATACCTATATGATTCATAATATTAAATATTACACTCAACATAAAATTAAAATAGTTTTAATTATATTTAAAACCTGTTTACTTAACAAAATATTTGTATTAATTAAATATATTAATACACTTTTTCATAAAATAGAATTACATGATATAATAGTTTTTTATTCAAATGTATTTTATTGTTTAATGTACACAATTTATTTATGCATACAATTAAATGCATTAATATTTATTACAAAAAGTATAATTTATTTAAGTATTTTTAAGGCTTTTAAATCATTTTGAGGGCATTTTTTAAAACTTTAGCTCATGTATGCATTGTATTTGCAAATAATTTTATTATGTTTTTAGATAATTATCTTTCGAGTACTTGAAATAATGTTTTATGTCCAATACATAATATTTAAGCAGCTTATCGATGCTCTTGAACATTTTAGTGGTTGTGCCGTAAACATTAATTTTGTCTACAATGCGAGCGATACAATTTATTTAATAAGAAAAACAATTCTAAACGTAATACATTTTATCATTTTAAAGACAACAAAAGTTTTCCAAAAAACGTATATCTATAATAAAACTTGAATATTTGGTTTTATTATGATTTATGAGACATGGGTACCTACATTATATCAATTGATGTATTTTAATAGTCCGTTAGTCTGCAGTGTTTGGCAGGTTAAGTTTAGGTTACGATTGTCGATCACGACATTGAATATCAAAATGATATTTTTAAACATGGTAACACGAAATTCTACTGTGACACGGTATAGTATATCTAACAATAATTAATGTAACTTTTCGATAACAGGAGTAAGTCGCCTTGAAATCAAGATGTTGAAGAACACGTATTATATTTCATTGTAATATTATTATTGTGTTTTGCATAGGTATTGTATTATTATAGGTAATATTTAATATTATTCGTCCGGTTTGATCCTCTTCCAATCGTGCAAATCTCATTCCACACATGTCATGATTCAAATACGATTAGTATTATGCAAATGAAACAAATAAAAGTAATAATATAATATTGCGCAGTGCGACCGCCTGTGTGACGTTACATAATATAATATAATATTATTATTGTTGTTGTAAAATATCTCAGCTGAGTAGGTGGGTATATACAGTTTGGTATATTTAGTAGAAACTTCCGAGTTTTGGAAAATCCAAAGTCAAATACACAGTAGAAACGTCCGTTTTCTTTCAACACAAGTACTATATTATGTGACTTCCAAGCAATTTCCTAATCCTAGGGACACACCTCTACAATGGTCACAAATATTATATTATTATTATATTATATTATATTATCATATATACCTATATCCGCTGCTATTTATCGAGAATAAATAACGACATAAAATATGGGGTTTTTTTTCCCCCCGGAAATAATTTTCAGTATATCGTAAACATTAGAATGTAGCGAAGCCGTGGAGGCGTGAATATTATAGAAGTGAATATTTTAATACTATATTCTACAAGTCTTAAATAATATGGTCAAGAGATGGAGCTGCGATTAAAATATACGACTATACTGCGTGCATTAGATCTATATAACTATTTAAAAATTACCTATTAAAAATTATTTTAAAAATCTTATCAATTGAATAATGTGTTGAAATCGTGTACCTATACGGATTAGTTGATCGTTGTTACCGGTTGGCCAGATGACATTGACAGTTAAACGGATCTACCAAACCGATCTATTAACTGGGAAATTGACCATTGCATGTATCCATGATCATTGATTAACCAACTGAAATTAATATAGGGAGCACCCTTAGTTTTTTATTCCATTGAAATTGCGCCTCTGGGTAAGCAGTTCTATATTTTTGTCATCTTTGACTACAAATCATGAGAATTTACATCATTGGCCGGTAAAAGACGAAAATATAATGCTATATAATGATCTATAATTCCACGTAAGTATTTAATGCATTTTTTTTTTTATATCAACATTTTCTTTCATAACTAGTTATTTTTGGGTTACGACGATCTTTACCAATCGTCGTCTTTGACCGTACCATACGGTATACGACAAATATAAATAATGTACTGAAACGTTTATTATTAAAATCGATACTCGTATAAACTTATAGCTGCTGTAGAATAAACAGCATAATATGCGCTTTTTCAATCATTCGATGAATGTACCTTCTACGTATATTCCCATAACCTTTTTTACTACTTCTGCGTTTGTATTTTAGAAGTAAAATGTTTTTTTTTTTTTTTATATTTGCTTCTCGTTTTGCGTATTTTTTTTTATTATTACATTTTTTTCCTTCTAAAAAAATCAAGTTATCCTCTTTTTTCCCGTGCGTCTTTACAACAACATAATAATATAATATGCACACATCCGGCTTTTGTATAATACCCCCAGGACTCGAGTACGTCATAATGTACCGCATTACAATATAATTATTATTATTATGACGTACTTATAATAAATAATATACAATCTTGTTATAATTATAATGCTTCCTACCTCCGCGATACGGTATTAGTACTATCATTGGCCATCGTTATTTTGAAATCTTTTTTATGTCTTCTAAATCGAAACGTCTGTGATGCCGTCTTCGAGAATTTTTTTATTTTATTTTACCTTTGTTATTTGCAAATGCGTCCGCGAGAGTAGCCAAATAGAGGCAGTTGCCTCCTCCCACGTTTTTTCCCCACATAGTTTTCCCCGTTTATTGTTTAGGGCCAATTTATGAATATTTTTTTAGTTTTAGAAGTATATGTTCGAATCAAGCAATATATTAAGAGTAGTACAAATTGATAGCGTTGCTTGTAGGGCAACGTGTTGACAGCGTATTTTAATATAGTCGAGTATAATAAATAAGCCGAGCGAATTTCTAATTATTTTAGGTGTTTAAGTGTTATACACTTATATATTAGTTTATAAATATGAACATATAGAAATATTAAAAAATTTTTAATATTTAAATGGAAAATTGTTTCCCTTTGAAAAATTCAGGTGGCTGACCTTTAATAAACCAATAAAATATTTTTGTAATATATTAACAATGCAACGATGTTAGTAAATAATAATTAATACATTTATATATTTTTATGGGAGTTTTCAAAAAATTCATCGCATATATTTAAAAAATATTTGTTTGCATAGTTTAGATTTTTTTTGTGTATCGTTTCAGATCTTATAACTTCCGATCCTTACTAATAAGTATTCCCATCCATACGGATCGTTCGATATCCATCCAATTATTTACAATAATTGATTTTAGTTTCGAAACGTTTCGTAAAAATTCTAGCTGTGTATTTTTCTCGTTTGCTAAAGTTAGCCGAACGCATATACAATACTAATTCCGCGTGCACGTTATATACTTAAATATAAAAAATATATATATATACTATATTCGGAGAAGAAAACATAATAAACTCTAATTTTCGGTACTACAATTTATTATGGTAATGTGACATAATAAAAAACAATCGTTTTTCTTTCCCTCTCTCATTTTTATTCCTTCTTCATTTCCGCGCTCGTCCAAAATGTTTCGGTAATAGGTGCGCATAATAAAACTGTCACCCGACCAAATGAATTGAAATTATTATAATACCAGCTATTACCCAAATGACCTATGAACTCTGTTTAAGTTTAAAATTTGTTTGCATAGGTACCTAATGGAATTAATTTCTTCTACACGACCGTGTCCGTTGTTTGTACGGCTCGTTTCCTCGGCAAATTGTATGGTAATCCCGAGTAAGGTATAACTACTTCATTATTACTTTTTCGCTTTTAAAACATATTAACAATTTTTATTTTTTTTTTTTGCTTATTTGCGCATCATGCCAAGTTACACCTGTACTAACCTTCCCACAACGGTATAATATATAATAAAATACAATGTACATTTCGTTTGTATACGACTCGTGTCTGGAAGAATTAATGGATGCACATAATATGTATATATACGCTATTACCTCTACTACCAGTTATGGGAGTTTCGAGTTTTCGACTTGTGGGGCATTAATCTCACGATGAAAAACAAACTATTATTTAGAATAGTTAGCCACCCACGCGGTGATTACCAAGATAATATATGTTTACATCTTAATGCAATTATTATTTTTATTACAAATGGCAAAGAATTAAAAAGAAATTTTATCAAATGTATTGGTACCTAACTACCTAACAATTACCTAACAAAATTATAACCACTGTGATGAACGATTGTGATTTTTCTATAATGTACATATTTATTTTAATCAAAATATAATTGAACAACTTTGCTAGTTCTAAATTGTCTTGTCAGTTTGGGGTTTTTTCATGAAAAAAGATAACATTTTTTTTTGTACTCAAAACGCGAATTTTATAAATATTATATGTTCAATGTAAACACTTTCGTATAAGTATATAAGTAGATTCGTTTTGGGTAAAAAAAGTAAAATAACATAGGTACTTTTTAAAAGTATTTTAAATACTGAAATGAAAAATAATTTAATTATATTAAATACAAATACAAATACACTCAAAAAGTATTCAAAATATTTTCAGTTGTTTTTTATATTTGATGGCTCATATTAGCTTCTTCATTTTTAGTTCTGGATTTAGGAAAAATAGAATAAAAGAAACTTAAAAATTACAATTTATAAGTAAAATTAATAAGGGTTATAGCTTATAAGTAAATATTAGAACTTTTTAATTATTAGGTACTTATTTAATACAATTTATTTAAGACAAGTAATTATTATGAAATTATCATCAGCTCAATTCTCTTCATAAGGTTTGTAGGTATTTATAGAATTTCTGAATTCTGAATGCATTAAATAATATTCGTGGGTGCTGTATCATTTTATTTTATTGTTTTGCTTTTAGGGTTTAAAATGATAATCAATGGATAATTAGTTATCTAAGGGAGGCTTAATTATATGATCCTTTATAAGCTTGGACTTTGGTTTGCTGATACCTTGGGTATAGGTATAACATTTTAGACTTTTGTGGCAACCTATACTTATAAATTACATTTTTAATAAAAAAATTCAAACACGTGTTACGTCTTAGTTAATTTGTTCACAGAACACTGTAAGAAAATTCCCCCGAAATTCTGAGAAGGGCTGCAGCCTGCAGCTCGGCGCCGGCCGCGGCCCCTATTTTTGGATATGTAATAAAACCTATGCTATCTGTACTTATAACAGATCGGCTATACAGCCACCTGCCATCGCATGGTACCTCTCATATTTATATTATTATATTCAATGACACAATCGAGTGCTGTCATAAAAATATATGACTAAGTAGTATATGTCAAATACTGTATACATGATACGAGTCCGTAAAGTTCTTTTTTATTTCCTATTGATGTCGTGTGACAACGTTGATAGGTGTGAAATATTTTTAGTACAAAAGTTATGACTATATTATTACTATCGCGAATACCCGGATATTTTTTTATGAATTATATAATATTTTTTTTTATAAAATATCGTCCCGCAGTCGTTTATTTCGACAGACAAACTGCGACTGAATACTCACAACTCACACGCACCTATAATATACGTATTATACGTATTATATATATAGGTACACTTAAGATTGCAGCAATAACACGACTTTGATAAAAACGTTTTTAGATTTGCGTACACGCAGGTCTTGTGGTTATTTATTTTTTAGTTCCGTTGTACTCTTTTAATATACGCATATTTCTGCGACAACGTAGCTATAAGTAACGATTCGCCGATCCAAAATCGTTTTAAAGTTAAATCGCGCATTGACGTACCGAATTCGCTGAAATTAGTGAAAAGAGTACATAAGCGTATAATATAATACTATTATATGCGTTGCTTTTATATATATTTTGATTGAATACTTCGAACGATGTATAATACGTTATGTTATAATTATTTTGGATTTAGAGAAGAATCACGAAACTTATTATGCTGTATACTTTATAATAAACTTTTCGTCGACGAGTTCTAAGTTTGCGACTTTCAGAGAAAAGTCATTAGAATTTTACATAATGCTGTCCGTTTTATAAATTATTATATCGTCGCCTTCGTCATCTGCAGTGCGCCCTCCCAGTGTTGCCGGCTCAATATACGAAACCTATTCGAGTGCATATCGCGCATATTATCCTATTCAACTTTCCGACGTCTTTATCGACGTTACCTTATGTATCGTTATTAATTGTACGTCTTATATTTTCAGCTATATTATATTCGAGCTGGATTCGTTGGGCAAATAATAATGGGGCTCTCGGAGAACATCGTAAAATCGGTTACGAGACAAACCACGAAAAAGTTTATTGCACGGTACACTAATTCGATTGTGAGTTCGAGTTTCTCAATGTAATCCATTTAAAACGTCATAATTTATTCACTTAGGGTTTGCGCGGAGTTGTATCAGTACCTACCTACTTGACTATACCGCTCCTATTGTACCATGCCCGTCTGTACGGACATTCGTTGCCACGGTTACCGCGATATTGTCATTGTATTGGAATCACGAGTTTATTGTTAAATATCTATTACGAAACGATATTTTGATCGTGTTCACTGCGCTCGTCACATTTTACGTTAAAATTATGCATTTTTTGCAGACGTAGATTTTTTATAATTTTTTAGTAGATGGATATAATACATAAAATACCTATAGTTTATAATTGATGCATACAAACCAGAGCACGTGCTCTGCTGTTTAAACATTCTACAGTGTAGAGTCTCTGCAGGTGATGTGCGTCGTTATGGGGAAAGTATAGGCAATAGGTCAACACTGCGTATGTGTTAAATTTGAATTCAATGATATGAATCAATGTTTATTGTATCTCAATAATGATTTTTAACGGACGTGGTATGACAGCATCGATTTCTAATAATAGTTTATGCTGTACTAAACTACTGCGTACAATTATATTATTATTGTTAATATTTTCTTAAACCAGTAAGATGTTTAGTCATTTTTCCTGCATAAAGCTTACTTATACTCACGTTGAAGCCAACACCGACGTTCCATTGAACAGGGTAAATAGGCGGTTCAAGGATATTTATTGTACAGCTACTATTAAGCTACTACTTATTGTAACTACTATAAATATTATTTTTGATATAAAATGGAATTAATTGCACGATGCTTGGAAAACAACAATAGGTAAACGTAATGGTAAAGAGTTTCATGTATCTTCTTTGAATTACAACAAAATAAAATTACTAAAATCGTTATTTTACATGTATTCATTGTGCCTATTTATTTTCGATGGGTTCTTTAGAGTTTTTGTAAGAAAGACTTATGAAAAACCATGTATACCTACTATTTGTATATTAATAGTTAGAAATCAATTTATCAACATAAATCGACAAAACTGGAATGAAAACTGGATCATTTTTATACGCCATAAGCTTTAAATTAGTCAAAATATTTCCAAATATCATCGTATTTGAATCTATTATTTTATTTCCAAGAGTTTTCGACCGAAAAACTTAAATGTCAAATGTCCATAAATGCCTCAAAAAGATCCCAAAACATTAAAAAATTATATCATTTAAAAAATATCAATATAAAATATATTTGGTGAACATTTCAAGTTCCTTTTCTGAATTACAACAAAAAAACAAAACTCATACAGTTGTAAATTAGTATTACGTAAATATTCTCATTTTTCGAGGTTTCTCGTTTGTTTTCTGGATTATTAATAAAAGTTCTGGCAATATTGCTAACTATTTATAACTAATAACTATAATTATCTACTTATACAATTTTGACTTCCTGAAACCACACTCGTTATTGCTGAGATGGAATCAAACTTTATGGATCCTAAACGTACGAAGGCATACACACAAAACCAGTAAAACACATGGTTGTAAAACCAATACATTCCTCGATCTGATAAGAAATAAAAACGGGTGGGGAGCGTTAGTTTTTAAAGATCACGCGTGATTTGATTATCATTATTTTTATAGAATTTGATTATTGGGAAACGTATACGTCAATAATCGTTTAATTATTGGTCGTATTTAATTTGACCATGACACGTCAAAGGTCAAACATCTAGTACATAAATAGATAAATAATTTTTCTTTACAAATCCTAAATACGTGATTCGCAATTACAGAGTCTATAGATGGTAATAATATTTCTGTAGATCTTAATAATAATAATTATATGTGTTATTGAAAACTTGTATAGTTGCGCAGTAGGCGTAGGTACTGCGATTTAATTGACCCGCTATGATATGTAGGTAATCATAAATCATGGGAAACTCGGTAAAAACAATGAGGAATTTCGTATTAGAATTATTGCAGTTATACCTTATACTTTGTATTTGTATACAAGTATTTTGTTTTTAAAATTGTTAACATTTTTCAACAGGTATTTAATGTTTACTTATGGTTTTTTTTTCTGTTTATTAATAATTATTTATTATGTTTTTACCTGTATTTAACGATTTTTTTGCGTTGTTTACGTTATTTTGTGTTCAAAACCGTTTCCGTTTTTACTCGTTGTGCCCCCCTCCCCTGGATGTGTTTGGTGATTTGGCTGTGTACGCTACCACCGTTAGGTAAAGCTGATAAACTCCTGTGTCGATAGCTAACACCTGCAGTGCATACCTGTATCTATACTTTTTGACTCAATTTACTTAGCCCCGTGGGGTACAGGTATGCACTGCAGGTGTTAGCAGTCAACACAGGAGTTTATCAGCGGGGGGCTAAGTGAATTGAGTCCAAAACATCTTTTTTATGGTAAACTGAGTCCCGAACTTGAAATGGTTCAAGGTAAATTGAGTCCCAGGTTCAAAAAGGTTTATGGAATTTCCCAAAAAGCACATTTTCCTTCTCACTTTTACAGGCTTAGGACTGTCAGTGTTAACAGGCGTGGTTAAAAATGTGCTCTTTTGTTTTTAATGATCATTTTAATTAACAATGTTGTACATAAAAATCAAAATTAAGTATATAATATTATAGTCAAATTTAAATTCAAATTAATTTTATTATGTACGGGGTAAACATTTATTTGATGTGTTTTTAATGTAGTCATCGGTCTTGTTTGACGATAAGTCTTTTTATAATCGATAAACAGATAATATAGTGCAATCATTTTAGTGGCCATAAGGTCTTTCCAAACACTATTGGAAATCGGAAAACCGGTAATCGATAATCACTAGTTCGTGACTACACACTACAAAGTACTTATTGAATGTAGACTTTTCCTTGTTATTTATAAATTATTTTTCCGAAAAATAAAATTATATTATTACTCAATTTACCTAGTACGTTTAGGTTTTACGGACTTAATTTACCTACCAAGTTAAAGTTTTTCGGACTCAGTTTACCACCCCTGAACCAGGGGATGGGGACCTGTACACTCTTGTTTGTATACTCTTGTCTGATTTTTAGTACCTAACTTTTGTGTTAAAGATATGTTTTTAGACCCATTTTGCGTTTTTATGGTGTTTGAACATTGATAACTTTTTAATATTGCCTAATGATTAAGTTTTGATTATATTTTGTAATTAAATTGCAGATAATAAATCATTATTATTGTTGCAGTTTATGTTTTATACGATGGACAATTTTCGAATCGCTGAAACTACGGTTACTTGACCCACCGATTGAATAGGGAACGAGAAATTAAATTGTACTAGATTTTTTTTTCGGTTCATCACATTTTCTAGTCAGTCGGGAACTATTGGTGACTCGTGTGAAAATTATCCACTTACCCGACCTGGACTATAATACTTTTTCATAATAGGTATAGTATATGTTTAGTGCATACGCAGGGTAATGACCAATGTGTATACTTGGTAACCCTCACTGTAGCCACATATAACCACGTACTTACCATCTGGTATCTATGACCACTGAAATATAGGAATGTCCCGATAATTAGGTATGAAATTATGATTACCTAGTTGCCGAGTTACCAGGGTCGGTTATCGTCGTTATCGTGAGTCGAGAATCGTGTGCGGTAGCACACTGCGATGTTGTTATCGTGTTGAACTACCGGATTTGGTCGCAATCAGATACTCGGCAAATTTAACGAAAACGCACTCCGTCGACGGAACTCTAAAATATTTAAAAAAACACACAAGGCTCAGTAAAAAAAAAATATATATATATTTTATTTTTACAAAAGAATTCATAGGCATTTGTACACATATGGGTAGTAATATCATTATTTTTTAGGCGATAAGTAAAATATTAGCGACCTGGACTCGGAATTCAACACATATATAAGTATTTGACTGAAATTTGAGATTCCTCCATTCGCCAACATAGCATCGAAAACATTTTGCTGAATTATCAGGGCACGCGTACACACACGCACCCTCGTCCCTTCTTCCAATGTTGATGCGTCTAAATCGATATTCGAGTTAGTTATAACAAGCTATACCTTGCTAGTTATATTTTAATGAGGGTACTAATGATAATAGTCCTCATTAATGGTTTTGAACTTTTACAAAAATATATGTAATATTTAGTCCAGTACTTATTATTATACTCAGCCAATTTTTTGAAAATCAATATTTTAGTAAACTTGTGTTTTTTATTTTTCTTTCATATGGTAAACGAATTATTGAGGCGTTTTTCACGCTTCTACCAAACTTATCAATCCATTTTGGTCTATTTTATCATCCAATAAACTTGACTCTTCGATGTTTGAGATATCATTCTTCACCTTACCTAACTACCGCTGTCAACATCTTCTCCTTGGTCACTTTTTTGTTGGATTTCTAATCAGGACATTTCGTATATGAGAGTTTTGCCAGCCCGCTAGATACGCCCACTCACATCGCTTTGCTTTTAGGAACAATATGATATTTGGATTCTTATATAACCATTCCAGATCATCGTTTTTTCGTCTTTCATACTCCCCATTTTGGTTTTGAACAAATAGTACCAACAAGTAGTGAGCTGAAATGATATGTACAAACAAATAAATATTAACTAAAATATATTTTCAAATTATCTTAGGTAGGTAGCCTCTATTTTCTAAACTTATTATTGTGAACTATTATTATTATCCTTAGCACATTTCCTCAGGAGAAATACTATACAGTGTTACGGTCGTTATGGTTATTTCGAACCCACGAGACTTAAAATGACTTTAATTATAGTTGGTTTAGACTGGTCATTCAGGTTGGTGGTTAAGCGCCGGACTAACAACCCTACCTCTTATATAATTTCTTTGTTGTGAATCTTCTAACTAAGCTAAATTATGGAGAGACTTAGTGAAAGTTGTGAAACACCTAAACGGCATATAAAGCAAAAAGATCATCCTTAACACAGAAAGTACCATAGTTAAAAACTTAAAAATTACTCACCTAAATTTCGATTTACATGCATTAACATTTTCAAAAAATTACCTACTTGTCAATTTACAGTAAAAAAAAAAGCCACTAATGTGAAAATAAGAAGTTTGTACTGCAACATCAGAATATATTAATGGTAAAAAAAAAATTTTTGACTTTGAAAATAAATAATAAAACATGCTTTGTATAAAAAACTTTTTAATGCCAAGGTTATTTTAATTATAGTAAATACATTGCGAGACTAAGATAAAAATAAAAATAAATTTAAAATTTCATATTTTTAACCATTTTAATTAATTCCTTTATCAGTTTCTTTATGTAAGGTTATATGATTTCAAAAAAAAGCAAAACCAATCAGTAATCACGTAGAATATTTATCATATTTTTGCATTTAAAGGCCATCAATTTAATTTTTTTAAGTTATTTGTATTAATTATATTGTTATTAGTCTTGAATCTTGATTTTAGTATAGGTACTTACTGATTTTATGTCCATCAAAAACAAAATTGGTTTGAAAACATTAAAATTACTATCTGCATTTTAATAATATAATCAAATAATCAATACATTTGAAAAAATAAAGAAGTATTAAACCCCCCCCCCTCTCAATCCATTCCCTTGTAATCCTCTGCTCTGTACAATATATTATCATAAATAATAATGACAATAATAATATAAATAATGACATGACACGTATTTTATTTAAAATTGCATCGTTTTATAATATAATTTTTGTATCACATTTTTAATAGAGATCTGCAAGACGAATTTTGAACTAGTGCTTTTTCATCATAATTTATTTTAACGTCAATACGTCGTTATATATATTTTTCCGTCACAAATCGTTATTAATTTGTTTTTCTGAAAACTTGTTTTCAGTCGAACACGTGCGACAAGTTCTATAAATTATTATACAGCAATACAGCATAACAAATTGTAAAAAGTTCAAAAATATAATGGCTGGTGTAAAACGGACGTCGTGAAAAAAAAAATTAACTCTGTTATAAAAAATATACAACGTAAAACGTAAGCGACAGATTTTGTAAAATACCTAAAAATTATTATTTACTTAAAACACTTTTTGTTGCCATAATATGTGACCTAATATAATAACGTGCAGAGCTCAGAATTTTTATGCGCTCTCATAAAATATATTATGTAAGTACCTATACGCGTGTAATGAAATTTAAAAAATTTAATAGACCGACATCAACGGATTAAAAAAGTTATAAAATTATTTTTATAAATTCTAATTGAAACAATAATATAATCCAGCACGTTTGATAAAAAAAAAAAAAGACACGGACCTCGTCACCTAATTGGGACCACCTACGGATCATAATCGATTTGTATACGTAAGATTGATTTTGTTTCAGATATCGTTAACACGTAACTACATAAAAAATTAAAAACACATAATGTTTGGTATAAATATAACGAGATTGGCGAAAGGACGATCGCAGTAGGCTGGAGACTATTCATTATACCCACCTATATTGCACACAAGTAACCTGTGTACGGAGAATATCATTTTTATTATAAGTTTTATTTTTACTCGCACAATACAAATACCTGCCATTTAATTTTGTCTCGAAACATCTCCGTAAAAATAAAAACATTTTTCTAAGGTGGGAAAAATCACAGAATAATATGCACGAGTACGCGAGATAAAATTTAAAAGCTGTACCTATATAGTAGACGTCGTGGAATGAATCAATTTGTTTCCTTGTAATATTTACAAACACGTGAATTGACGAACAAATAAATAATATTATGGAAACGCATAAAGTCTCGAGACCTAATAGTAATAGATTGTATTATTATTGTTGTCGGACGATTCTGAACGATACTATTATTCAACAAATCGCATTGTTACGATTGCACACCTTATAGTGTGTTGTGCAATACTTAAAATAGATTGAAACTAGATGTGTGAATTTTTATTCTATAGAAACGACTATTGTCACATTGCAAATATTGAGAAATAACATTGTGTATTCTTGTATTTTTAAATTATGAACTGAGCGGTAAACACGCATACAGGGCGATTCATCAAGCATATTGTGCTCAGTGCTCACCGCCTCTTCACCTATATTACCCTTTAAAATAACTCATTCATTTTAATTTTGGAATTCTTAAGTTTTACTTAAACTGCACATTTTCATGTATATTATATTATTTGTTTGTCATTTAAATTCCAAAGAGTCGCCAAAGTCGATAAAAACTTATTTTTTTCTTCAAATTTTTAAGCAAATAATAAATTTAAGTCTAAATCGGAATTTGAACGAGTTGTTTTTGTTATTCATTTTAAGTATTAAGGATAATGAAGGTCATGTACATCAAATATAAAATGGGGACCTATTATAATATTCAGTCTTGTTCTTATCGTACTCTGATAATTTATAAAAATTTAATAACTTAATAACTATTATAACTATCATTTTTATGTAGAGTCGTAGAGACATAGAACATTTAATATACATTTTACATTAACATTCTAAGACTATGAACATATCAATATAAAATTTATATTTTGTATAAATATTTAAATCTATTTACATATATTCATGTACAATCTACATAGACATATTTTAAAAATTAAAAATAACCTTATTTGCTTAGCAGTTTACAGTAAAAAAAAGATGACCGTTTTCATTTGAAAAAAGAAAAGTTTGTATTATTGACAAATGAAAATCCTTAAATGGGAAATAATCTATGTATTTGAAAATATGGCGTTTATCATCTATACTCGAAAATTCCAAAAACTAAGATTCGAATAACGTTTTCATTATTTTTTAAAAGTAAAACAAGGGGTTGAGTAATGTACATGGTCGGTGAATCACTCTGTATATATTTTATTGGTCTAACAAAATACGGTGCGAAGTAATATGGTGCGAAACGGGCTATTTATTATTGATGGGTATTCGGTGCATTATGTATGTTATGTATTTACATTAATTCTCCCAATACGGTTTATAGTTTTGAGTAAATCGTATTATAGTGTTGTAAGATTCGAAATTGTAATACGTATTAGCATTGTTTATTCATTGACATTAAAGGCGTACTTTATAATGTTATTTATACAACGTAGTCTGATGAACATTTCAAAGGCCGATAGTAAAATAATATAATAATATTTTAAGCTCTCGTTTATTATTTGTGAGAGCGATAGATGTCTTATACATTTATTTTTATAAGCCATGATATAATAATATATCAAATAAACCGAATTCGAGTCAGAATCGCTGCAACAGTCTATTACAGTTACCTACCTGCTATACTATACAATTATAATATGCATTCTTTAGATGTAAAACGATGATAGGTCTCATAATAATATTGGCTCGCTGCGATACAACGATGACCGCGTGTAATTATGTGTTTTTTGTGAGTAATTCAAATCTTTCATAAGACTATTAAAATTGAGATTAGATCAAAGGTCAAATTATTTAAAGGACGCGTTAGATAAAAGAAGCGTGTAAATAAAACGTACTACTATAGCCACTAGGTTATGCCAGGTTATGCTCAGGTAATCGTTACAGAAATCACGATTATAACTACAATTTTTTGGCCAGCACTTAATTTTTGGTCATATAAAAAGAGGTTCTACGGAACCACGAAAACGATTTTTAGCCAACAAATCGTAGCTAAAAATTGACGATTTTCAGAGCTGGAGTTCTGTGATAACCGTACTTGTAACTACTGAAAAAACATAAGGATTTTCCATTGAAAGTACTTTGATTTAAAATCACTATAAGTTTACCTATAGCTCATAAGAAAATCTAATCAATAATATTAGCTTTAATTTCAATTTTTACAATATGATGTTATTACGATAATATATGGACTTAGTATATTTTGGTTTTTCGTCGATAAAAAAAATAATACTAAAAACACACAGTCATAGCCACATTCATTCTGTACTCAGCTATAGTCAGCTGAGCGTAATAACAATCATATTATTTTTCCCAAATAACACATTTTGCATCAACCTTGCGCGCACGCCTTCACACACATAAACCCGCGTTAATATTTATTATTAAATTCTAATGTATGTTAATTACACATTATAATATGCGCTGCTTAGAGCAGTCGCCCAGTAGTTATAATATTATGCCCCCCCCCCACACACACACACACACAATAGCTAAATCCGTCTGATATTTAAATTAAAAAACATAACACCAATTTACGGGGGTACCCATCTATGAGCTTGCGGTCGCGAAGCGGTCATATTCAATTCAAGGCTTCGCCATTGCAATTTGCTGCACGCCGTCGATTTCCGGAAATTTCGATTAGGTTGAGACCTGTGGATATATTTAATTTAGCACGTGGAATCTCGACTTTTTTAATACCACATTTAGTTTGTAACATAACCATTGCCACGTTTGTGGTAAGCTGAACATTTCTTACAGGAAGTTCCCGCACGGTGACGCGAACGTTTGCAAACTGATGACGGCGACGACGACGAAGACTTCAATAATATAAGCATAATATTATATTATTATACATTAATATTAGACGAGATAAAAAGATCCGTCCCTTGCCGTTCCGGTTCCACGTTCCGTTTCGGATTAGCGATCGTTCTTATCTCTTCTATAATCAATTTTCCATTATTATTTCATTATTTGTTTTAATAGGAATCTTACGCAAGCGTGATGTAATCATCGCTTACCCAAACAGTCAGCCTATCCATATACAGGTCTGGACGGTCTGGTGAACAGAATGTTTTCCACTTATATAATATTATTGGACATTATAGTGGACTGTACAATTTTGCACGGTCATCTTGATTTCACGTTCGATTAAGAAATCCCCTCAAATGTTTTTCGATCCCCTTCAAAATAATATTATACTCAGAGCGGAGCGATGGATGTAAAGTTTTTACGTGCAATGATGTAAGGATTAAAAATATTTATAAATCTCAAATTGCATAGGACAGTCGCCGAGATGAAGGGAGAAAGTGACATGAGAAGATTTGGAGTCATTGATCTTGTTTTTCCAAGATGAAACCAGTGATGGGATTAGCTGTTCAGGTGGAGGTAGTTTTGGAGTAGGTCGCTTGCTCGAAGGTATCTTGGCTGGATGAAAGGACTACGGTGTCGGTATAGCATAGGCAGGTGGGTACACAAAATAATAATATTATTATTATTTTTTTTTGGGGGGGGGGGGTTAGGGTTGTACACTTTTGTAATTGTATAATAAGAAGTTAATACAATTGCTATGGTATTATTTATTTCTTATAAAAAACTTTCAATTGTATGTAGGTTATACATTTAATATTTTATTAATGAATACAATTTCTAAAAATAAAATAACTGAAAAAGCAAAAAAGCATATATATTAAAATTTGGGGGGGGAGGGTTTAACCCCCCCCCCCCCCCTGTATACGTGCCTGGGAATAGGTACTAATTTGGGCGATTTTCAGTTGTAGGAATGTCAGCTGTGAACAATCTATAGAGGGAAGGTGCGATGTCGCTTCCTTGAAGAACACCGGCTACAAGGTTATGTGTGCTGGAAAATGAGGTTTTTAATTTGACTTTGAATGTTTTGTTTTTTAGGTAGAATTTTAGAAATAGATAATATGGTGCCGGGAAATTTTTTTCAAGCTTGAATAACAAGCCGACGTGCCATACGGTTTTGAAAGATTGAGCTACCTCAAGGAAAAGCAACGAGCAATATTTTTTTGTTTCGAGAGATATAGCAAATAACAATGTGGTCCACTACACGGTGAAGTTGGTGGATTGGTGGACAGTAGCATGTTTGGCTTTGAACCGAAGTTCTGAAGGGAATTTTCGATAGTCGTAAGTCTCCTGAGAAGAAAGTTTTTCAAAATGTTTTCCAAACGTGGGTAATTGACTTATGGTAATAATAATTTACATGTTATTATGAAATTCAAGGTTAGGTTATATTATGTATTTTGTAATTTTACGAAAAATAAATGATTTAGATGTACGATCCTTAGTGTCTCCGTTTTGCTTCACTTTTCCGCTGCGTTCAACTGTAGGAAATATTTATAAATTATTAATGTGACAACTGTCAATATCAACATATTACATATCTCGTATCGTGTATTATGTATACAATATATTTATAAATTGTCGTGTTATTATTTGTTAGAAATCGATTTTATTTTTTATTTTGTTCAGACGGCGACGGTAAAAAATAAAAATGATTAGATATCGATCTCATTTTTTATTAACATCGTAATACTTTTTTAATAAATTGTTAATAAAAAAAAAAAAAGGTCATGATATAATATAATCGGACATGCATATATATTTATAATATCTACATACTCGTCAATTATACGTATAGGTATGTTGGCCAACATTCAATTATTAATTATTATACATCCTGTTCCAGGTTTCTTACAATAAATTTAATTCGATGACTAATTCGCTTTTAGTATTCGTGTGAACCATATTATAATAATATTATGTTTATATTCTCCCGAATGGAATAACATGTTTTGTGGTTTTACCGAATCTGCAGGAAAAACAACAATACACCGGCTACTCGAATGTTTATAAACTTTTGTTGAGATGTGCTCAGAGAAGTCATGCTCACAGGACGTTAACTGCGTAAACACGTGACATTACACATTTACACAGTTTTTTTTATGTGCATCGAAATTAGCATAATATATTACATTAATGCAATACGGATATGTTAGAATTTAGATCACTGCCAGTGAACCGTGCATTTTGCGAACGTCTACTTATGCCAACATTAAATAGGTACCTACGTATGGATCAATATTATATAACTACTCAATCCAATATGTAGGTATGCCAAAACACAATTTTTTGTGTGATCAACCAAAAAATATACCATGACGTGCTATATCCAATCCGTTTTAACCACCTACATGCCGATTTTCCGGTATAATGAGGTAAGTGCCCACGCTAAAACCAAGACACACCGATCAGGACCGTATTTTAGGTCTGTTCGTCTTTTTCCGGACAAAGTCGGGTTGTCCAGATAATATATCATACAGGTATGTCGTATGTATAAACACATAATATACAAAACGATTCTTGCGTGACTGTTAAATACGCTCGTCATCCCAGCCAGTTTTATGTAATATATGTTTAAATGTTCTAAACGCCGTATTGTTATTTATTATTTCTGCGAGCGAGGTCCCGAAAAAATCATGAGTTGGTATGTACGATGCCTTTTACGTTATATTTAAAATTTAATTTGTTGCACGTCAATATACGCATTATATAATATTACTGTTAAGTTGCAATTCACCGCGTGTCGGATCTGTAGTTATCAAAATGTACAATATTATGTTTATAAATTCGACATCAAGAGGTAATAAAATCATAACTTAAAAGTTCTGTTCTATATTCGCAAGAGGTAACAGAGGGGATAACTTTTTTATATCCACTTTTTCACTAACTGCTCTTAAAATCAAATGCACACAGTAACCACATAAGATAATAACTGCAATAAAACACATAAATAAATAACCTTTTTTACAAATTTACAGTTTTTTGATTTATCATACTATCATATTAACCAGTAGTCGTTTCATTCTAGCCAGACTCCCATACTACCTAATACTATATGCGGAATAATTCATCAAGCACGTTCGTCCCTCTTTTACCTTTTAGTAATGCTTTTTTTAAATTTCTGATTTTTGGAATTTTTAAGTACACATAAAAGGCCATATTTTCAAATATTTAGACTTTATAGTATTTTAGATGTATTATGTGACTGGTACAAACTTAATATTTTTAAAATGACAAACTTTTTGTTTTCTGTAAGTTATTAAGCAAATAATATGAATGAATCCTTAATGGTTTTATCAAATAAACATTTTTTTTTATTATTTAGTTTACTACCTACTTATTATTCTCAAACAATTGTAGCAAATTTCAAAATGTTATTATATTTAAAACAGCTGGTTATAAGTTATAACTATAATTTTCAAATCATATCATTATAGCCGCCATATATTTCACCCTATTATCATAGACTATATTTTTAAGTTAGAACAGAAAGTTTAATAATAATTCAGAAACTACGTTTTTGAATTTTGATTTACGTATATAAACATAAATAAATAAATGATTTGCTTCACAGTTTAGAGTAAAAAAAGGGTGGTTCCCATTCGAAACAAAAAGTTTGTATCGCCACAAGACACCCCATAAAATATAAACGGAATGAGATGTGTAAATATTTTAAAATATTGTCGTTATAAGTATACTTAAAAATTCCAGCAATCAGAATTTAAATAAATCTATTATTAAAAGAAAAATGGAGTGATCATCATCTTTCCTGGTGAATTATCATTTATACGATGCATTATAATATTTATATAACTGCACACATTTCTGCCAAATCAAACGTCAATTTATACAAATTTATAAAAAAAAATGTATAATTAAAATTATAAAAAAAAAATGTATAAATTAATATTATTATAAAATTGTAAAATTAATAAATTATTTATATTTTTATTATATACCTATATACAACATACGAATTGGAAACGATTATATTATTAGACATATTAACATCTAATAAATATATTATTTATTGCAATTGCAATTGTACCCAGAAAAATGGTCGCATTGTAAAGGTGCGTCACCCTAGCACCCCAAGGTCAAAATGTCAACTTGAAATTTGTTTGGTATTGTGTAATTTATTGTGTAACAATTTGTAACCACAAAAAAAATTGTAATTCACCAGAAAACCACGTTACAAATTCCGGGTGTAAGGGTTACAAAAGCGCCCAAAACATTAAATAATTACAATTTCCACTTGAAAACTGTTCGGTATCATGTAATTATTGTAATTTATGTATCAATTTGTGACCACAAAAAACATTTATAACTACACTGGTTCAACGGAAAACCACGGTTTAATGAATTCAAATATTTAATAAATTATACAAATTATTAATCATGTCTTTAATTATTTTGTTTTTTATTTTTCCAATTTTTAATGTACAATATACAAAAAAATGTAATGTAATTCGTTTAAGCAAATATTCACTGGTTCGTTTATAAATCTAAAATAAATGTTCAGGTACCTCGAAGCACCAATTGCTGCACTTGTGTGCACGTTTAGGACGACAATTTATTATAGTTTTAATATTTGTTTAAATTCGACTCAACCAACACAACATTATATTTTGTAAAATTGTATAATTGTTAAACTTGTAATAGCATCTGGTATGCTGACACATTTTAATATATTAAATAAAAAAAAATATATTTGTTTAAAAATGACGTACCTATACCTACAATACAATCCTTAAGAATTATGATGGAACAATACGTCGACGAATGATTGAAGGGTTTGTGTAATGTCAGTTAAGCCCCATCTCCTACGAAGAACTATATTTGTGTCCGGAATTACACATCTCGTTTCGGGTCGCCATCATCAAAACTACTTTCCAGCTGTTAAGTACTTATGATTTTATCACCAGCTATTTAATACTCATACACACACCCAAAAAGCTCCTCATCATAACACTAATACAACGCGATATGATACAATAAGACGTATTCTGTCCAGTTGGTCCATAGACGGAAACATGTTACACGATTTCTTTACTGACCGAACTATCCAAGTTACAGTCGACAACGTCCTATCTGACCATATATAAATAGACAACGGACTATCCCACAAGGACCGGTCATCGGTGTACATAGTAGTCACTAATGATACCCTTGACGACGACGTATAAAAGCCAGTTAAGTACACATTATTTGCCGACGATTGTAACATCTACTGACACCAGGTCCACCGTAGCGCACTTACAAAATGCTATTAACTCATTAATACGATTGTCTGCAAAATCCCGTTTTAAATTTTCACCACCCATAACTCAATGCATAATTTTCAATATAAAAATAATTAATATACTACAATAGCGTCTATATCAATAATATTCTAACAGCGTATACGGACAGCATTCGTATATTTGGGATGACATTCGATAGAAAATATGCATGGTTGCCTCGCCTCGAAAAATTAAAAATAAGCTGTAATAAGAAAATTAAAATCATCACAACTCTCACCTAACCCGCCTTAGACAGGGAGCTGAAAAGAGTTCATAGTAATACTTTAACTTTAATCTAAAGTGTATGTTGAGTATGGTAATAGTATCTATATAATTTTTATAATAAAGTATTATTAAAGAGAATAATATATAATACAAAGATAAAAAATAATTGGTTTACAATAGGAGTACCCTCGTCATTGAGTAGAACACTGTTAAATGGATGTAATAAATAACAACTCAATGATAAATCATTGCTAACGAAAAATGATTCTTGGAAGCGACGAGTCATTTTCTATATTTAAGGCTGTTTTATAATTTATTAAAACACTATAAGTCATTTAACTGTCTATACATATCCAATATCTATGATAAAGTTTTCAAAATATTTTGTCAATTTCATTATTTTACCACGAGAATAATCACACATACGGTTCTATGGTACTCTCGTAATTTACTAAAAAGTTAATAATAATAATAATTAGTATTATATAATACTAAATTTCGACATTTTCAAAATTAATGTTTTCGGAAATAATCATCTTAACCTACTGTTTTACTAATAGAAAAATTGATTTGTATACAATAATATTATTGTCTAGTAATGTAGATTGACGTGTACAAATATGTTATATCATTGACTTCAAACTTAACACATCCTGTAAAGTGCCCCACTCGACACATACTGTACAGCAGAGTGGTACTCACATTCCCACCTTCTTTAAAAAGTATTTATCACTCGTGTAAATTGTAATTTTTTAAAAATGGGCAAGTGGGTACCACTCTGCTATACATTGAGTGTCGTGTGGGTCACCGTAATTGATGTGTTGAATTAAAATTCAACGATACTATAAGCCAAGTTGCTAAGTTTATTTCATGATATAATTGTTATTAATAATTAATACAGTAGGTTGAATTAATTTTTACAGAAAATATTGCATTTGAAAATGTCATTGAGTGTATAAAATATAACAATATAGTTTAAGAACGTTTCTTGTCTAGCGCGATTTTATCAGAAAGCGAACACGCCGTTTCTACTCGACAATATTCACAGCACAGTCGAACTAAAAAATGCGTATAAGTTAAAAATAACTTTGGTTTTCTCTCGTTTCGAACGGCCACGTGACATTAAGCACCGACGAATATTCGTGTCCAAGACGTCAGTACTCAAAAAAACGTTTCATTATTCAGACAATCGTCCTCTCCGACCTACGTAGGTTCCTAGTTACTAATAATAATCTTCGTTATTGTGGAAATAGAAGCACAGAGCACGATCATCCCTCCCACCCGTTTTATAATGCATTTATTCAAATTCTGATCTTTGGCATCTTTAAGTAACTACCTATATACTTAAATATTTTTAAATTCTTAGATTTTCTATACAGTTTAAGAAGTATCCTTTTTCTTTTTTCAAATAAGAAGAACCGATTTTACATTTTTAGGTAGATACATGTTTTTTTTTTATTAATAATGGTGTATCTAACTGCAATTTAAAGAGTAGTTTTTAATTATTAGCCAAAGTTAATTAACTTTGTGTAGGTACTAAGGATTATAGGTCCATAATGCAATAATAGGTTTGGAGGATATAAAGGCTTGAAAATAATAGTCATTTATATAAATCTATTAACATTTTACAATTTTTGCAAGCTGTGTGAATATAATAAGGACTACACTATAATATATTTTATATTTTATGATGTAAGACCTGCATTATTAAAAACATAGGGACTAATATTCTTAGTAAATAATGTTTAATAATCTACAATCTACTCTTTCGAATTAATAATTGTATTTAGATGCACAAACATTTTTTAGAAAATAATTTGCTTAACAATTCTCACTATAAAAAAGTGTCTTTTGAAAAAAACGTTTATAGCCACAGGTTAGGGCACTGTTGGAATACAAAATAAAAATAATTCAAGCTTTTGAAAATATTGTTTCTAAGTATAATATACTTATCTTCTGAAAAAATTTCTAAAAATCAAAATTTGGATAATTTCGTTATTTTAAAGGGAAAAACGAGGGCAACCATGGCCGGCGAATCACCTCCTTACATACGTCTGTGTAAAGGTTTTTAACACCGCGTTCGGTACCAGCTATACCTGCTTTATACCTAAACCGCTAACGGTCTGCCGAATGTATAAAGCCGGGTTCACACTACACCGTTTTCGTGTCGTGTTTCGTACAATAATAATTAATACGTAGGTAACGAATTGTTGGTTACATACGAGTCGGATTTATTCAATTCTATACGACAAGCGGTATAGTGTAAACCCGGCCTGGACCGTATAATAAGTTATTGCGGCGTAGAACTTACGAGGGACGTTCGGGAGGCCTGTTTTGGGAGTGCATATGGAAACGATTTAAATTCGCAATCGCTTCGATGGTAGTAACAGGTATCGACTTCTTCGTCGTGCAACCATTTGGGTGTATGTAACCTAATGTAACTGACGATAATTTTACAATAACAATATTATTATTAACGTGTAAAATATTGTATATCTAAATGAAGGAATATTTTAATTTCCAAGTCGAACGTAAATCACCCCTGCCCCAGCCTCGCAGTTGCATTCCACAATGCCACACCTTAAGACGTTTCGTTTGCATACGATGTACCACCCATCTATATTTAATTAATTATTTTTATGGAAGAGAGATTCCGTACATAAATAATTATAAGTACAATAATTAAAGCAGTTGGAATAGTAAATACACTGAAAGTGCGTAAAACAAAGTAAACAATTTACTACTTATATAATACCTAAATTATTCACATCATAATATCATAAGTATTATTGTAAAATAACAATTGCATCATATTGTAACAGAAATAATTTATACATTTTTTTTATTACAAAACACATATAAACGTACATAAACATAATATTACCGAATGACTAAGAA
This sequence comes from Neotoxoptera formosana, assembly GCA_022818045.1. Lineage (NCBI taxonomy): Eukaryota > Metazoa > Arthropoda > Insecta > Hemiptera > Aphididae > Neotoxoptera > Neotoxoptera formosana. Next base: position 13,049,030 of record CM040634.1, read on the forward strand.
CTATTACCAGATATAATGTTAAAACATATTTTACCATTAACTGTACTAGGTACATATTAAAAATATATCCTTATTATGTGATGTTTATTTAAAAAAATAATTTTTCCTATTAGAAGTTGCCAATTTATATTTTATCACCTATTTAAAAATTAGAATAAAAACATTACATTGAGATATTTTCCGCGATTTTGTTAAGTTGACTTATTTATACATATATATCCCATTGTAATAAAGATGAGCTGGTCTTTCTTTTCTAAATTTGAAGGAACACAGGAAACGAAAGAATGCATTTAGGATTGATTCGAGATTGTGATTTAGAATTATAGTATTGGTACATCATAACATGAGAACTGCACAATATTACTCTAGCTCGGAACGCACTCGGGGAGACGCGCGTGGTTTTTATCACTATTGTGACATTGGAAAGGCCTTGTTTTTTGTTTTCCCTACAATATATGCTCAGCGAAATTCAATTTGATGTCGAACAATATCCCTAAATAATTGATTAAGGAAACACGACGCACTGGAGAATTGGATAAATTATACGGTTAGGTGTAATAATGGTTTATTTTACGAGAAAACGTAATTATTGCTGAACACTTTACTATATTACACTGGTGGGGCCAGATCCGTATAATAATAATAATAATATGCGAAACGCCGAAATCGGTTTTCTAGCGAGTTAATTTTCAGCAGCCGACACTCGTATCGTGCGATTAACACCGCTCAATAATAATAATTATGAAAATGATATTAGAAACAAAAACGTGGCGATGCGAATGCTGTTGGCCGGTCATCGTCGGCGGCACTCGGCACACGTACTAGCGCGAATTATAATGGCACCGCAAACACGGCAATATTCGTCGATGATTACAGCGTCCGACTGCTGCTAATAAGCTGCCCAGCACGCCTGGTACACGCCTCGTGGTCATTTGGCAATTTGTTTTTGCAAACGACGATTGCGTGTTATTATTAATATATATATCGCTGGTCAGATTTTCGAAGACGGTCATCTGCAAGTCGCAATAACCGTTTTATCGGCAGTGGCGTATGTGAAGCTCCATCAATGTATGGGGGAGAAGGGCGATTTGAATGTCTTGTGATTCACCACAAAATATACACCACCTCCCACCCTCACACACACACACAAAGTAAACCGTTTTATTTTTTCAACGACAGATTCATCTTTAGATAATTTTATCGTAATTTCTTGTAGCAATAAAGATTATAAGTCATTAACGAAAACTGTACCGCTGAATAAAATCCAAAACACGGGATGACGATCCAATCCAATCGCCTCCTCATATAGGCCATACTGTCATACGTACAACGTACCTATATCTTTAATAATAATACTATAAGAATTTTCAAAATTAAAGGACCATTCATGTCCTAAGCCCTGTGATTCGCTTGAATTTAAATATTAGGATTATTATTATTTCAGGTTGGTCACGTTTCAAGAAAAACGATAAGAATCTCGGGACTGTGGGTACTGCGGCGCCAAAGTAGGGGCGTGTGAAATCCCCTCCTCTCTCGTGCAATGCCCGTGGACAGATAAATCATGTCACTATGCGTATTCCGCATCATATATATTGTATACTTTATATTATATATATGTATGATAAAATATAACACATACGAGGTATTCCTGTGCCATTTTACTGGCTCTCGTTTTCGTCATTTACATATTATTTGCCTACAGGCGAAACATAATTCAGAAACGAAATGACCCTGATGTGTCGCGGGCTAGCGGAAAAATGTACGAAGTACATCAGTAGTGAAACGGCGGAGGCGGCGGTGGCGTTCTATACGACTCGGATGCAAGCGTAGAACACATTTTTGCTTTCGTCTCGAGCCGATCGATTGGACGCGAGACGCGCACGCACTCGTGACGATTTGCGGAATACAACATGCACGAAGTGTATATAAGTGTAATCCCCCCCCCCCGGGAAGGTGTATATAATAATATACTAATATGGTATAATATATAACACGCGTCGAGGAAGTATCTCGGCCGAGGAGATGCGCTTGCCCGCGAACGGCTTCAGCTGCAGATTATCCCAGCATTGTATTGTATTAAATTTGATATGTGTATACAAAATATATAGTTATATATTATATGTTAACCGCCGCCGCCGCAATAACCTATCGGTATAAAATATAAAATGTATATAAAATACACAATATTATATACTATTACCCGCACAACAATAACCATACTATCACATCGGGCGATGTTCGTTTCAACAATATACGGCTATAAATCATTACAACATTATAATGATATAATATTTTCATCGCTACGGCCCGCGCAGGTAGCGGGTCGGGTGCTTATATTATATTATATGCAACTCTAATACGAATCCGATATTCGGGACCGTGCGGATTTTGTGTGACCGTGCGTGGCGAAGGGAATAATATTATGATATATTATTATTATTACTGTTGTCACGTCGGACCTGCACTGCAGCAGAGATGGCGTATTTGTGGGGTGGGGGAGGGGGGGGGGGGGTGGCGATGACCGTTGGAGTCGGGCCATGGTTTTCATGTATCTATATAACACAATTTATAACTTTATACTGCAACTGTACAATTTTAAAACTGGTATAAAAAAAAATTATTATTGTTTAAAAAAAAAAATCAACAAGTCTATTATCGTGGAGAGCGGAGTGATGAGATATCACCCTGCTTCGAGACTCAAGAGTTGTATCAAACATTTAGTCGTCTCATCGTCACTTTTTTTCGAGCATCATATTCACAATCACTGCTGTACTCAACTAGTGTATAGCCGTCACGTCTGTGGAAGGTAATGTTATGTATTCATACATCCGTGATTCGAGGCCTCTCGGTTTGAGTTTAAACAATATTATATATTGATATTAGATGTATCTGTTTAACAATTTAGAGAAAAAAGAGAGGTTCTCATCTAAAAAAAAATTGGTGTCGTCATAGGACACTCCTCAGATTAGAGGTTCCCAACCATTTTTGTCTCCCGGCAACCTAAAATATTTTCTAAAAATCCGGAGTCACCCTATAGTGGTATATCGTGTATTTATATTTATATTTAATAAGTTCGGTTTTCTTTAGGTAGGTATAATCAATCATATTACACACATTACACATATATTATTTTATTATAAAAAAAATTAAATACTTTTAACATTAATTATAATACAACATTATATTTCTAAAAAATTAAATAATTGTAACAATTATAATTAATTATATTACTAATACTAATATGGGAAACTTGAACTTGTTTTTTTTACAGAAATATTTTTTTTGTTAGACATACTCCTCTTCAATGAACTCTAAATGGACTTGAATAAACAAGAGATGGCTGCAGTATGGACGTATATAGTGGCGTAGTGATATCAAAGACTAGACAGATATTATAAGTTAAAGTGAAGTTGTTCGATTATTATTATTTTGTAGGACTGTACGTCTTTTATAAAAATACAGATAAGATAAAGCCTCGGGTACCTACTTATTCGATTTTATCGAAAATGAGTGGTGAGGTGATAATTTTATAATAGTCCTCGACGAGGCAATAGCAAACAAACCAGTAAAACAATTAAAATAGATTGAACATTGTAGTATTATCACAGACTATAAAGAACACATAAACTATATTATCTCTCATAAAATCATGAATTTTTTAAATTGTGAAAAATATGTACGATTGGTTTATATTATTTGAAATAATTTCACCGCACCTTCAATACAAGATCCCGGCATATTGGTTTGGAACCTCTGCCTTAAATGGTATAAAAAAAAAAATATGAATTTCAAAATACTATGATCTTCATAAGGCATAGGTATATACTTAAAAATTTTAAAAATCGGAAATTGAATGAATTTATTATTGAAGGAGAAAGTTGCGAGTGAGCATCATATTGTTTGTTGAATATATTTCGCCTTACATATTTACGGATCGTTTTTCTACGACCAGCGTGCACAATATGCGAGTGATAAATCGATTTTTGCACAACTTTATAAATAATACAGACCTAATATACGTAATATATTGGATATAAACCGCCGAGTGCTGAGACCAGAAATCGCGTTGCGACGTGTAGTTTATTCCGATTGACCAGCGATATAATATAATGTTTTATAATATGATTGATAACCGCTATATTGCGCGCGTGCACATGACTTGGAATGCAATTCGTCGTACTTAGGTTTATATATTTTAAACTATATATAATATTATGTTATTGGTTTATAGTTAGCCATCCCGCACAGCGACCGTCGCCCGACCTAAAATAGGTCGGTGGTTATACATTTTGAGCGTAACTCGATACATTGTTGGCCCGATTCGTGAAATCGAAAAACAGTAAAATTGCGTGAAAATGAAAAAAAAAGATTGAATACGTTCGCCGAAAATATTGTTATACTCATTCTGACGTGCGTAAGTTCTCGATTACCAAAAAAAAAAAAAATCTGTTAGAAACTATACTGTTATGAAACAGCGATAAAATATGCTATTAACCCACCCACCCGCAATGACAAGTAACATTATCATAGTTATATTATGGACAATATAATATTTTACTACCTATTATGAGTTATTGTAATATATTGGTAAACAATATTATAACAGCCGATAATAGCGATTAGCGAGGCGAAAATTAAGACTTATCGACGCGCTGACTCAGCTAATTGAGCGACTGTGTCTGAGGTGTGTGTGTGTGTGTTGTCGCAAAAATCCGAAGACGATTAATCACGGCGTTTTAAAAAAAATTATTTCGAGTACAGCTCATTAGTTGTTTAATAAATCATATTTAGTGGTTAAAACTTTTATATACGCTTAAAAAAAAAAAACTATGATAAACGATTATCTAGATTTTTTTTCGCTACTCCTCGGATAATATCTATGATTCGAATAACGTTTGGGAAGAATTATTTTCTGTCTTCATTTCAAAAATTACATTTTACATACCAATATATATTTATAATATAAAGCTTTTTTATCTTACGGAGCTGAAAAAAAAACAATTTCGTTCTTCCGAAAATTGTATTATTATGGTGTGCAGTGGATTGCTACAATACATATTATATAGAAGTACTACAGTAGAAGCTGATGAAGTTATCAGCTTATCAACGACGTAATCGGTACTCGGATGAGTTTTTGAATATATAGTTCCGTTAAGATTTCACTGCAATTTCTATTGCGGGTTTTTTTTATTCATTCCGTAGTTTAAGCCCAATCACAGTCGACTCTCGGTAACTCAAAATTGTTCGAGGAGGAAAAAAAATCGAGCTATTAAATATTTCAAGATTTCAAAAACCGATTAAGTGTTTGACGTCTGAAGGAGTATTTTTGTTTCCGATGTAATGGAGGTATCCGCGGGCTTTGAGATTTTTAAATGGTTCGACAGTTAACTGTAACACTTAACGAATATTATACGTATAGGTGCAGTGACATGCCCTGTGGGTAAGCTTGGTAGGTCTAAGCTGGTAGGGTAAGACAGGGTCTAACCCTATTGGCAGCCACATCTACCCTTTTTTGACTGATACAGAATTGGTTCCCGAACCCCAACACTACGTGCCGAATTGGTTCCCGTTTGAAAAAGGTATTTTATTAAGGTAAGAAAAATTGGTTCCCGTTTAGTTATACGCACATTTTCGGGCTGGTATCGAATCGGTTCCGATTTTACAAGCTTAGGACTGTCAAATTTAAAGTAGACTTGGTTAAAAGTGTGCGTTAATGTGTGTTAAAAAAAATGTTTTAATAAATACAATTTCAAATCGTTGATTTGTAAGTTTGAAACAAACTTTCTTTAAATATTCAATTCGCGTAAGCTTTTCATTAACGTACTCGCAGTCATACGATTTTCCAAGTATTCGTTATTTCTTTCCTGTTTGCTAGTAAGTTTTCTTGTATCATTACTTCGAAATGTAATATAATTTAATGTCTGAATGCTGTTTAAAGTCTCCATAAAATAAAATATGTTAGGATGGGCACTTGTAAATTCTTTATTCATTTTTGAATGGAAAGATTCGCATTTCACAACTGTTTTACCTGTACACAAACGGGAACCAATTCTGCTCAACCTAATAAAATACCTTTTTTAAACGGGAACCAATTCGGTCAAATGGGAACCGATTCGGTTAATGCCTCTTTTTTAAACATTTAAATAGTAATTATTTTTATTTTTATTAAGTCAATTCCAAAATTACATTTTCAGAAAAACGTGTTTATTTTATTAATATTATATAGAACGGTACTAGTTAATAAATCAAAATAAAACAAATTGGAACTAAATGTATTTATGATTACCTAAGCCAGTTGTATTTAGGCGTTTTCTTACTTTGATATTAAATTCGATTTTATTCGACCTGTATAAATTCTCCTCTCAGTCACACTCGCACATCCACATTATTGCTTATCGGACAAAGGTTAAAAATAATACAAGAATTGTTATGTATACGTTCGTTGTCAGCATTTGTTGCCACACGATATTGATGGGAAATAATTTAATATAATAGTCGAATATCTACCAAGTATATACCAATTTATGTGTAACCATTGCCTAATGAAATGCGATTGACCGAGTGACAGGTGAAACGTTTGTTTTGACTTTGTTTTTTTGCTGTACATATTTATTGTTTATTTATACATTTGGTAAATTAAATTAATTAAAACAAAACAAAATTACTAGCCAATTCTTCAAACCTATTTCGAAACCAACGCTGACATTAATAATGACAATAATAGTATTATAATATAATATAGTCTATATAATAACTACGGTACCTACGTCAACCACAAACAAAAAAACTAAAACTAAATGTTGAAAACTCAATTTCTAACGTTTATTTTACATCCTCATGTTTCGATGCAATAACACTTGATATTAGTTTAAACTGTCATGTACAACCACTAAGCTGATCATTAATTTTTCACGTCATAAAATTCATCGGTAAACAACGTGCAATAGTATCAAAAGTTCATGATGTAAAACATATCCTTGAATTGAGTATTAAAAAAAACATGTTAAAAACGTCTGTTAAAAAAAAAAAAAAAATTGTTTACAAGTCATATTTTTACGACCGGGCCTGTCCCGACTTCAACCCTGAGCGCGCTTTCAATTGACGACGGTGAACTCGCGTAGATATTATTTCCGAAATCCTGTTTGGCGATTTTCCCGCCCCGAAAACTTATCGTAATAATAATAATAACTTCACGGTCTCGACAAACCCGCTGCAACAGTAACGCCATTTACATATTGTACACAATTTCCCGAATCAATTGTGCTCGCTGCGCGACGAGACATCTGGAGCACGTGCATTATGGGTTACTACCCCGTTAGGGGAAAAAAATAAAACACATACCGTCGGAAAACCCGAGCCCGAGGCCGCCATTGTTCCGTTTCGAATCTAAAATGCACTGCGATTGCTCGTCTTGTGTATAATATAATAATAATATAATACATTATATTGTAGGTAATGTTGTTCCCGTGGACCGTGCCATCCCTGTACACGGCGATGCATACTAATACACAACACTATATACCTACACGCATAATACGAGTATAAATAATACACGTGATTGATCTATGTAGATCACGTACAAGCCGTGCAGGTACATTGGTGTATAATAATAATAACGATATGTGATATCATATTATGCTTATTTGTTGCTGTTTAACGTGCGAATTTATTCTATTATTATTGTTTGGTTCGGCTCTTAAGCTATTCCGTGCGCAATATAATATTATAAGATGGTCATTAATTGTTGTAGATATCCGCGGGTTTTGAGTCCGCGCATAATGCGATAATAATTATTAAGAGAAGACACACCACTCCTGCTGGTCGTCGTCTGACAAAATATGTTTAGGTAATACCAGAAACGGATCCGGAGCAGCTCACAGCTCACACATGCCAATTCCATTTTTTTTAATTACACGTTTAGTCTTATTGTTTCACCATATAGGTAAATAAATTTGAAAAATGTAAGTAAAAATCGTATAAAATATATATATATGCATTTGTTGCACTTGGATGCTGCACATTTTTAATAAATAAGGTATACACAAGAATATGAGTATCCCATATGGCACGGTTGGTATTGGTATTTGAATATTTTGAAGCGTTGAGTATTTGAAACGTGTTATGTTTTACACCGTTATCCCTCGCGTTATAATATTAAAATACCAATAAAAGCCTACGAAATTCCCTATACAATATTCTTACCTCTAAGTTTGATATATCATGACAGCCCACTCTAATAGGTATTAAAAGTTAGGCACACAATTATATTGGTCCTGTTAAACTCAAATTTTCTATCTTGTACTTATACGTTTGTAAGACTGAGACTACTGCACATGTGGGTGTGGCATTTTGGCGTCCCCTAAACTTTGAAACTATATTAATGGTTTTTGAAATATATTATTTTTTAAGTTATTATAATTTAGTTACTTGTGGACTAAGATATTGGTTAGAATATTTATTCATAAATTGGATCCGATTATGTTTTAGGTTTCTATACATAACGAGAATAGCTTATATTATAGCCGTGATGTCAGTCCGTTAGTTACCAATACCGTTAGTTACGATTATTTATATTAAGATATTTGTTTATTGTTCGGAGTTATTGTACATATTATATTGTATACCTATAGAATTACAGTAGGTATATTGCGTTGTATTAAAATATGATTAGGAACCGGGAATTCAGCATGCTCGCAGAGTGAGCTTTTCTAGCTTGTTTAATCGTTTTAAAATTTCAAAAGTTTTTAATTAAAATTAAATTGAATTAATATATAGGCACATATCAGCGGCTCATTCTCGATTTTAAAATAACAAAATACTAAAATACTAGTGTAGGTTATCTTAGCTTTGTAGAAATATTACATCATATATAACATTTTCAAATTGAAATTATTGTATACACGTATAATATATATATATTATTATATTATAATAATTTGATTGTTTTAAAATGGTTATAAAACCAAAGTGAACTGTAAATCATGATGTAGCGAATAATGCTTAGGTTAGCGGGTGTGGCGTCCTCTTAATTGGCTTTTGGTGTTTTTGTGTTTTTAATTGCAACACTGTCCATACTATAATACGACGAAGGGTAATCGCGATACACTAAATTTTAATTCAAAACCATCATTGTTGCAAAAGTCTCTTATTCCATATACCTAGGTACTATATATTATGTTGTATTCAACACGCCATCTATTGTGTTTGAATAATGCTTCAAATGCTGTCTCTGTGTATTATAATTGTTTCGTCATTGAATTTTCTCAACAATTTCCACGTTTACATTATTTAAAGATTTTAGTTTATGATACATTGATACCTAACCTAGTGTATAATACATACAAGTCGACTGTCTCACAAATCGGTAATGTGAACGATGAAATATAATATTATTACGCGCACGAACATAATATTATTTACCTATACAGAGTGTTCCATTTGACCTGCAACATCAAATTAAAAGTTTGAAATACTTATAAGAATAATTATCTTCTGATTAATAAATAAATTTATACTGTTTTTAGTCGTATCATAAAGATTTTATTTATCTATTACACCGGAAACTCATGTTTTTAATTCCATGTTCTGAAGATTTAAAAAATAAACAATTATATAATTTATGTAAATTGTTCATGAGAATTCATATAGTTTATAATATGAAAAATGTCACTATTCAAGTCTAAACATTAAACGCTCTATTATTTATGCAAGAAAAAATAATAATAGTTAGATTTCTTAGCACATATCAGTGTTATATTATACTATCCAAATGGGTACATATCGTACACAATATATAAAATAATTTTTCTTCTTCTTCAAAGTCACATAATATAGGTACGTCGACTGAGGACGTTGATGTGTAGCACGTCTGATCACTGCACCGCGCACTCGTATGGTAGTTAATAGTTGTTATGGAATATTATGTACAGCACGGCTAACACTGGATTTTTGGCATGATGATGATATATTCCGAGTCATTCGTCGTCGACATCGGAAGATGGCTGACATTTCTTAAAAAAAATATAGACGATCTGTTATAATAAAATTATTGGTACGTCGCGGAACCCGAAAACTCGTATTGGCGTTCAACCATTTTTTTCCCAACGTATTAGCGTGCAATAACTGCGCGTTTTATTTTATTTTTTTATACCTACAGAAAGAAAAACAATTATAATATAATATACGCTTGCATTATACGAGTAACCATATACATTCTTCGTAACAGACACATTTAGAAACCCATAGACTGTTTAGTAATATTAATATTTTGTCCGCAATTACTTTGTAACACGTGACTATACACGAGTATAGAATATACGTCACCACTGGCAATAGTAATTATTATGTTTTTCTGACACGTCATATGATATTTATTACGGCCAATAATAAACATAATGTTATACGAATATCTGTATATTATTACAATATTTAGGTACTAATTAGACTTATAAATCGTATTCTATAAACACGTGAGTGCAACTCCGGTCTGCGTACGATATAATAATATTATACGCTGCACCCTGCTCCCGTAATCGTTATTACTTATTATTATTAATAACATAATATTATATTATATCGAATGACAGACCGACCGATATATTAATTATGTTATAATATACTCGGTGTGACGTCACGTTGCTAAAGTGTAGAATGCATAATATGTATACACATTGCACACTGTACGCAGAGTGTTTTGAATCGCACGGTCCCCTTTTTATCCTTTGATAATATTATATTTATTACAATTTTAATTAATTTTAAATCACAACATTAAAGACCATATTTTCAGATACTAAACTAATTGTACACCAGTAAAGAGATGCCCACGGTGTTACGAACTTAATGAGAACCACCTTTAAATTTTAAAACAGACAATTCTTTGGAAAATGTTGATGCATCTGAATCGATTTTGAACGGTGGTATATAGTTTATGTTCCTAGCCTTATGTACTTAACTACTAAGTACTAAGGGACCCATTATAATATAGTTTAATATCAAATATAAAATGTATGTAATATTTAATCCAGCACTATTATCAGTTATCATGCTCAAACAATTTTTAGAAATTAGAAAATGCTAATATTATTATTAATCACATTCATTTTCAAATCATTACAATAGTCTCAATATGTTTCAGCCTTTCATCATTAGGCTTAGTCTACATTGCCTCGAATAATTCAGATTCTTATCCTTCAAATTTCAATTAATAAACTTAAAGTATTATTTTATTTTTTTTAATTATCTGCTTGATAATAATTTAATTAATTAGGTTGTTCTTGATTGAAAAAACGAAGTTTTTAAATGGAATAAAAAATTTAATTATTAGAAAATATGGTCTTTAAGTGTGTGTACTAAAAAAATTCAATTACCTACTAGAACTTGAATAAATAAATTATTAAAGAAAAAACGGGGGTGAGTATGCTTGGGGAATCACTCTGCATTCATTCGCTATACAGACCAGGATGCTTAAAATTTTAAAATATTTTCTTAAATTAAACCCGTAAGTAAATATTGTTTATTTAATCATATTTTTAAGTAGGTAACACACGAAAGCTTTTATCCCAAGTTTAAGTAAATTCCTCAAATGCGATGATACATTTTTGAGAACATTAATCAAATGAACGACTTTAATATTTAGTCAACCTACAGCCCGCAGTACCTGTTATTATATTGCATGGCAACGTTTCGCTTCGTATCCGAATTTCAACTGTCATTCCTGTCATCGTCGTCATCATAATCATCATCACTTACGTCATCGTTGTTGCCGGTGAGGTTTGACTGAACTTCACAGTAATATATATTATATATATAAATGTGTGTAATAAACTAATATAACTTCCATTAGCTGTATTATAGTCACATCGCGACGTGATTGTCATCATCAAAGGTTCAAAATCGAAATAGGTGTAATAGCTTCGGAGGAGATCGTATAACATGATATCGGATGATGTAAAATAAAAAACCGACCGTTCACGACCGACGTGCATTTCAAGGTGACATTTTTGTTTATATTTTCGGTGTCAAATTCGGTGAACACTCGTAAATCACAATACTATAGAATATGTGTCCCATTATGAAAGAAAATTAAAATTCGTTCCAGAAATCGACGGACAAGGCGACATCCCTATAATCTGTAGAAAAAAAACTATTTTTTACCTATGTACAGAGATTTTTCATAGTTTTCCTATAGACTGTATTTATGTTTTTCGTTTCATTTTATAGTAAAAAACGTTCGTCTTGACGTATTATTGGACCAATAAAGTTTATGATCTTTCTTAATAGTAAATTGGAGTATGGTGGAACAAATCTTCATAGTCCAGCTCCCCCCAACCTCGTATCTACTCCACCACTCATATATTATCTATATGCATAAACTGTAATAATACAATTTTACTTATGTACATATTGTATTATTATTAAATTGGTATTGAATGTCGATTAATGAATTGTGACTATGATACAATTCTTACAAGATTGTTGGTATAATTTTAAATGTTAATGTTTTATGAAATACTGTTTTGTAACGAATTCAAACTTCGTAAGAAAATATTTCCTACGACATAAACACTTTTCGAGTAAGAGAGTGCCTATTGTCTACCACTTAAATACTCACTTCCTACGAAACCTATACCTTTATTGTTAAAAGTACTTTTAGATTCTGAGTGAAGTTACAGGAATACATTGGTTTTACAATATTATGTATGTGTTTTTCGTGACCGGCGACATGTTTAGCCTTCAGAAGTAGAAAAAAAATGCTTCAATTTTCAACATAGGTATAGGTACTTTAAATAGGTTTGAAAAATAAAATGCCCAGTACTTTTTTTTAAAAATAATTGGTGTTAGGGCGGATTCTTTTTATAGCCAGTGGACTGTAATTGTTAATGAATTGTACCCGTCAGATAATTCATGTTGATCGTTCTCGTGGAGCTGCGACTCTGGGAGTGCATATACTACATGCAACAAGGTACGATCGGAACTTTTTGACGAACAGATTTTGGTAGTCACTCGACGTCGTAGCTTAATTATAATTTAATGATAATAATAGATATTATGATCAAGCGTGACGCGCTTGATGTCGTCTGTATCGGTATCGGTCGACACGCATAGCCGCTCTCCATTTTGTTACCACTGTGATCGAGCGTCGGTTCATTTGGTACGCCACCGTACCAATGATTCATTCTCCATTTCTACCAGTGAACAGTCCATATTTGATTGGTTGTAACCACTCAGTTCGTATTAGTTCGCTCACTATTTCCGTGTAGTTTTAGCTCGACAAAACGGTAGTGTATAACAATCATTAAGTAATATACCTCTCCCATAATCATTTATCGTTATCAGTTTCCACCGATATGCGCTTAATATTATCAAGAAATACGTATTCGATATCGTATCAAGTTTTTACACGTTGTACAGTCGTTGTCAGATAGACTGGCACGGCAGTAGAGGCGCGATAACGGAAAACCAGGGGTCCTTCGTATTTGGATGTTATTGACGAATATATCAACAAACCAACAACTGTCCACAAGACATTTAAAAACTGATTTTAAGTTAATAATTGAAAAACAAATATTCCGAAACAAAAAGTATACATTTTTATACATTTACAATAAACGAAAATGGTGAGGCGCGTCGCTCGTTTGAAAAATCCAAACACACCGTGACTTATAGTTCGGGCTACACCTACTGAAAAGCGCCGAAGCTGCCGTGCCAATCTACCTTGCAACGACTGTACCTTACTACAATAACCGGAGACTGGGCCGGTTAGACATCGCTGCCTATAATAATAATTCTCGATACATGGCATGCATAGCCGACGGGGGTGCTGTACCATGTCTGTAAATTTCCCGACATAACACGTGTTACCCTTAAAGTGCTTTAACGAACGATCGGTTGGCCGAATCTGTCCGTTAAATTGGGTATGGTGTATCGACAACAGTAAATACCTATTGGCGAAGGACCACAACGCAGTAGGTCTTATAGAATAAGGTTAATATTGTGTTAGTTTAAACTTTAAAGCAAGGGCATGTGCGCGTCACACAAAATGTTATTCATAAAAAAATAACCTAGATAGGTAGGTACTTGAAGTTTTCGAAAAATATTATTTTATATAGTGTTCAATAAATTATAATATTGTATTATTTAAATACCTACACAAAGCAATTTTCAAAATGTTTAGAGTAGCACTAAGCTGTTTACGTCCGTATTTACTTATATTAGTTACTTAAAAACAATTATATACAATAATATTATATTATCATAGTAAATAAAAGGTAAGGATATAAATGCGATATTTTAGTCAAAAATTGGTTCAAACTACATCATAATATATTGATAGAGAAATAAACACTAATCTTACCTACTTAATATTAAATATATTTGATACAGAAAGACTCCGCTCGGAATTTTTTTTCGTATAATATGTATACATATACCTACGAGATATTTAATCACTGAATTTTAATTTAAACACATTCATTACAGTGACCTTCTCAACGGCGAGGTAGCTGCACTCGAAAACCTTCTATTCAGCAGAGCGAGTTCTCCAATATTTTTTTCGGTATCGTAAATTTGTGAGTACCTATTTTTAAAATACTACACCTAATGTTACGCGCCGTGTACATTATACGATTCAATAGGTATAAATTATAGGTTAGGTATAATCCATATTTTTTTGTTTGTATTCCGGAAAAAGAAACCTCGCGAAAACACATTTTGCAGTGCAAGCCCATACCGTCTAGTATCTCTACGTAGATACCACCTATATGAAGCTTAATATACAAACGTGTATATTCTATAATAATTGTAAAGAGAGAATTCAGAATTGATAAATATAAAACGACGTTTTGTACGGTCTTATAATGTAGGTACAGGGTGTGTGGTTTTGTGCGATCGCATTAAAATTCTGGTTTTGTAGAATTTATTTGTGCGAGTTCGTTCAAAGACTATACTTATATTATACAGGTTTTTATGTACTCATAAGGTTGGATTTTTAATCCAAAATCCAAGGGCTGTCCCGTTGCGATGAAAAGATATTTTTCCATAAAATATACGTAGATGTGTTTAAGTACCTATCAATAATGTGTGACCGAGTTATATTTTAATTATGCTCAATGTAAGGTCGTAGGTTCCGTGGTCGTATTTTACCACACGATATTCAATAATAAATTGACTATTTATTATACGTAAGTCTATACCGAAAGTGTAGAACAATAATTCACAGCAACTACCGCACGTTTAAACTTTGGTTTGCGATAAAAGTTTGTATCGCCACGGGACAGACCCCTTAGATGTCGCGAAAGCAATTATTTAGCGTTTGGAAAATACGGTTATGAAAATTCCGAAAATCAGAACTATGCGATAAACGCACTTACCTCCACTTCGAGCACAACAGATGTGGTTGGGGGCCAAAAACAAAAAAAATCACCTTGTATACGACGAATGTGTGCAAGTATGTGTGGTATGCCCATGTTTTTCGGTGTTCGGTTACAGTCTTATTATTTATATTTTTCCATTACCACTACCTCTATACCTAAATAATATAATACTCTACACGTGTTTTAGTGGTATGTATACCGTCGGGCCACGCGCACTAGGAAGTGAACGTTATTAACATACTATTATTATTATTATTATTATTATTATTAAAATATCGTATTCGATATAAAATAAAAAATAATTAAACGCTCCGTATTAACCGCGGGTGCGAGCGTTTGCGTTTTTAATGACAATCGTCGTGGATTGGACACGATGGGCGGTGGAAAAATAAACGGCCGTAGCTAATTGCATTAAACGTCGTCTGTTATTAAATTCGTATTTTGTTTTTGTTTTTTGTGTCTGTTACACACACCAAACTTCAGTGTAATATACTTAAGTGACTAAAGTATAGGACAGGTGTCTATATAATATGACGACAACCGGATGAATCATTAAACGCACTTATCGTCATAATATCTCAAAATGGTTTCGACACGATTTTCGTAATCGAAACGAAACCTACGTAGCCGCCGCACGGTTTAGAATGGTTTATTTTCCTAGCTCCGGTTTATTTATTTTTCCGTCCTGCGTAAAATGTACTATGTATTTATTAACAATATAATAATATAATAGTAAAATATAATATGGACACTCGTCGAAAATTGTTAATAATTCATAAAAGTTAATATATAATAGTATATTCTATCGTGACAAAATTCAAAGTTAATAATACGGAGAAAAATATTAGCTTGACTCAGCTAAAAAGAAGTCAATTCATTCTTTTTCCAACTATACCATCCGAGTAACACATTTTTTAAGAAAGAACCTAACATTATTCCTTCTTATCGCACACTTTATGGTTTAGGCACATTTGTGTAAGCAAAATATTATTAAATCAAGGAATATTTATTTGATTATTAATTATATTAAAAGTTATTATAATATATGTACAGAGTGATCAAACAACAAATAATTACCTAATTAGGTATAATTACAGTCATATTATGTTTAGGTAAACATGATTTTTACCTAAGGCTATTAAAAGCTAGTGATTATTTCATGCATTTAGATCAATAAGCGAAACAAAAATATATACTTTCAGAAGTCCAATTTTAATTTTAAATTTATTCTTGTTTGTGTTTTGTAAGAAATTTATTTTTATTTTTTCAGTAATACTAAAATAAAAGTGAGTGTTTTACTATTCTAATTATTGAACTATACAACAAATCGAAAATCCATTTCCTACAACGCCTAGAAATGAAAATAAGGAATTCAAAAATGTTTTCAAAATATTAAAATCGGGCTTTAATTGGCTGAATTTTTCTCTCGCTTTTTGGGACCTTCATTGCCACAGGAGTGAAAACTTTTTTGATCGCAAAATATAGTGACTCGTGACTGCGCGCGTATGCACTCTACGGATTTCCAAGAATCTTAGACGTAGTTTATCTGTAATTATTACCTTGAGCGTTCGGGGAACACGCGAACATTAATGTTCCGTCACACACAGCACTCCCGATGGTAATAGAATATTGCCTAAATCCAACCCCTTCAAAATGCAATGCATTCAACAGCTTTAAAGTACTATATTTGAAGTTAACCGAAAACACCTAAAAGTGCCCGTGCTGTTACAATGTGTTCTTCAACTGGTTAGGTATTATAAGTTGACTAGAATATAAACCAACTAAAAAAATTAACTTTTTATTCAGTTAATGCATACCTTTGAGTATAATAGGTATACCAACAATTTAATCTATTTTCACGAATTAATTATATAGTTAATTAAATTGTATTCAAAAATTCGTCGTCTTGAAACATAAATTAAATTACTAAACCTTTCAAAAATAATTTTTTAAATAGAACACATCTACTATCGGTAGGTTTAAATTTTAATCGGTATTATTTAATAATATAGATGGTCGGAGATGGATGCTTAGTTAATGATTTTTCAGAGGAAAATAAGTTTTCTAAGGCTGTGCATACTTGTTTTAATTACGGGGAGTAACCAATTCAATACAGTTTACTTAATTTACCGTATATTTTGCCCCAAGACATCAAGATTAATTAGATTAGTTACGACCTTCATACAACCAGTGTCAATGTTTACCAAAGTTGGTGCCTTGAAGTCTTGTGAGCAATTTTTTCTTACTGCAAGTAACATTAATAAGATTCTCATTTTATTTAAGCGTATATAATATACAAGGTGATTAACCGAACATGCTCACTCACATTTTTTCATTATTTAATAACCAGTCTTTTCAAATTCTGAGTTTTGAAAGTTTTAAATATACTTGAAGACTCTATTTTTAAATTCTTGAGATTTTTTTGTACTATATTACTTTAAGAGTGCCCCATAGAGATACAAATTTCTGTTTTTCAAATAAAAACCCATCTTTTCAACAATAAATTACTAAGCAGAACATTTTTCTGAAAATTGGGACGCATCAAAATCAATTATACATATAAGTCGTCTACTTAGGACTGAATATTGTATTTTATATTTTTTTCTGTAATATTTTAGAAACGTATCATTAAAAGAAAAAAAAATGTTTTTCGCATACAAAACCCAATAAACTGAATGTTTCATTTACCTTTAATAGGTTGGGATCTTTCGACTATTCGTGCTGTCGATGAATGGAAGGAGATCAGGTTTATTTTTTAATAAATACCTAATCGATTACACCGTTGTTCGGTCACAATACTGATTTTTACGTTTTGAGCTCGTGGTCGATTTCGTTTACTGCAATTGTTCTCTTCCTTTTTAGATCTTATCGAAGATGAGAATGTAATGGTTTTATAATGTCGTCCGTTTTTTTTGTTGTCTGTTAACACTTTTAATGGTAGCGAGAGCATTCTATACAATTTTACTGTAACTTTAACGCGGTTAGTACTGTGTATTGTGTTTAGTTGATAGACTTTTTCAAAATATAATTTTGTCTCATAAAAAAAAAAAAAAAACGAATAAATAAAAATCATCTTTATATGGTCAAAGTTTTTTGTTTACAAAAATATATTAACATATTACATTTCTCAAAGTTATTTTATTTTATAAAAATGTAGAAAGAGCAAATATAGTTTTATTAAAACGACACGAGATTTAAACAACTGAATGTGGGTTAAATCAAAAAATCGATATGCGAAAATTATCATAAAATATGTCATAATATAATGAATGGACGTTTATTTTATAAACGTATCATAAACATATATTTATATTATAATCGGATTTCATGATTGCGAGAGAATAACAAAATAAAATCGTCGGTCAATCGGAGAAAAAATATCGTTAAAATAAATAATTCCTCAAATTGACATCGTTCAGACGTCATATTATGTGTGACGTATTCCAGTGAAATAAATATATTTATAAATTCGTTTATATAATATGAATTTGTAAAGCACTATTATAAAAAATCGGATTTGGTCACAACGATGTCGTCGATTTCGTTACGTGGTCGGTCGTGTAGTTTGAAATTTATCGTTTTCCAACTCGACTTGTGTTTATCAAAACACAAGTCTCTATTTTTATCGGAGAGGTAGGTCTAAGCATGTTGTTGATTCAAAATTTCTGTTTTAACGTTGCCAATTTTTCGTGAAATTGTTTTCCATTCGCCGGCCAGATGTTGTCGCCCGATAGCTTATACGATTTGGGTAATCGCCGAGATCCAATGGCAAGCCGCAATCTTGTAAATGATAGATACTTTTAAAAAATCTACAAGTACAGATACAGATGGTTGATTTGAAAGGTATTTGAGTATCAATACGTAAATACGAACACTTAATAAAGAATTACATTTTATCCATGCATGTAAATATATTTAAAAAATTCAAATTATATTATTTTAAACCCTAAAAATCAATTTCAAACGGATTTTTATTGCATTTTCTTGTTGTACATCAATTTTATTGAGAATTGTATACCTCATATAGTTTGGTACAACTATAATTTTCCTATCTGTTTTCTTTATTTGCAAGTTTGGTGAAGTATAAGCCACATACCAAAAAAAATATTTCAGCTGTGGTAAATACTAAATAGCATTTTTAAGGGGTCATCTCTAAAAAGGTAATTACAATTTTATCAATTGTTACTTATATGCAAATATACATTTATAATTTTTTTTTCACGTGATTGAATTTAAAATTGTAATTACGTATACTTATGGCTACACTAGGAATGAAATAAAAAAGGATTTGAAAATTAGTATTTGTTTAAGTACAGATTATACTCTGAGAAAGTATTTAAAAAACGTATATCAGTACTGGCGTTATGAATATATATTATTATATTATGTTATACGCGATATATATTTTCAATCGGAGTGAATCCAATAAATAAGCCGAGACGAAGGTTCACCACGGAAGCGTTAAAATAATTAAACGTTCTCGTGCGCTATAATAATTACGTAATGTCTTAACTTTTAATATGATAATAATATTTTTCGCGTTGCAGGATTGGACAAAACACGTTTCGCCCTCGATAACCTGTTCGTGTTGATTGTTTTCCCGAGTCTGCACCGCTGCACGGCCCACAATCGGGGTGATCGATAGACTCATATGTGACCCGGTAACCCGTACGACTGTACGAGAGAACTAAAATAAAAAAAAAAACCTAAACTGGAAATGACTTGCCTACCCTGGTATAATGTCACGGATACGTACGTATATTTCGATCAGAGTTTCTCGTTATTTCTGGGAACGCTATAATATATTACAGATTTAAATTTTAAACTGTCCGAGAGCCGAGTATACCTACCTACCTACCTACCTACAATATATAGCGACTAGCGAGTGACCCTGTCTGGCTGTCCGGTTTCTGTGCAGTAGTGTACTGTAAAAAATAATAAAAAAAATGTAAAGTCTGGTCGATGATACTTATTTGAAAACACGTAGGTACCTCATCATCATATACATCATCCTCGATTTGAGAAAACTGGATTTTTTCTTATCGCCACATATTTAAAAAAAATGGAGATATTCTTCGTGGTCGACCGTTCCAAAGACATATTGTAATATATTATAATATTATAGGCACCTACGTGTTCTAACAGGGGGAAAAAAACAAGGAATTCAAAACATCGGTCCAAACGGTTTTTCGTGAAATTTTTGGTTCGTGTAATATTATTTCAGGACTTTTACTACAACTTTTTCTCCGAGTTTCGATTTGTTTGGTAGTTGTTATGTAGGCACTGATAACAATGCAATTTTGTCTGTTGCAGGACAAATTTAATATACAATTTAATAATGGGTTATGACTTAAAGTTTGGAAAACACTGTAGCTGCGTATGCCTTCGACACAACAACAGCTGCAGGAGTCGAGCTCGCTGTGCAATTTACGCTCGCCACAGATGACAAAATAAACATCACCTCCATAGCGCGCCTAGACTTCATAATATACGTACATTCTCGACACACAAGTAGTGTCGTCGATTATTATGATATTATGGGTAACATTTCAAACATTTTAACCGAAGTTCAGGACTCGGGAAGTCGATCACTATGTGCCTGTGGGAAAAATATTACCTACACAAGTGCAGTGCGAGTAAGTGAAACAAATTCGATATATTATAATTTGTGTTTCTGTATTATAATATAATAAGCTGATGAAAATATAATATTGAACTCTAAAAGTTTAAAGTTAATAATATGATGAAAAGAATAAATACTTAACGCGTCGTATTGATTGTGCGACTTTCAATTTGTTTTTAACCAATATAACTTAACATTTTGTAAAAAAAATGCATTTTAACTAGGTAGGTACTGTATACTATACCTTACCATTGCACACTGGCCATAATAGTGCGGCTTAGACAATACACGTTTTTGCGTATTAAAATATTAAATCAAGGAATGCGTTTTATTTATTAATTTTTATTTAAAACCATAGTATGATACAGCGTGATTAATAAAAAATAATTTAACTTTATGTATTATTTTCCAAAATTAACTGAAAAAGTAATTACAATGGCTACATATTCCTACTTAATAGGTCGAATAGATAATATTAAAGTGTAAAATTAAATTAACTTTTCAACTACCTAATTTATGTCCATCATTGTCTATAATATTATTATTATGGAGTCAAAACTTGAATAATAACTGCAAAATACTCACCTAAATGGGTAAATACAACGTTAAAATAATGATTGTAATAATACGTGGATCGAATATTATAATGTGTTCACTAGTCGCCGACGTGCAATTTGTCCACTACAATTAGTTTTTAAACTCAGCACGCGGTCGTAAACTGCAATAATAATCAGTGTTTTAGGTGGAGCAGGGAGGGTAACTCTTTGTTTTGAAAAATATTAATGCGTACCCCTTCTAATTAAAATGTAATCAATAATACATTTAAATATTCAGTTACGCACATTATTTTTATAATATATGCATCACCCTTCTATTTTTTCCCCAATTCAAGCACTGATAATAATAGCAATAATGTTCATAAACAACTATATTATATTATTTGGGAGTCGGACGTGGCTTCATATTTTGTCTATAAATATTTACCTATTTATTAAACTCTCGTGATGGAAATGCATAAAAATATGTCCATGTCAACAGCTAACAAAGTACAAACGATCGATAGCTGGTTTCAGCCGAAAATTGGAAAGTGAGGGTGCTTAGAACACGGACGTCATAAAAAGTGATGTTAAGTAGTATTAACGGTAAAAAATGTTGAATTCGTTGTTTAATTAGGTTTTTAATACAAATATTGAATTCTTAAATAAAAAAAAAATGTGGTAATACTTTTTATGAACAATATTTTATTGAAAAATGAAAAAAAAAATGATTTGTTTATAATAAACACACACAGAGTTGAGTGAAAAAAATGCTCGACTGCTATAATAATATGTCTCCTTTTAACTTCCTCGTTTTTGACATCCTGGTCTCATACGGCGGAGACCAGTAAGAATCCTCGGTCAAATAGAACATAAATAATATTATACAGATCGAGCTCAGATGGCCTAATATGGTAATAATTATATACTGAGGTGAAAAGGGCACACGCGCTAAAATCTGCTGTAAAAAAGTGAGCTCAAATGACTTATAATAATATGTTAATCACTAGTTTTAGGTTAAAAAACGGTTCCCGCACTCGGACGGGCGACGCCCGATTATTATTATTTATTATTGAAATAATCGTTGTAATAATATTATGTTGTATACCTCTCGACTATGATAAATCCTGCCCACATCCGGAAGTGATGCCAACGGGTACGACAACAATTATTATACGCGACTTCCATCGGATCTGGACTGTAAGCACTGCAAGTCTTCTTATATACTCGTTTATTGCTCACGCCGATGCGTATTATAATAATGCGACTATAATATACTTCTTTTCGTTTGTAATATAATATTATATTATATTTGTAAGGTATATTAAATTATTATCATGATACGTTTGCGGTTTCGGAGCAAATAATATACACGAATGTACGACTACATATTATCGCCGCGTGTGCGTTTTATCAATATTATATTATATTATACGTATAAACGTCTTATTGTCTTAATAAAAACATTATCAATAACGATGATATTATTATTATATACACACGAAGTGACCCGTTCGGGCTACCACAATTTTATTTTTTAAGCGAACCGTTGCGATTTAAAAGTACTGCCTTTGTGCGCTGCATTTTGTATTATAGGCACCATAATTATTTTGTCTTAGCGGTTTTCACGCTTTTGCAGGTTTTTTTTCAACGATCAGCTGCGCATTTTAATGATATCATATTCCGGCGTAGACGGTTTTTTTTATGAAATCGCTCGCTTAAATGTCGAATATTTTATCTTAAACAATAGTTACCCACCCCCTTAGTTATGTGTTTAGTCACGTTAAGTAAATTTATTTTTCTAATATAAGCCCCATAATATACTAAAAATATATTTTGTTTTGTTCAAATTATTGCAGTCTATATAATTTATAAGAATAATAGTAAATATTATTTATAGGTAGGCATAATGTGTTCTAAATATTTCAAATATTAAATTGTAAACCGTCGAAGTGTAGAATGCACTTTTTCTAGATTTCAATAGAAGTCTACATCACTTGCCAACTTTTTCCAACTTTTTAGAGAATAAAACTCGTGATTCGCGCATCGTGACTGTGACTAGGTATACTTATTACATTAGTTTAATATTTAATATTTAGTTTGATCGGATATATATATTATTATAAGTTATCGCCCGTAGATAAGTATAGGTACAACGAACTATCAATATCCAATATTATATTCAAGGACCGAGGTCTAGATGTTGTATACAGTCAGGAATTATCACGATGGTCATGCACTCGGTCTCCGGTAAACAAACACTGATCAATATGTAACTGGTTTTTTTATTAAACATCCAAGTATATTATATAGGTAATAATATATTATTATAATTCTGTTGTTTTGGTAACAAACATTTCGATAATAGTGACCGCGCCACATATAATTTACATCCGAAACTTGTTCGTGACAATTATTATTGTTGTTTTTACGAAGCAGGACGTTAAATAAAATTGTTTCATTTTTTTTTTGTACAGGAATTCTCTAATTTTTAACCTCACAATATCAAGGACTTATAAACCATACGTGAAGTTATACACTGATGTGTCAGGAATTCGTATTATCTATTATTACTATAATATCTTAAACGAGTGTTATGCATACGATGAAATCAGGAAATACAATTGTTTTACTCTCAAATTGTTATAAAAACGTGAATGCGATGACGTATAATGTAGGCATTTAGGAAATAACGACAATTCTTAATAAGGGAAGGAAACTATATCATTGCCTAGTACAACATGTTATCATTTTCTAGAGATGTCAGGCAATGTTTCCATATACATTGACATTACACAGTAAAATAACGTATTTAGGAAAAGCTTCAGTCAGTATAATTGTTTTATAGATATTTTAATTTAATTTGTGTAATTTAAATATTACTTTCGTCATACATAATTACCCATTTTCCCAATAATTAATCAACCCATAGCTCATAAGAATTTGTTTTACATTTTTGTATCAATGTGATTAATCTACACCATGCATTATGATTAAATACCTCTCATACGACTTGTAAAGCACAACGACTGACGAATATTTACTGAGTACAGTCGTGTGGGACCGGTTTTAGCTTTAGTAGATATGAGTTTAATCGAAGTTTTTTAAAAATGTCCTAGGTTCAGCTAAATATAAATAATCGACATGGGATTTTTAAAAACTATATTTTTATCTTTAAATTTTAAATAAAGAGTAAGGAAGCGATACTTGATAATGATTGTCTAATGAACTAGGCACGGTAATGATGACAATTCTTAGGCAATGATATGATATCCTTCCCTTATTAGGAATTATCATAATTGCCTAAATTGTCAATATTTCAGCTAACATATTATATAAATATATGTATGTATATGCAGATTAGGTTAAATTAGGGTTGAAATGCATTTGACGAGTTACGTTGATTTTTGTGGTTTTAAAAGAAAAAAAGTTCTAAAAACTCATTTACGCTACATAATATTTGTTGAAAAAAATTCTACCTATTTTTGTTCATCGTAAATGTCATAGTTTTAATTTCATATGTATTTTTGAAGTAGTAAAATACTTTTCGTTGGCCTGTATGTATATCCTACGATTAGTTGTTTGATTTTTAAACATTTAAAGTTTAGATCGTTGCAGTGCGTAGAAGTGCACCACATGTGTGCAACGGTGCATCCACCCTGCCACTTCACTCCACTCATATCTTCACCTTACTCGAAATGCTTACAAACAAAACAACCAGATAAATTTTATGCACAAGCGTTTTTCAAAAAAAATACGTTGCCATTGAACACAAAATAAATAGTTCCTATAGTATTATATTATTATGTTAGGAAAACAGATTAAATCATTTAGTTGCATACGATTTAGATTTATTTTAAATTTCATTTTGCTAACTGTTATATTATATTAGTATGTGCTACTCTTCAAACTGTATTCGTATACAAAAATGTTTATAGTTTATTTAAATTTTTGAATCACGAGAATCCACTTAGAAGATTATGTGCAAAGTGAGAGTGGTTACGGGTAAACGGATCAAAGTGTATACGTCGTATACCATACGCTGCCAGGTGATCGAAAAACCAATTTACTATTAGCCGCCAAAAGTACCTAAAATATATATATATTATATACAGAATGGTTCACGTGTACTAATGCTCATTCCCAAATTTTTTTTTAATCCTTTAATGTTTTTGGAAGTTTTTAGTTTAATTAAGAGTTAAGACAATTTTTGAATTACTTACAATTTTATGCTGTATAAAATGTTGTTGACTTGTTGTACATAAATCAAAATTCAAACGAGTAGTTTCTAAATTATAATACTTCATGTAAGTTCTAAAAAAAATATTCAGTAATATTTTAACTCTTAGTACACATATTATTATAACTCAACTCTACTACCTCGTTTAAATTTAAATTTAGATACATGGACATTCTTAAAAAACTAAATCTGTTTAACAATTGAAAATTTAATTTGAAAAAAGTCTGTATTGCCACATGACACTTTTTAAATGGTATAAAAACAAAAAAAATCTTGTCTTATTTTGGACTATATTGCACGAATTTCAGAAATCATGTAGGTTAAGTCCACTAGTTTCCGGTGTGCCGAAATAAGTATGATTGGCTTCTATATTCTTTGGTTTCTAGTGATTTTAAATCGTATTCAAAATCAGTTAGAAAAACAAAATATCTGTACCCAGCCCAAAAACATATATAACGTGTTAAAAAATCTATTTATCTGAAAATACAGTCTTTAAGTATACTAAAAAGTTCTAAAAATTAGCAATTACTATAGCAGCATTATTAAATGATAATAGGTGTGTGCGGGGTGTGGGTGAGCATGTTTGGCGGATCACCCTGTATCATATGTGTTTAAAACAAAACATATTTCGATTAACATTTCGAGCTTCGAGATCCATTTCTGAACTCATATATTGGTAATTACGATTTTAATACTCTAATGAACAGACAACGTAGGCATCCGAATAGTCGTTTTCATTGACTAGCGAATTATACGGCAACATTCTCGGAAATCGACCTGTAGACTTCTTTTCTTGCCGTCTGTGTAGGTATACAAGTTTGTGCGACCATAATTTAATAACATTTTTAATTGTATTGTCAAGGAGAAGGATGCTTATTTCTGTAAAATATTTGCCGCTTACAAGAAACACACAAAGCGTCTTACGAGTGTCGCCAAACACAGAATATGTCATTCGCCATAGACAATATTATAACGCATCTAATATTATAATTTAAAATAATACAGGTAAGGTATAGAGGTAAAAAATGAAAACAACATGATATTGTTCTGTGGATTACAACTGCTATACAGCAGAGTTTGTCATGAAAGATATTATAATGAGATATTTAAATTTAATCTCGCGGGTGTACGCTTGTCAAATCCTCCAGGAACACGACCCAAATATTATGTTCTGTAGTGATGACCAACGATATCGAGAAACTCTTGCCATATCGATATCATGGCGGCGAAACGTTCGCGTTGTCGATATCGTTTAAGAATAATTATTTCGTGTATCAATCGCAGTTTTGTGTTTTTTTTTTTTATGAAGGATACTAAAAACGAGAAAATCATTTCGTGAATTAAAATGGTTATTCGAGGTTATACACAGATACAAAAATATTTGATACTGACCGTGATAAAATAAATAAAATCAAAATTTGATTTAGTGTTATCGATCATACAAAATAATTTTTTTTAAATTGTCTATTAAACCTATGTTTTTTTGATATGATATCGAAACATACAAACACTATTCACATTTTAAACTATGTCGTTGGCCCCTACGTTTTATTGGCCGGGCCGATAGTTATAATATTTTATTGCATAGTATAATATTATTTTTATATTCTAACACGACGAATATAATTGATATACTATCTCACTGTCGACAGGGACAACCGTCAACCAGGGTCCGGGGTGTTGTTGTTTGGAAAACACGAAAGAGCTCGTAATATTGCTTTTAAAAGAGCGCATTTAATGTATTATGCGTAGGTACGTAATATTACTTGAGTCCATTTGATTGACTTGCGGTGAATGAAAATATCTACCAGAAATGAATAGACAAAACCGGGATCACTAACGTGAATATCACCTGCCGATTGGAAAGTCGAAGACATCCAAACAGAAGCCATTATCGTTAAAATTGATTTTTTTACCGAGTGCCAAGTTTAGCGTAGTATGCGTGTATTGAATAGCTATTTTTAGTGTTATATGTTATAATAAAGAATGGATTTCATCTCAAGTTCAAAAACGGCAAAAAAAAATAAACCTTTTTAGATAACATTATGAGTTCAGTTTTCATAAAAATTTGGCTGCATATGACTATATTATTACCGTAGCTAAAAAATACCGAAAAAGTCGGTGTTCAAACTTCAAACGTTAATATAGCGACGACATGTCTTTATGATATGATTTTTATTTGATACTCGGTAGTCATGTGAAGAAGTTTTATTATATTATATAAGTTGTAAAATTTAATCAGGAAGCTCGGGCCGAGGTTTATTTATACATACTATGGCGGGCGTTCCTGTTCCCTTTTTTTATTTATTTGCGATGCCTGTATTATTACTTTATCGTACCGATTTGCGGGCAGAACGACTTAGGTACCTATACATTTTCCAATCATCCGGGATATACAATGGTAGGCGAGCATAAAAAAATGCGGTGCGTAAAAAGGATTTCTATGGGTATAGTGGTTTGACAGTAAAGACTTGGTTAAGGGCTGAAAATACGAGTAGAACACGAGGAGTGTTGCGGGCCGCTCGCACCGTCGTCGCAGAAATGCAGGATGATAATATTATAATAATATAATATTTTGCATTCGAATTATCGTTATTAGAAATACGAAATAATACCTAAATAAGACCAATTAAAACATCACAACAATGTAATATTTAACTCATTGTATTCGGTAAATCAATCGTAGAAGAATTATCTGGTTTCTTTAAAGTGTGGGCTAATGACAGGAAATTGTTTTTTGTTACATGAAAGAAACCACTAATTAATAATAATTTATTATCAACAATTTTGAAAATATTATACTTAAATCGATTTATTGGTAGGTAGTGATATTGTGCTTGATAATTATAAGTCATAAGATATTATAATAGGGTATCAAATGAGTACCTATGTAATAACCTTGTATTTTGATTTCATGTTTAAACACCCAAAGTATATTCGAGCACACTGCTAAGTAATTTAATACAAATTAATTTATAAATATATATATTTTTTTTTTTTATTGAACTTAAGCCCGGCAACTATGGCCACTAGCGGTTTTGTACGTGTTTTTGGTAGGTTTTATTATTGTGGGGTGAGGAACGGTTGGTTAGAACACGTTTTGTTTGTGTGGCAAGGATTTTTTGCTAAAAATTTGGGAGCTAGCAACACCGGTCGGTACGTACACTCGGAGCATTTCCGCAGTGGAGCGCACACCAAGCCACGATTTAATTTATATCGTGTTATGAAATAAAGTATAACTCGGATAAAATAAAATAAACAAAATAAAAAAAATTGAATAAAATTGTCACAAATTCAAGAAAATGTATAGAATTTTACATTTTAAACCTTCATAAAAATGCATCTATAAATGGTTAAGTAAAATTGTTAAGGTGTTTTACTATATTATTTAAACTAACCTTGTGTTATAATTTACAATGTCAAATTGTCGTACCAAAAATTAAGTATTTTATTAAAAAAAAAAAAATACTTAAGCATATTGTTTTGATTAATTCATTAAAATATTCAATTTAACTATAATTTAAACACAAAACCCTAAATGCTAAATATACAACAGTAGTAGTTCTTGTTAATGTTTGATAATTTAAAATTATTACAAAAACATAGGTACCTCTTACATATTAATATATTTTTTTTGAGGAAGTATCAATAGTGTTAAAATTAAGACTTCCTAATTAAATAAAAAAAAATACAACGCGTTTTAATTATTTAACACGGGGAATAAATTTAACATACTGTTGATTTATTCATCGGATTTATTTAAAACAAAATGTATTTTTGTAAATAAAATAAATATACGAATAAATTATTTTTGTATTTTTTAGTTATGGTGCATTTTGAATTAGGTACTTAATATTTTAATATATTATATAATATTAGGTGTTATAGGTATGAGGTGATAAATTATTTGTTTGAATAAGTTAATTATAAGCTTGGTGATTATAGTTTATACGATTATTGGTGAGTTAATTATGAATGCACCTAATCAATATTATACGCATATTTACATAATGTCAAACATAAATAGGTTATAGCGTCGACCGTGAAAAAACAATAATACCCAAGAGAATCAGAATGGCGTAATCAAATTGTTTGAATTTATTATTTTATTGTATTATGGTCTTCGAGTAGGTAGGTAATGTACTTTACTCTAGCTGCGCAATTCGCTTATTTTTTGCTTGTTATTATTTAATTAAAAATATATTTAATTGTAAAGCCACGCAGAATCAATGAAAATAAAAAATGTACTATTTTTTAAAAATAATAATGATATACTCATTGATATAGTATTATGATAATTATTTGAATTTTAAATTTTAGATATGCACGAGAAAAACAAATCTATAGAGGAGTTGATGAATAAACATTTAAATCAAACTTTTCTTGTGCAACATTGTTAGTTTAAACTTTAAATTTTACGATGAGAGCAGGTGAGGAAATTTAATAACCTAAAAATATTAAAATTTTGCATCTGTCCCAAGGCGTGTAGAGCGATGTATTATTAGATCGTATAAATATTTAAATGTTATATTTCATATAGAAATTGAGCGCCTTACGAGCTAACTTATTTTGGGAATATATCAAAGATACTGTGCACCTATGTACCGCCATCACCCTCAACCACAGAGGAGCTAAAAAACATCGGTCGAGTCACAGTGGACATATGTCTAGCATAAGTGTGCAAATATGGGATGTACAGTTCGTGTAGGAAGTCAAACAAAACATTATTACGAGTACCGCAAACGGTGCAAACAACATTTCAAACATTATTGTTTTATTCAATGTATAAAATTATCAATTTGATGTTTTCAACATTTGCTAATTATTATAGGATACAGAAAAAAATAGCAGAGTGAGCTACGAATTGGTTTTATGCACCTTCAAGGACTCTAAATATGGAATTTTATATCTCAATTGTTTGCATATTGAAGTATTTTCGATTTTAAATACTATTTTTCAAGTTTTGGTGCTATTTTTTGCTAATATGCATTATAAAATGATTTATTTTGTATTTTCGCATTAATCTTGTTTGTATTGAATAAAAAATAGAAAAAAATTATCATTTATATGAATCCTTAAAAAAAAATACCCACTTTTTCGTCTCATAATATAATATATTTTTAGGTAGCCCGCCGTATTGGCCTATCGAATCGAATACTATGAATAACCAAATATTCGATTGTCCCCGACACAAATCAAGGTTTTTTTCTTAAATTTATAACGCATTTTTTTTTAAAATTTTTATTAATAGAAGAAAAATGGGGTTTTCACTATTTTCATATGTTTAGGGCAAATTATAGCTCTGAATACAGGATTTTTTAGGTCACAGTATATCGCGTATTTCAGTATTGCTACAAAATCCGAGCCCTGCAGATTACCATCGTCTTTAAACCTAAAAACGAAATCAAAAACCTGCACTTTTACCGTATACGTATACTGTCGCAGTCGCAATCGCAGTCGAAATGATCACAGCCGAGCGGCGAGTATATTATAATTTATAATACTATGTTAATATTTTATTGTATTGTTTCGATGCTATACGTAGTAGAAAAATCCAAAGCGATATTCGATACGCCCAACGACTACCGGTGCGTCATGATACCCAATACATAATATAATAATATACGCGCGACCGCGTGCAGCGCGCGATTTTTATTGTTTGTTTTATTTCGACCCGAAATCCAGAGCACTTAGGGCCGTTTCGATTTTCGGTATTTTGCCGCTGCGGCGAATCCCATGCCCACTGTTTGGGGGGGGGGGTATGATAATGCCACACGAATTATGTGAATTTAACGGATTGTATTATTATATACCACGCAAGCACACACGCGTAATACCAGTGTGTGTGTGTGTGTGTGTGAAAGTAAGCAACGCATATATATATGCGCGTATTTATATACCGCAGAGTCCCATTATTATCCGTCATCGTATACTTTAAAACAAATGCGCTCGTTCGATCATGCAGTTGTTATATTTTCCATTAATCCCCGGGGACGGTGAACAAAAAAAAAAAAAAAATCTACTCTTGTCATTTCGGAAATTTCAATTCTCCTCTGTCAAAGGCGCGGGAACGGTATTATTATTATTGTTGTTATATATTATTATTATTATTCTATATTTCACCGTCTTATATATTATAATATACACTTCAGAGTTTGTGGATCGTACATCAAAATGCACTAAGAAATAATAGCGTGATGTAAATAATTACTCCGTGTATTCACGTTTATTATATTATTTTTTATTATTTCTTTATTAGGTAAGTACTGTATTATATTTTGCCGATGCGCATTACTCGTAAACGTGGTATTTCTCTTCCGCGCAAAAGCTGTATATAGTTAAACCGATCAAATAGTACCTGCGATAATGCATATTTTTCAATCATATTTATGCATCAACGCAATAATTCTTCGTCGAATCGATATATTATATCTGAAATATAATATAATATCGAATATTATATTATAATTTTATATACTTTGACTGATTTGAATAATATACTCGTAATAATAATATGTTTGTGTACGATATAATATAGTTTGAAATAATGTTGTTTGCAATTTAAACGTAATATTAATGAGTAACGATGGCGTCTATGACGACGGCGGCGACGACGATGATGATAATGATAATAATTATTATTTTTATTCTCCCGCGTTTAATTGGACGAACTGAGAGACTGTATATTATTGCCACGGGAAAATATTATTTTAGCACTCGTGGCCGGCACCGTATTATTATTATTCGCAAATTTCCCATCGCGTTTTAATCGTAATTCGTAGTTTAATTCAATCTCTCAAGTAGCATAACGCTATATATATTTTAGCTGTCGACGTGCCGCCACGTTCTAACAAAATGCATAATAATATTATCATTGCGGATGCCGCTTCAAACATCCTCGAAGTCGATCAAAATCCATTCCTCTCGGATACAAAATTAAAAATTGTTTAAGAAAATCAATCTATTATTATTTTGTACACTCATAGTCGACTCGTGGTCGCTCAAATCAAAATCTCTTTTCAACGAAGAACACGACATAATAATATTATAATACTTCCGAACGTAGGCGAGCGCACAGGTTGTGCAAGGTGTGCTGTGTCACACCTCGTGTGTCCCGTGGATTTTTGTACGAATTTTCGTACGAGGTTGACTTATTCGGATAGTGAGTAGTGGGACCATTTGAATCCCAAGTTGGGATACCCAGTGAAAGGTTGTTTTATTAGTTGAACCTAAATAATTAGAATAATTGATAGTAAGATAGTTAATAGTTGATCTATTTAAATAATTGGTGAATTTGATTTCCTGCAAACGTGATTCGACTTAATAATAATAATAATAATAATATTTATTGCAACAATGAAAATGTTATACATTTTAAAAATACTTAAGTTTATATACATTGCGCTTCCCACTATAAGCCTAGCTTGTGCTGGGGGAGCGGTCTTTATCTTAATTCTTAATAAAAATGAGATTTAAAATATTACATTAAGTAAAATTTCTTATAAAATAAACTGTAACTAAATATAATTAGAGTAAAAATAAAAATAAACAATGATAATTATTATGTTAACAAGAAAGTATGGATAAAAGAAAAAAGGAAAAAAAAAAACTATAAATTTAAATTCAGATGTAAAACATGCCATCTGAATGACTTCAAACTAGAAAAATCGTTTACATTTATATTTAATTTTTGACATAGTTTTAAACCTTTATACAAAACACTTTTTTGACCAAATACTTTATTTTAAATGGGTAGACTTATATTAATATTATTACTGTATCTTGTATCATGATCATAGGAAGGGAATTAAATGTTTATGTTTGTAAAGTACAATAAGAGTAGATAAATTTAAAATAAGCTTAAAATTATTAACTTTTAATTCATTATATATAAATTTAGTATTAGTTTGCATAGATAAATTTAATAAATATTTAATAATGCAATTTATAGTAGTTATTAATCTAGATAAATGAATATTAAATGTTCCTCCCCATATTGAAATACCATACGAATAAATTGACTGTACCAAGGATAAGTAAATTATTCTTTTATATGATTTATTAAAAATATATCTTATATGTTTAAATATGAAAAAGAATTTACGTATAATATTGTTTACATAATTAATATGACTATTCCATTTTAGTCTGTAATCAATAATTAAGCAATGATATTTTAATTCTTTTACTTGTTCAAGTATAATGCATTTAGGAGTACATTTATTAATCAAAACTGAATTACATTCTGAAGAATGAACCTTTATAATGTTTGTATCTATAATGTTATTATCTTGTGTATTGAAAAAAATGTACTTAGATTTCGATAAATTTAATTTTAGTTTGTTTTTGCAAAACCAAGTATTAATATTATCTAGGGTTATATTTGCTTCAGAATACAGGGTATCTATAGTTCGTTCTCATATTAAAATTGATGTATCATCAGCAAAACTTAATATTTCTGTATTAAAATTTGTTTTTATATTTAGAAGATCATTTATAAAAATTATGAATAATAAAGGGCCTAGTACTGTGCTTTGTGGCACACCACAGGATATTTTTAAAGTGTCACTATAATGATCATTAAGTTTAACTTTTTGGGTTCTATTGCTTAGAAAGGATTTTAATAAATTATTTTGCAGTCCACGAATACCTGCGTTTTCTAATTTTAATAGTAATAAATTATAATCAACACAATCAAACGCTTTATGTATATCAAGGAAAATACCCATAACTTTATAATTTTTATCAATATTTTGTCTTATAAAGTTATCAACATTAAAAAGAGCATCCGTAGTGGATAACCCTGGTCTAAAACCAAATTGTTGCATAGAAAAAAAATTATTTTTATTTAAAAAATCAAACATTCTGCTTTTGATGCATTTTTCAAAGATTTTTGAGAGAGTTATAGATAATGATATAGGCCGATAATTTCCAGGTAATAATTTATCGCCCCTTTTAAATAATGGAACTACAATACATTTTTTAAAATTATGAGGATATACACCAGTTTGTAGAGATTTATTATATATAATTGATAAAGGTAAGGATATAGAATTCGAAATGTTTTTAAGTATGTAATTGGATAATTCATTTTCGTAAAAAGATGTATTATTTTTTATTTTATTAATGTGATTTATAATCTCTTCATTACTGATTGGTTTAAAAAATAAACACTCATTAATGATTTGGTTATCGTTAACAACTAACGTATCATGGTTAACGTGTTCAATTTCTAAATTATTTCCAACATTTATATAAAATTCATTTAACACATTACAGATTTCTTTTTTTGATTCGGTAATTAAACCGTCTTTCTTTATTATCTTATTTATATTACATACTTTACTTTTATTTGATTTTCCAATTACCTCATTTATAATCTTTCATACTTGTTTATTATTTGACTGAGCGATTAGTAATTTATTTTGATGATAGAGTTGTTTAGATTTTCTAATTAAATCATTTAATAAGTTTCTATACATATTATAAAAATGTTTAAAACGTATATCAAAAGGTCTTGATTTTAATTTGGCAAATAGATTTTCCCTATTTCGGATTGAAGTTATTATTCCGGTAGTAATCCACTCTTTTAGTTTAATAATTTTTTTAGGTTTGTAGTTATTTACAGAGAAAGTAGAGTGATAAATGAATTCTGTTATTTTATTATTAAAAATATCAACCATATTGTCTACATTTTCGTTATCTAAAGAGGAATACCAATTTTCTGTGTTGATTAATAAGTTTAA
The DNA here is from genome assembly GCA_022818045.1 of Neotoxoptera formosana. Lineage (NCBI taxonomy): Eukaryota > Metazoa > Arthropoda > Insecta > Hemiptera > Aphididae > Neotoxoptera > Neotoxoptera formosana. Next base: position 13,084,549 of record CM040634.1, read on the forward strand.
GTGACTAAAATTTACCTTATTTATATTTAAATTCTGGCAAGTATTTATATTATTAATAACTATATCAGATAAAATCAATATTGTAGCATAATGATCGGTTATGTCACATTTTAATATATATGAATTTATTTTATTTGTATCAAAGTTTTTAATAAATATGTGATCAATGCAAGATTTAGAGGATTCAGTGACTCTGGTAAAATTATTAATACATGATATAAATTCATTAGCTGCCAAAATATTTTGATACTCATTATTAATATTGGAATTACCCAATATATCAATATTAATATCTCCGCAAATAATAATTGGACATTTATTATTATTACAAGATAAGAACGAGTTTAAACTTTTAATAAATATTTCAAGATTATCGTTCGGTGATCTATATATACAAATTAATGATACAATTTTTTCATTCAATTTAATTTTAAAGAATATTGAGTTACAATTTAATAGTATAAGATTTTCCATTTGAAGTATGATTAGGGATTTTTTAATAAAAACAGTAACACCGTCACTTTTATTTAATGTTCCTAAAGAATTAAACGATTTATAACCATTTAAAGTATATTCATGGTCATTCAAAAGCCATGTTTCACATAGAATAATAATATCAAAATGATTTTTAATTGAGCTAAGTAACATTGCAAGATGATCAAAATGAGCGTTAATACTTCTAATATTAATTTGAGAAATTGAAAATTCATTATTATTTAAAGGGATATCAGCTATGGAATCTAAATAACTAGAGTTAATATTATTTACATTCAATATTGCATCAATATTTAATATATTCATGCTCATTTAAGAGTTTAAAAATGAATTTTATAAATGAATTTATATTTATATTATACATATTAAAATTATACTAACTATAGTTTTTCAATGTCTTGAGGAGATTTAATTTTTATTATTTTGGAATCTTCATTTTTCCTCACAAGAATATCCGCATTCGATAGCCAAACAAATTTATATAATTTTTCTTTCGCAGCGGATCTACTTTGTGCAAAAAGTGCTCTTTTAGATTTTGTAATACGCTCATTAATGTATATTTTTTCTTTCGGCCAACTATTAATTATTTTATCTGCTGTCAGTTTCAAAGATTTTCCATTTCGAATTAGATTTTTTCGCATATCAAGTGTTGCTAATTTTGCAGTAATAATATTATATTTTGATGTAAAAGAGTTTATTCTATAGGCTTCGAGTACTTTTAATTCAGTATTAGTTTTTTTACCGACTTCTTCTATTATGGAAATAAAATCTTCATTAGTGGTTTTAGGTATACCCATTACGTCCACTGATATTCCTAGATTGTATTGTTCAATTTCGTCGATTTTATTTTTCAGTACGGAAACTTCATCTGTTAGTCGATTGTTTTCTGCTATTATTTTTTCATTTACTTATTTAATCATTTTCAATTCACTCGCGATATTGTCAATTTCATTATTAAAATTATCAAACTGTGAACTCATAAAGGATACTGACTTAATAAGTTCCTCGATGTTTTTTTCCATTGAGTTTTCTGTATTAACTGTAATTTCATTTGTGTGAGACTTTGGAGATTTTTGTATATTATGTGCTTTACAGTCAGTACATAAATATCTCGATTTTGTATTATTTGACATTTTTTTAAAACTTTGTTCGGTATAGCCTGTACAATAGAAATGTAATATATTTTTACACATAGAACATTCGAGAAAATCTTTGTGTGAAGATGTCTCAAAACATTTAACGCACTTAAACACCATTTTAATCGTATCACGATGTCAATAAATTTAATCAAGAAAACTAAAACCGGTAACGTAAAGGACTTGTAACAGTAATTAGAATCATTATTACTAAGGTTGTTACATTCAGTTTTTAAGTCGTAATTAAGTTATTATATTATAACCAATCAACCGCCAACAAGTTACATTTTCAGAAATATAATTCATATTCCTTGATATTTGATTTTTTTCCGTGGTTTTCTTAAACTATGCTCTATCTCTTTCTAACAATCTCATATTTTTTGAAGTAATGACTGTGGGTAAAGGATGTTATCAGTCCAATTCTTTACTGGTCTATGTGTGCGTTATATGAAATTGTTAAATATAGTTTTGTAATATATTCAGAGCTGTTAATTAAATTCACTTAAAACCTTGAAAAATCCATACATTTATTTACTCAAAAATAGGGAAATAAGCTCGTAAATTCCAAAATATACGGAATAATTAAATTTAATAAATTTACAATTTTATTATGTTTAATATGGCTTGAAATAATAATATACCTGTACTGTATGGGTACATAAAGAAATGTTACAATGAAACAAAAAATAATATATTGGTGATACCTTAAATGCGGTGTAAATAAACGCTGAGTTATTCCAAAAATAAATTGCACAACTCGCAGGGCTTAAAAAATATTATTTATAATTACTAATGATACATAGCAGTGAGTGGTTTTCAACTACGAAATGTACTTGCTATTCATTTTTTTACAATAAATGACCTTGTTTTGGTAAGATTTGTTTGCTTGAGGTAGGCGGAGATGAAGCATCAATTTTAGATATATTATCAAAATAATATATGTTCAACTATTTTGAATTGCACAAGTGCAAAAAAATATTCTTGTCCGGGTATCCTCAATTATGTTCAAACTGGTGTTGTGTGCTTTCGTCTTGATTTTCAAACCAGACCTTCATATAGTATAATCCATAGAATACTATTAGATATAATTTTGAGGAATATCCAACTGTGATCCATAAAAACTTATTTAACAGAAACGTGTGCATATTTAGTGAACATTATTTTTATTTTTTCGCATAATTATATAATTTACATACTTGTTCTAAAATATTTTAAACACAGTCGTTTGCTGCATAATGGTGCATCAAGTCAATCTTATAGATTTATAAAACAAAATATGCTCAGTATTCACAATTCAAGGGCACCATTCGAATCACTAGAAATGTTTAATTTGACGTGTCTATTGTATCAATTTAATGTTATAAAAATCTTGAAACATTTACGGTTTATTTATTTTCACTAAATACAAGTTGAAATCGTCAAATAAATAGTTCAAATTAATTTCCGTTGTTGTTCGCTTTAGGCACCTACACGATTGAATATTCAATATTTTCGGTACCAATTCACTGACTTCCTAAATACTTGTTATAATAAATATAACGAGTTATATAGCAGTCATAGCTTTTTACTTCTTAATCATAAGTAACAATAGATTAATGAACATTTTGTAAAATTAGAATAGTTTATTTTAGTTACTAAATAAGAAAAATAAATTACCTTTTGGCTAGTAGAGCAATCTGACGTACACAAATACTTAGTTCTGTAGTCTACACCAGTGATGATCAAACTTTTTTGATCCAAGACCCCCAAAATTATTTATTTTGATATTACGACCCCTCTTCCTACCAAAATTATGTAAGTGTATAATATTGTAAAATTATTGGCACAAAAACTGTTTGTCGAATTTAGATAACTAAAATTATTGGTTATTTGTATTGATGAGGTATATTTGATTTCACTTCTCAGGAAATCCTTCTTGGAGATATAAAAAGTTTAAAATGTTTTATGCAGCAGAAGTAGACGCGACAACGGAAATATAGTATCACAGTTAAACTTTCGGAGAAAAACACAAAAAATAGCAAAACAAGAAATATAAAGAAATGTAAGAAAGCACTTTTCTGTGAATAAAATATTGAAAAAATTCTTAGTAACCCGAGCTCTGTTCAGGAAGTGTTTGGAATGGAATTATTATTATTGTTGCATTTAAATTAGATAAAAACAGCCATATAAGTTTACTTGTACTTTATCTGATAAAAATTGTCTTTTAATCCAGTAAAATCGAATTGTGTCAATTGTGTCAATAATTTAGAAAACATCAAACAATTAACGAATACTAATTGGCCGGAAAAATTACGGCTAATACGATACAAGCGTAAGAAATAGGTTATTCCTAAACAGAAATATTTGAACGTTAGGCAGGTGAATGTGGTAGTTAAAAAGGATAACCTTTCTATTTAAAAATACGGGTAATTCGGTACTAAATATATATATTTACTTTGACCCTCCTGGCCTCCTCCCACCTTTGAGAGGGTCGCTAATGAGTGACTTCTGTAGTTCTGTCTCATGTAAATATCAGTCAACGCAATACTCTCTGGTGTTGCATAAATTGTGTGTAACTATTATGAATATAATAATAATTAAAAAAAACTTACTTCGAACAAAACACCCAACAAATTGAAAGTCTGTGCAATATCTTGCATTTCCGTATTATAAATTAGTCAAACAATTTTGGATTGATAAATTCTCCACTCTCCCCCTCCCCTCGTCCCGGTCCCAGTGTTTTTGTTTATAATAATATATAATATCGAGGAATATGCAAGGACACGGAGTTTGTTTGTCCATCGGGTGTAACGATTCTAATCGTTAAAAAAAAAAACGATTAAACGATTTGAGATATCAGAGGGAATTCTCAATATTTTAATAAAATAATATCCATTTCCAAACTAGTGTTGGATTTATTTTGAATACCTACGTTTTATTTTTTTCACGTGTGCAACTTATTTTGTACAACGATTGAAGTATGTCAAACATTGAAAAGATGTTGAATATTATGTACCTTATGTTTCTGTGTACATTATATTATCATAATCACCAAAAGACAAAATTTTAAGATAAAATAATTTTTAAGGTCAACAAGTTTTGTACTCATTTCGATTAAAAAAAAAATATATATAATATATCGCAATGCATCGTAATATTTTGCTGGTTTTCCGTCGTCCGGGCAATTGCAGTGGGTATTGTAACAGCATACTTAAAATAATCAAATGTTGTCTGAATCTCTTGCGTAGTACTAAAAACCAGATATTATTATAAAGTTAGACACGTAAAATTTGAAAACAATATTATGGTCGTGTTTTGTTACAGGATGTATAATATTATAATATACTATACTTATACTTATAACTACTGGCACATAATAGTATATTATAATAATATTGAAATCGTATATAACACGTAAATAATACGATAATCGTTATCTGGCGATTCGTCGTCGTCGTCGAAAATAATAATTATAATTAATAACACAATTTGTATATTATTCGGAAGTAGTTGCACGGTATCCCATCAGGTACCTCCCCCCAATGAACACTAACCTGACGTGTATCCGCACAATAATTACCGTACAATTACCATAATATATGGCGGTCCGCCGTGGGCCAAACTTGGGGCACGGCACACTCGTCTCTCATATTTGCGGCGATCGGCGATCGTAGTACCAGAACGGTTTCCGATAAATAAATAATCGTGTTTAAATAAATTATGATTTACACGATCGTTTTTAGGACTGCATCGCATTTTATCCACCCTCTAAAATTTGAGTACGAAAACAAACGGGGCTCTTATTTTGACGGAATTGAACGGCTGAGTTGTTATATTATTAATATTACGTTTATTGGTACCCAACTACCTGTCTATAAGACGGTGACACATTTTATTCGTTTTTAATCGCTCAACTTTTCGAGGAAATCGTGTGTACTAAGCGTCATACAGCGTGTCAGGGGAGATTTCGTTTGAAATCAAATCGTTCGGAGTTAAGTTTATGTTATATTGCTAAGCTAAACTAAAGATTAAAGCTATGATTGGTCAATAAATACATCGAAGACCTCAAAAAATACAACATTCTGCACAACATGGACTAAGCATTAAGCTCAGACACCGAAAACAGCATCACAAATATGATATCCTTTTTAAAAAAAAAACAGACTTCTACAATCAAATTTAGCAAACATATAGTATTTATATATTAATATTACTGTATGTATTGTATATATTTAATTAACTTTACTAATAATTCACGTTTAAAATATATAATGATTGTTAGCTTTATATACATAGCCAACCACATGTTAGTACTATGCTCTAAAACCAAAAACTAATGACCTTTGTTGTTGATGTTTTTTTTCAGTTTAACAAAAAAAAAAAAAAATCTTCATTAGTTTTAAGTACTTTTAGGTATACCGTTGATTTGACCTAGTATAAAAATTACATTAACTCGTCCAGCAGTATAATGTTCACATTATTGCAGTTGTATACCGATGGCAGGTTAAGGCGTTAGCTATATGTATACCTATATATTATATGAGGCTGTTGTAGGGAGGTAATATCTCTACTTTCGTTGGAGCTTCTTTTTCTTAAATAGACCACTCGCGTATAGTTTATTATGAGTGTTGGGGCAGAAAAAAAACTCTTAGATAAAGATACGTATATATGAATCTAAATATACATAATATATGATAAGAGTTTATAAAGCAAGAATTATGTCTATAATTTGAAATGTATACATTTCAATACATACCTTAACATTAACAATATGGGTCGATTTAATATAATAAAAATAATAATAGCTGAGAAAAGGAAGAAAGTATGTAACCGCTCTACTGCTCAGTAGAAGTCAAGTGTACGTCGTCATTGACTATAGGCACTTGGATCACTTGGATGTGTTTAATTTGAATTCGAATTAAAATTTCGATTCTGAGCATAGACGTTCCAACTTTTTGGAAACCAAGGTTACTAAACAATTATTTAAACTATAATATCACAATTTTAACAAATGTTCATATTCTTTTTTAATTGTACACGATTATTTTAAAAATGACGTAGAGTTTTTAATTTTCACCTTCGAGAAGTATACTAACTAACTAGATCTAATTTGCTACTATTAAGAATAAACCTCTATCAAAGTCAATGATTAGAGTCAATTTTCTATTAAAAAAAGTTTCATCAGATATCAAACAAATTTTGAATAAAAAATAAAAATAAACATAATTTTAAAATCAATACATTCATTGCTACGCTCAATATGATTAATTAAATTAAATTAAATTGATATATTTTGATTTTTGTAGTATTGTAACTATTTAATATATAATGTTATGTCATCAAGTCTTTACTATTACTTGACAACGACAGTATACATTTTTGATTTAATATTCCGAAGATGATTACATTTTTAATATTATATTAAATCAAATTTTGAACGAGTAATTAATGTATAGTGTATACTGTGGTTAAAAAAAAAGAACGATAACTAAAAAATTATTATTACAATAAAAAAAAGAAAAAATGTATAACATTTTTCAAAAAAATTGTTTTGTAACAACTTCATATTGTCTAAAACAAATATTTCCTAAAACGTTTAATCTTTTCTATAAAATATGTGCTTATCATTAAAAGAACATAACTCTAAAACAATGTTCGTAATACATTTTGCTCTCCTACGTTTTTCTCGATTTTTCTTTCTCGTATTCTATAATATATTAAATCTGAAATTCTCATACACACTGCCACATTTCGACGAAACTTTTCACTTTCTCTTTATATTGCAGCCATTTTTTTTGTCTTCGAGATGATAATTATTTTTTAAACGTCTGCTCCCTTTTGGCTTTTAGACTCTGATTGCTGTCTATATAAGGACGTGGTGTAGCGTGTACCACTTGTAATAGTGCTATTCTAATGTTTTTTATGCGTATACTACTCGTTTTAACAATATCGCACAATTCTCGAGGCATAAAAAAAAAATATTGAAAAAAATTGCTTTGTACACATAATAACTAATAAGACGTTGGCCATGTGAAGGCTGTGGAGATTGTTTCGTTTTGTTTCGAATAAATCATTGATCGTATGTAATACAGCACAATGACACGCGTTTCTCGTAGGAGAATTTCCGCACAATACCGATCTATCCAGTTTTATTTTTATTGTATGCATCGTATTTTACAGAATTATAATAACGTACATCGTATACGGATACTGAACGTCGAAGTATTATAAATTCTAATGAATAAATTATTATAATAATAATATATCATTTTTTTTCGTTAAACAATCAAAAAGTTTGTATTAGCATAATTGTCGTGGATAGCTGGAAGTCTTATTGGTAGGAGAAGTCGCCCACTGACGAAACTCTTGGGTTGTAGTCAATGAAAATAAAACAGTCGTATATATTATAAGTCAATAATATTGCGCTGAGTGTACTAAAAATATAAAAAAATGTATGAATTATTATTATTATTATTATTAATTATAATTATTTTTATTTTTCTTAGTACAAAAAAAAATAGGAAATGTGAGAATTAATACAGGATTATTTACAATATACCCATGCTTTAAGGCACAATACTAAGAAAATCTAGAATAATTAGAAAATTATTTAATCTAAATAATATATATATAACCTATAATATGCATAAAACGTATCTTTTCATTATTTACTGAGCTCAAAGAAATGTCAAAATAATGCTATTATTAATACGTCATTATACTCGTATATAATTGGAAATTATTTTAATAATAATATTATAGAAAATTGAAGCACCGTGTGCAGCTTTTTATCGTTTCGACTGATGGTTAATAATAATAGTGCTCATCAATTCTATTGTAATTTTTTCACATTGACTACTGTTTGCGACAATTCCAAGATTGTATTCTTACAAATGCTTCCACTGAAGGGAATGGAACTACAATGATTGTCTGAGGTTCTCATTTTTCTTCTCTTCATCGCGGAAGTTACCGTATGACCATCGTAGCAAGGTAAGAATTATAATACTCGTAATTATCAAAATAAATTCTGATTTTTTTAAATTTCAAGACCATATTTTTAAATATTCTGTGGCGATACAAACTTGTTATTTTGAAAATGAGTACCTCCTATTTATCTGTGAATTAGTAAAATATATAATTTAATGTCTTTTGATTTTACAACGACGAAAGCTCTTTTTTGTGTGACTGAGTACACGATAAGTTATCGAAATAATGTTTCGATTTTCTACTCCAGTAACTTTTCTGATGTGAAAGTGAATCTTTTCGGTGCATTCAAAAAGGTCAATTTTTGAAAAATGTACAATAGTTTTCAAAAGCGTCGGGTATAACGAAAAAAAAAAAAAAATTAAGGACGCGAATTAAACGGGAATTTTTAAGCTTAAATAAATTTTGACAAAATCGATTATATTTTTGGTGTAACACAACAAATAATAACAGTAGATACATGCAATTTTTACCGAATGTTTATATTCGCATTTACTATACATCATGCATTTTCGACATATGTTGAGATCCGTTCTACTTATTATTTATGGGCACAAAGTATAATTTACAGTCCATCGAATATTTGAATGTTATATTATAATTGTGTACTTATAAATTTTTTGTGCGTATAACATACAAATTTGTTCATCAGTAGTATTTAGTCAAGTTTTTTTTTAAAATTTAATGTTGTCAGTGTAATTTACTGTAAGTTCTAATATCACCTGCTCAATAATTTGCATAAAAAAAAGGTCGCATAAAGAAATAAAATACGCGACATTACTTAAATTATGTTAATGATTACAATTGATAAAGGTTAGTTATTAATTTGTGTTCACAATATCTTATTGTTTTATTAAAATGTATTAACTAGGTTGCATTTGGTGATGAAAGTGTGCGAGTGTACGTTAGCGAATTCTAAAAAACGACAAAAACCTGATTTCGAATTAATGCGACTATAGAATAATGTGCCTATTATAATTAAATAGGAAATTTTAAAAAAAAGTCACCACACAGGGCTAAACCCGTAAATGTATAATATTAATATCTATTATATTTTATACATTGCAATTAGTCTATCCGTCAGGATACCATAATATTATGATGTATATATTAGGTATTAAAACTGTTGAAACTCGACGTATTCACTGCGAGATAGGATTATAAGAACCGCGGTTGCGGAGCGGCGTACAACACACGATCGTAATAATTATATTATATCGGTTAAATGAGATATCAGTCATCGGGCTCGAGTAATGCGCAAATAATCACCGACGGGGAGAGAATTTAAAACGTAGCCCCGCCCCTCCGCTGTACAAGTTCGCACGGGCCGAGCTCGCGATAATCGCTGGTCGGGTTCGGCCAGGAGAGTACACGCGTACTCTACACATATTATATATTATGCTCTACTACACGCACACACACGCGCACACGCACATATAAAGGTACCTATAAAGTCGAGGGTTGTTTTAAATTATTAGGCGATTATATTATTATGACAACGCGAGGTTACAGTCTCGGCAGACGTCGCCGGACGGATAATACTGTGGACGTAGTTAATGCACGATCTCGCGCGCCGACTAATATTTATGTATCTTATAAGGGACGGAATCCAAACTGTGCGGGCACGTCTCGAACGTTGGCCGTTATTGGCATCGTTCGGCGAAAGTTAATAAGGTTCGATCGACGGCGAGCCCGGCAAAGTCTACTACAGAAGTGCCGCGCTGCACCCTTGCCGCCTAGGGAACTTTTCGGCGCGGGAAAACAATGTTATATTGTTGTCGAGGGCTCGAACGGTATTATGCGTTTTAAACAATATCAATATTGTATGATAATATTGAATTGTATAATATGCGAGTCACCGGGTGATTTTCCTGACATACCTACTCCGCAGTACTAGCGTATATACTTAAATAATGCAATTTTTCGACTTCGGTCAAAGTTTAAAGTATATACTTAATAATTCCATTAATCAGAAATTTAATAAGTGTCTATCACTAAAAGATAAAATGAGAGTGTTTGCTGAATTATCATGTACGCCTTCTAGAATATCTTATATGCATAAGATAAAAGTTATTTGAAATAAACAATACTGGTAAATGGCTGAATAAATGTAAAGTGATTGTAAATAAATACCTACTTCGAATAATATTTCCTCGAATATTTTATTAATTTAATAAATGATTTAACCAGAATAGTGTGTAGCCTTGAAAGTAGTTATCTGATTAATTTTTAATATTAAAAAAATACAATTCTATTATCCATTTTAATTAATTAAATTAATATTAAATTGGAATCGTAAGCTGTGAACCAAAATAAATAATAATATGCACTTCAAAACGCCTACCGATATCGCGCAGTACAGCGTCCGATTATATATACAATTATCTAGGTACATACCTGTATCGGCAAGTCAATAATTATATTAACCTCCAAACAAAACAACACTTCAGAATAATATAATAACTACTGTAATAATTATTTATAATATCGAGTAAGTTTTTTTTTTTTCACTCGAAAACGAAACATGTTTTGCGGATATTCGGTAGGTAGTCAAAACTGTCTGGTTATCAAAACGCTTAACCTTGGTCACATATAATATATTAACACTCGACTCTGATTGTACTTATTATTATTTCTCTGAAGCGCATATTATGGTAATACGAAATATGTTTGATAAAATATTTACAGTTTGATAATCAAACGAAATAAATCGAACCACCGAAGTAAAAAAACTTTTTTTTCGTTTTGTTTTTCAGCCCGACTGAAGATTTGTATTGAAAAGGTCAGCCTTGTGCCCTTGTCGCCGCGATGTTGTTCCACACATAATATGGCAGTGGCGTCATTATGACGTGTACACGTATGATATAACTTATTATTGCTGTCATTATTACCATTAAAACCACTAAACTGATAGGCATGTAATTCATTTTCAGAAAACTATAATTACCTATATCATAACACACAACATTTTTGTCCATGGACCATGACCAACCTGCGATGCTGGCAGTATAATAGCAGCTGTGTGTCTTACGCAGACGAAATGATAACGATAAATCGGTTTTTTCTCAATTTCCATCATTCCAAACTGGTTAAAATTTAAGTAATAATATATGGACACGACACCGAAAATTGTATGGATCACAAGTGTTTATAATATGTTTTGGCATAATTTCTTGCTTACAAACCGATTTGGTAACCAAAAACAAAAAAATGAAATTGAATTTGAATTTGGAATTTACAAATGGATTGAGATTTTCAAATGATTTGAGATTTACATATTGATTGGAAAATAATATAATTTAAATTTAATTCCAACGTCAGTTTCCAAATCATTTTTTTTTGAAAAAAAAAAATGTATTTTTAAGGATACCTTAGTACTTTTCTTATGAGTTCATAACACTACTTTTTTTCGGTTCATCTCATCGATCCGCGGAACCTACAATGTAATTTAATATTTGCGTTTGTAACAGCAACGAATCAAAAAACAAATGGTTTTAAGAAAATGTTGACCTTATAAATTTAAAAACATCATATTTAGTTATAACTGCTCGATAGTACACATTTACGAGTATTGACGTGTGCAGGTTTTATTTTTTCCATAATTTAACTAAACTAATAATTAATAATAAAAATAATTAATGGATTGATGTAAATAACCAATTCACAATTATTTTTTTGATGTAGGTCATTTTAAGATTTCCAGCATCAGAATACATATTTTTTTATGTCTGTCGACATTAAATTGAAGGACTTGGGCCCTAAGTAATCCACAAATTTTTGACCAAACTATTTTCTAGAGTAATTGATTTTTGTATCTTATGCTCTGTTTTCTCTAATACTAGTTATATTTTTTTCATATTTTATCGATAGTTCATAATTTTTTATAATAAACATAATTAAAATTGTGTTTTTAAGATTTCAATTAATAGAACACCTAATATTTTAAAATTGTCCTTGGTTGATCCTACTATGTTACGGAAGACGGCGTCGAAATATTTTTATGGCTGATAGTAAAGGTTAAGCCATTTTTGTAGATTTGTTTGCTACATAGTTGATGTTAAGACTCGGAGTTGTAAGAAATTATTATTGCTATGTTATCTGTGAATGTGGCTAAAATATTGGTAATGGAGTGTGATAAATCTGCTTTGAGGGACAAAATAAAATATAAAAAAATCTAAAAATCTATTTTCAGTATTTGTGAAATTAAATACGAAACAAATACATGTTTTATAATACCCAGTTAGTTTTCGCATTGAACTACCAATATTTTCTTAAGATTTTCATTTTTAAATTATGTGGCCTCAATGCAAGTTCCCCAACAAATAAAAATCGGCTCTGGGAGAAGAGGTATTCCAGGATTCATTGTTTTAAAAAATACAGTTCGTGAAAGGGCTTTGAAAAAATCTGCTTTACACTCGAAACTAGTTTACCTACTTCCGAGTAATTTACACGAACAGTTTTTTTTTTGAAAATGTTAAATACGCATAAGTTGAGTACTTATAAAAATCAAGAAATATGTACTTTTCCCCTAAAATTGACGAAATATGCGTTTTAAATTTTCGATTTTTAAACTCACCATTGTATATTCTAGATTTCTATCTTGGTCTGCTATAAACCGTGAGCATAGTATATAGAACAATATGCAACTTCTATAACTAACTTCCAAGCCCTAAATTCATTATCATCGATCATCGCAATCATATTATAATACATGCGATTTTTTTTTAATTATGCTCAATCGTTGGACGTCGTATGGGTATAATTATACCCGGCGAATGAATTATAAAACTAATATATGTATAAAAGCGTACACGGTTTGACCACGGAATAAATGAAATAATAATTAATGATAAAAAAGTTAATACCTATTATAAACAATTTCAATTATTCTCCTGTTCGCCGTCGACCCGACCTAAAAAATATCGATATTTCGAGCGTTCTGTTATATAACAATGTGCATTTACGTCAGATTTAGTACTCGATTTATATTGTCGCGCCACGAATTTACATATTATTATTATTATAATTATTGTCGTCGTGTGTGCCTATTACACGAAGCGAAACTCGTAAAGCGTTCGTATATAGTCGAGCGATGTGTACAAAAATCGCCGTACCCACATAAAATAATAATATTATAACATGTCTATGCCCATAACATTTGCTACCCGGGCTAAAGTTATAATGACTATAGGTAGGTACTATACAACTATACGGGCACGTCTTATCGTCGCAAGTTTATAATAATATCAATGCAAATCGTAAAATATATTATATTATTAGTATTCAGGGCGAGTGCGAGTCCGTACGCGCGAGTATTATATACTTCTATTCCACGCGTGAGGCTGGCAAGACGCTACGACATAATCTGCATAATTTATTGCGATAATACTATATACTGACGTTTCCAGAGCACTCCGCGAACAATTATTATAAATATTATATTATGATATGATGATATACACCCATACGATGGAGTGACGACAGGCTTTTCGTGTAGACTTTATACGCATGGCAGCATTATATGCAGACCGAGTCCCAATAAAACCATTTAGAATGAATTTTCTTTGATTGAAACTGCAGCTGCTTTGTTCTCGGGTTACCAGATTAAATCTCAATAAAATCTTAAATGTCTACCCTACATAATGTAATATTATGTCATAATATTATCTGACGAAAGTCATAAAAATGATCATCGATCGATATAACGTAGTCATAAATACTAATTTCCTACAAAAAACAGACAAAAAGCGAACAAAATCAAATATTTATAAAAAATTAAAATTGGATTTATGGAAGTAAATATTTTTTAGTCTAAATGCACGACTCAACGACCCGATTTCAACAGCCTCAATACGGTTATCCGGGTATTGACTCAATTGGGTATTATATTATTTTTTTCCAGTTCAAGTATTGCAGGGACTCGATTAGTGTGCAGCGGACGATGTCGTGTGTGGTGGACGGTGGTTGACCATGATGGAGTTTTCGTCGCTTAGATATAATAATAATTAATAATAATTTATTCAAGTGATTAAAATGAGCAGAAGCCTAATAGTACATTTCTAAGATATTTAGAAATTAGAACAATATTTGGAGATACATATGCACAAACAAATTGATGAAAATACTTGCTATAATAGCAATAATATATAGGTATATATTATTGTTGTGTATAGGTATTCAGTAATTCATGTTATTGTTAAGGCTAGAATTTAAAATCATCCCTATGTGAAAAGAAAAATCCATATTTACAAGAAGTTTATTGCATAAAACTATTTCGGCTTTAAGGGCCTTTGAATTAGAGAGTTTTTCAAATAGTTTATGTTATGCTTTGGCATGTGAAACAATGAAGTAGTGCGGTAATTGTAAGCAAGAATGTTGAAAGGGATACAATTTAATAGATAAGGAACATCAATGTAACCATTAAATAATTTGAAAGTAAAAGAAACATCCGATAATTAATGTCTCGAACCTAGAGTACCCTGATTATTATTCTATATGGACGTATTTTCATTATTAATATTTTTATCATGTTATTATTATTTTTTTTTTATAGTAAATTATTTTTTCAGTTTTTTTTTATTTTCGTTTTTTTATTCCTATATTCTACTAATGTTATCTTTAAACCTTTGTGTTGTTATAACTTCTTGCCTATATTGTGTTATAATCGTTAAGCTTTAATAGTTTATGTTAAAAGCTAATAGAAATATATAGGTATATATTATATATAAAGCTATAGTAGAAGGATTTGTGTCTAATCGTGATTACCAATTCTCGTATTGGATCTAAAGGCAACACAGTTAAATGAACTGCTTTGAAGGCGTTCAATAATAATACCAATGTCGGTTTTAGAATATGGTGATCCGTATTTCAACAGATGGGCCTAACTAAAGCGCAATATTGATGATTGAATTTAGTTTAAATGATCCTTGAGTCTTTAAATTCTGATTAGCGGTGTTAAACAAAGCCCAATTCTTGTAGGGTTTTTTTACAACACATTCCATATATTTCCGGAAATTTAAATTACTCGTACGTTATAAATAGCAATTATTGGTACAACAAGTTTTTTTTTAAAACATTTATTATTTATTGTACGATGTGTGTTGGGCTTACAATAAGTGTAAGTGAAGTCCGATGTCGAGACGTGATTGGCGAAGAGGTTATATCCATTGATTGAACTTCGAGGGTATAACGATTATTGTGATATAAATATATTGACAAAACTGACGGCCATGGTAGTGATGATGTAGAAAGGTATTAGGTATACTCATGATTGAACAGTAATCAGTTACATGTATAAAAATTACGTAACATTTATAATATGTATTTAGTTACGTCAAGTAACTTTAAAATGTATGTCGATAAATTTGTATTGTAACATTAATTAAAAGATACATTTAAATAATAATTTACGATATAAATTATTTTATTATTTTATTTTGTAATTTTTAAATATTGAAATAGTTTGTATAACCATATTATGCACATCGATATGAAATTAAGTTTTTATGCAAAGTTATATTGATTTAAAGCTTGAACAGAATCATTCGATCATAATACGTTTATTCCATACTCTGAAGTAGGTGAGTACCTACCTACTTATCTTTGTCTGCAGTCATCAGTTCTTCACCTTTTATATTATAATAGGTAATTATTTTTTATTATGTTGGTTATAATTTGCACGATACATTTTCTCACGAATTCCTCATGTATAAACAAATATTCAGTTGTGTCGTTGTTTTCTTAAAGCAACATAAACATAAAACATACTATGTAAAGCGACTCGTAACATTAAATGGAACTCGGTTAGGTACTGAATCTGTAACCTGTAACCATTATTACATCTGATCGAGTAATTTGACCATCCCTCGACTTACGTTAATATATTATAATATAGGGCACGATTAATGATCTAAATTCTAAACGATCGGAGGTCCGATAAATCTCATAGTTCAAAAACGGACGACTCAAACCGTGGTGCTTCGTGTTGTCAATAACGATAAAGTAGATCGTTGCTAAATTCTGATTAGGTCAAACAATAATTTGTACTGTGTGCAATGTGGACAAGAGGAACAGCGCGCGCGATAATCGTATGCTCAAAACGGTTGACGAAAATTTTAATATCACGGCGGCGGCCATCAGTTTTGGCATATAAATAATGCATTTGGATCAAGTATGGTACAAAGTACAATACGAGTCGTGTCAAATTTCTCAGACGGTTTTCGTCTGTTTGTACGTATATTAATGAGGTCATTGATTCATTTTATTTTTTAGCCACTTCAAGAATGCCGAGTAAAAATCAATTACGAAATTGTACGCTCTTTAAAATTGTTACCGTTTTTAGTACTTACACAATATAACGTCGTAGATTTTTCAAGGAAATCGGAACCAGAGCTTTTTCCGATAATAATTTACACCGACTACAAAATAATATACGCCTATTATTATGTAGTTATACAAGAAGACGGTATATAATGGTTAAACTTTAAAATATGTTAAATACTGTTATGATTTAAACTATTATATCGTATATGTATTTAAAACGTGTGTTTATAGCAGATAAATTGCCATATAATATATTTGCCATAAGAGTGTGCACATTTGTATATCATTCATTAATACATTTATAATATTCACTTGACAATTTTTTTTTAATAATATAGTGTTTTTTTTTAATGTCGTTCAAAATCCAAATAGCCAAAGCTGAACACGAAACAGGTAGGTTACATAATATAAAAATAATTCTATCTGATAGGTTTCAAAAGGTTTAGTACAGTGTATCGTATAAAGCCTATACCTATACATAATATTGTCAATTTATTATCGAAAATGCAACTAGACAGTATCGCCCGATGATACTATTATATATACATAAAAGATACATAATATTACCTGCTCATATTGTCTTATAACTCTAGTTTGTAGACATCGTCGTGTAAAATATCGAAGACGAAACGATTTCCATCGTACGTGATTTATAATATTCAGATGAAACAATCGCGATATCGTGATTCTTACTACCTATATAAAATATGATACGCCATACAATATAACCGCCACGTGATATCATATAGCTGTCCGTTTTGTCCGAATAAAGCAACACAAATTTAAGTTTTGGCAGTATAATTTACTACCTAGGCATTTTAAGTTGATTTTTCAAACTTGGAACACATCATTTGTTGATAAAGGGGGATGGGAGAGTATAGCACGAAATTAGTCCCCCTCACATAGTTATACCTAACTATTGGCTATTGCTTCGAATGGACGAACTTACAAATTCCAATAATCAACTTATAATCACTCACAAATTGAACTCTTAAACTTCTAATTGTCCAGTGTAATTTGGACAAAGTAGGGGGGGGGAGATGTCGACTTAACACTGAACGCATATTTTAATTACCGTGTTAGATGAACGTGCTCATTCGTCTAACGGACGAGCGATTTTATCTTTATCGGAGATTTTAAAAAATAGGCAGGTACCAGTCGTGTGCAGTACGATGTGATGATTGTAAACTTTTGTTTATGTTGATAGCTGTATTGGACGGTTCCATTTAACGCCCAACGGACGATAATGATGTACACGCGATAACAATAATATAATATTATATTATATCATATGGGACACGGACTACGATGTTTAATGCATTTAAACGGATTTCGACGATAATAGTAGTTATGACCGTACACGATTATATTATTATACACAGACAATGCGATTATTCTGAACTCGGTCCAAGAACCATAATGATTATGCCGATTTAGTTTTTAATCGACAACAATGTGAAGTGTCATCGATAAAATATGGCATTATACTGTTATTTATACCCGTGGATACAATATATAATATAGGCTATATTATGATAGTAACACAAGAGCTGCTCCGATGGTCAACGGTTTGGATTATGTTAAATGTAAGATTGTCTACACGCATCTATTCGATCAAAACGAATCGTACATTATTTTATAGATACTTCAAATTTTAATCGGCAAAATGTACAAATTGTACAATGAAAACATTTGTCCGATAATTATTGTTGAAATTCACGAATCCACCCTAAACCTGTAGCTATATCACAATGGATAGGTAGGGTTGTTGATTTTCAATGAAAATAAATAAAATACCTAATCAGTTCAATAAATTCTATCATATAGTAATAATTCATATTGTATAATTTTAATATTATGCTATAGATATATAAACAACGTTGGAAGGTCTGATACCCAGTTTTAATTTTAAATCGGGGAATTTGGTAAATCGGTTGGTATATTGACATTTAAATTACCTAGGTAATTAACGCTCATCATGTTCTACCATATTATTTAATTGTTTTAAATCGCTAATATTAAAACATTTAAATTTAATGGCGAGTTTAATTCATTGTTGTAAACTATGTAGATAATTACAATATTTCCTATATTGTACCTATATGCATAAGATACAGTTAATATGATAAAATAGTTTTTGATAATGATTTTAATACTTTTAATATTGCTTGAATTATTTCCATTTAAATTTTTTTATCTATAAATCATGAAAAATAGTTAAAAAAGTATTCAATGAAATGTTTTTTTTAATATAAAATGTTTTGCGATTATTATTTTTGTCACACGTTATGAAACTGGCCTTGGTATTATTTATTGTTTTGCAATAATGTCTTAATAAACAATAAATTTTATTATAAACATATGTATTTATTATTTATATATTACTTTGATGATTTAAATCGACTATATGTTTAAAGTGTATTTATATATAGGTATATAAATATATATAAATCAATAATATAGTAATGTCGATTATGTAAAGGTTATATTATTTTATTTAGGTTTAACATATATTAAAAACATAGTTTCATATACCAAGATGGTGGGTAGTTACAAAAATTACAAATTACATGGACTCATAGGGTAGCATCTAATATTGTTGATTTATTCATTGTTTTTCATATTAAAATTCAACCAACTACAAGTCTCATGTCTTATAAATAGATAATTTACTACCCAAATAAATAATAATAATATTAAGTTTGTGTATACATTCGTATAGGTACAATAATAAGTGTACAAGTTTCTATACAGAAGCGTATATACTACCTACGCACAGGAATGCGTTTGAAACACTACAAAATTGGCAGAGGAAATACGCGTTTACGTTAAGTATAATATAATAAATGACTTGTAAAATAACTACTGTTCGTACGAAAATGATTTGTGCCGGTTGATCCATCAGCAACGGCTCAAAAACAGATCTCTGCGGGACTTCAATACTTCGTAGTTTGCTGTGAAGCGCAGTTTGTTCGATATAAATGTATACAAATATATATAATATATATTATGCTATCGAACAATCGGTCGTAGGCACATTGTTGATTTTCAAATATTTTTTTTTTACGAGTAAAGTAAATTAAATAAGTCAGTAAGACACCTGTGCATCGCAGTGGAAAGATGATATCACCGCGTTGAGGTGTTCATTCCTTACACAACCGTTCTTCAAACTTCAAATATTAAAACAAAGGTTTTGCATTTGAACTATTAAATAGAAGAAAAAAATGTTTTTTTAATTTTCCTGATTTAAGACGACTAGTATTGATTACTGATAAGTGATAAGTTACACACAGTAAACGTGAATAATTAACGTTAAACGCCTTGGTTCAAGAATTACCTTGTTTTAATGGTTAAAAGTGCAGTGTAACACGATCAGTATCAGTTATCACATATCATATGGGTCTCTATTTTTAGCTCAGATTCAAGTAATAAATTATTATCCATATCTAAAATTTGTGATTATAAATGCATTGCAGTATTGAGTACAATATATTTGCATATTTTCCCATTATCAATAACTACCCATGTAGTAATACTATTTTACCAATAATAAGTTAACACTACTTACTATATAATTTAATAAATACTAAATAGGTGATACATATTATTATAAAATATCAAAACACATATATTTTAGTTTAAAATGTGTTATGATGTTATGAGATATAATTATGAGTTAGGACTTTATGATTATATATAGTTATGTTTAAATTGTTTTATTTAGATGTATACAATGGGACTTTTACATTGTACCTGTATGTTAACAGTTTATTTTAGTTTCCTACAATAAACTCACTCTTAATCAATTTTCTCGCTCTACATGTAAAATTTATGAAACTAGAATACTAGATATTGAAACATTTTTTATTTTATTTATTTAAGGTTTATTTTGATTCACCACAAACTTCATATTTTTCCACGTAAACGAAATATTTGATGAAACAGTTTGTGACGTAATATTTCACGACATTTATAAAACTACAGGGAAACAATATTGATAAATATATAATTACACATTTCATGAATTATGCCGATATCATCAAACTTTACGGTATCGGTATTCGGTCTTATAGTTTTCCAAAGAGTTACTGGACCGGACGTCATTTTATTATCTGCGAGTCATTTAATCGGAAGTATTATTACCAAGACGTAAGGTATTAGTTCGATATTTCAACCTTTTTGTACACAAGTAATAAATATTTATTACGTTTTTTTTTTTTTTTTTACAGAACAAGAATAACGATCAACAATATTGTTTTTTTTTTTTGTGAAATACGAAGGCTCCATTTAAACACTTATTTCGTATACCGCATGACTTATCATAATAACATCGTACGTAAATTAAAGTGGTACAAAGGTGAACGGGTACAGTTTGACATAATGTGGAAAATAACTCGGAAAAATTGTGTTCAATAAAATCTTTGAGACGCACTCGGCGCGATTATATACATATTATATTTTGTATGTAGTCTAACTAAGTACCTGCCGTGGCGTGTAAGTATAAATAAGACCAGGACAGTGCATTATCAAAATTTACGATAAAAAATAAAAAATAATAGGTAACTTTTATGTAGAAATATTGTCCATGTCCTATAGTTGCCGTGAAGGTACCCCTTATTACTTAGTATTTTTTAATGTGTTTTTCAAAACACGCTTGGATATATTTTGGGGAAATATAAAATAATAAATTACACAGAAACTAGAAAAAAAAATCTGTCGTCGTTATAATGAGTAATGAATATAATATACCTGCTAGAAAAATATATACGTATTATATAATACTGTTGTGCTGTTGTAGAGTGTATAATACCATAATCAGTGTTGTAAAGTATTCGAGAATTGGTATTAGAGTACTGTTTCAAGTCTTAGCACGAATTTTAAATGCTATCTATCAACAATTAAATACATTTAAAATGTATACTTATTACTACTATATTGAATAATTTCCTTCGAATAATTTTTATCCTAATTTCAATTTAAAATATTTGAAATTGTTGTAAAACTAAACGATCTCCACCAAAATCTTATCTTGTTACATGATACGCTATTGCTAATATTACTGATTAGGTAAATATTGTGAAACAAACAATGTTTTTGAAATTTTACAAACATTTATAATATATTATGATACATTCTGGTATACCTAATGATACATAATAATTTTAATATTAAATCTTTCGTTCTAGATTATTTTAAAATGAAATAAATTAAAATTTAGTTAATGAAATATTTTATTAGATATTGTTGGTTAATAAACAACAATGTACAATAACAAACACAAATAGCGTTTCCATTTATCGTACTATTATATTAATAATTACTTTTAAGTTTAAACAACTATTTTGTAAATATTTTAAACTTAGTTGTCAAAACCCTCAAACAAAGCTTTACCGGTAATTTGAAATTGGTAAATGTATGATACAGAAAAAATATCCGAGTCAATATAACTGTAAAATTTATTTCGACGAATAAATATAATTTAAAATAACTATAACACTTAATACATTATTGAAAAAGTGATTATTACAATGCTGATCACAATAATAATAATATAGTGTAAATGTCTAATTCGAAATGTAACTTAATTTTGTAAGCAAATGTTGGCTCATAAACTTTGTATTTGAAGCCTTAATTAATAAAAAAATAATAATAATAATATAGTACCTACATATTATTATATATTATTTACTAATTTTAATCGCAATTGACGCTGTAGGACTAATGAGTTCGTCGTTTTTAAAATAATGATAATATTATAATCGTCGTTATATTGCACTCTCGGTCGATGCGGGAGCTAACATACCACTAATAATAATATAATATAATATGGTTAACGTGCAGTGCTAGGTAACGGTTCATATACAGACCGCTTTTGCAGCTGCGAATAAGTTTAACTCCCGACGAGACGTTCGTTTCATCTCCTTTCGGAGGAATTCGCGCGTTGGTTAATAATAATAATAATAATAATAATAATATATATTATATACCTATTATTATCGAGTTGTGTGTGTGTGTGCGCGCGGCACGTCGATGGTGTTCTATACGCGAGTCGAAACGAGTACAAGTAGGTTAATCTCTCGTATACTAAGGGGAGTATTTGATGCAGCAGCTTCGTTTGGTTTAATGCGATTTCGCAAACTAAATTAATAATATGCTTAACGACGTATTATAACATTATATATTAGTCTGTTATTCTGCGCTGCTCGTCGAGTGGAGATTTTCTCGTTTGCTTTTCATCGCTGCGATATCTGGCAGCCGCCCGCGCGAGTGTTTGAGCTGTTATAAAATCATTGTTTTCGTATTTTTTTTTGAAGGAGGTCGACCACCTGACTGGCGGGCAGCGATCGAAAATTGCCGATCGCAAATACCAAATCTATCGCCTCTAAATAATTTCGTTTTCACCTGTGTCTGGGTTTTATAAGTAACACTATTTTATTTATTTATTTAATTTAATTATTTTAACGGACTATTCCCTTTTTAACAAAAGTATGAACAATTTGTATTTATTTATTTATTTATTTATTTAATACTATGACGTATTACTTATTGAAGGACGGAGCATGTACAACAGTTTAATACATATTTAAATTTCAATAATTAATACAAATATTATAATAGTCATATAAGTATATTATATAATATAATAATAGCAATAGTAGATAAAAAAAATCTAAACAAATACAACGCATTAGATGGTTGGTAAATGGATGGCAGTAATAGTAATATAGTAACCCTAATTTCATTAGTTTTGATGAGAGGCGCTCTCGTTAGCCAACCGCATCATACGGTCTGAGGGATTATTTCTGCCATAATTGGTAGTGTGTGTGGAGAAACTACGTAAGGAACACGATATCATAATTAAATTAATAATATAATTTTTAATTTACAAGCGATTAAATATAAACATTGGTAACAACAATTTTGAAACTAATATTAAGAGGATGTGAGAACTAGAAACATGTATATTTTCCGAAAATAGTTTATCATTTTAGTTTTCTCTTTTCTTAATGCGTTCATACCCCGTGATTAATAAACACCTTAGATATAGATACCATATTTAGTGTGTACGTAATACGTATTGTTACATATGAAATTCAGACTTGCATTATTTAGTTGAAATAGTTAAGTTTTTTTACCTTGTGTGCATTATGTACAATTTGTATCTAAAATGTAAAAAGTTATAAAATTTGTATTCAGGTAAATAATAGAGATTTTCAAAAGTTGTTTACAATATTAATTTTGTTTAGGAAAACTAGGATTATTGTGCTGTTATCTTCGTCTGGGGTTTCTTGGTTAAGTTGACTAAGCTTTTATTGTATTTAGGTGCTGGATATTTACTTACGAGGAATGCGCGTGGGCTAAAATAATGGCCAAAGAATGAAAATTATAAAACGACTTCCTGTCGTCTTTTGGATTGTTGACGAATATGCCATTTGTTCAATATTATCATATGAACCATGCAATGACCTATGTATGTTGCATTTAAAAGACATAAATCGCAAAAAGTTATTCTGTACAGATTCAATAATTTCATTATATATATTTTAGATATAATTATATAACCTATACAATACGTATACAAATATATAAATATTATATTATATTTATAATATATTTATATTCATGTATACAATCGACGCATTGAAATTGTATGTTATGTATGTACATTTAATATTATTATTATGGTACATAGGTACCTACGTTGGCTACTTTATGTTTCGTTATTTTCTTACCATAGAACAACAGCAACAAACCGTTTAATTTTTTATCCACACGTATAATCATGATGTACCTAGCCCAGATAGTGTATAATATATTATTAATAAATATTATCTCAATGTGGAAATACACATTTATGCAAGCCAAGTTTTTGATTGTGAGCGCCTTATACAGCCAGTTTAATAGTTTTATGAAGTTGAAATAACATTAAATATTCTCGAACAAAGTTTATATTTTAAAAGCAATTTTGAGTAAAAACTTATACTGACAACTAGTTAGTGATTGTACTTTTTTATATTGAATACAACTTTAATAACACATTTAAAAAAATATATATATAAAATATGACTCTTCCCTCAACCTCCAACCCACCACCATAACCCTCTGAGAAGTAATATTGTAATGTAAAATTTTTTCTTATAGATTTACGACGGTACGACTATGCAATATTAAAGTAGGATATTAATAGAAGCATATAGTAGCATATTTGCTCGTGTCTTGTTTCCGTTTTATTTTGATGTAATCGTATATCATGTATACGGCCTTTACAATATTATATTAATTATTATCATATATAATAAATTGTATATTATCATTAGTAGAATTGAATTTGATTTGCTGATTCATAGTGTCATATACAATGTATATTGTATATTATTATGTGCAGTGTGAGAGTAGACCTTAAAACATAATTGAACAATCGTTCTGTTCTGTTCGTTGTCCGTTGACCTCACACCCCGCAGGTACACGTATAGTATGGTTATTGGTACATGGTGATTTACCATGCATGTTCATTTCTCTTTTTATCCTTTAATAATGCATTTATTTATATCATGCATTTTTGAATTTTGAATTTCCCTAAAAGACCATTTTTTAAATACTAAGATGTACACCATTTCAAGAGAATACTGTTGAGATAGATTTTTACAATAGACTATTACCTAGACAGATGGTTTTTTCAAAAATATTTTAATAAGTCTAAACCTAAGGACAATACCTAAAGAATAGTACTACCTAGTACTACCTAACCTGTAGTAACTTAGTATTTATCATTCTCGGACAATATTCACTAATTATAAAATGTTAATAAATTCATATAAATTTATTAGGTATTATATTTTTCAGATCATTTTTTAATATAATACCAATATTTATTCTACATTTCTAAACCTATTATTGTTCTGAGTATACGAAGTCTAATAGCTCAAAGACTATAGGTACTAGTTTGAATTTCGTTTTAGAAATATCAGTTACTTGAAAAATTATAGTCAAAAGGATAGTTCTCATTTGAAAAATAGAAGTTGGTATCACTGCAGGTACTCCTTAAATGGCGTGGAAAATTCCAAAATACAATTTTGAACAAATACGTTGTATAGGAAAATCGGGGACAACCATGCATGGTGAATCGCCCTGTACATGGCAATGCTGTCATATTACGCAAACTATCAGCCTTATCTGTAATATATTGTTAATTTATAATGAAAAAAATTATGTACATAATGAATGATACTTCAGAATTGTATCTAACTTGAGTATGCTTATAATGACGTGCTAAAACATAATTTTTTGAATAGATCTTTCGCAGACTTGAGTTGATAGTTGATACTATCGTAGCAATATTTTTTCGAGAGTAGGATAAGACGTAATAAATAAAAATCAACAACAAAAATACCTAGTTAACTATTTCAGATTGATAGCTCAATATAAAATTATAATTAACAATAGATTTTGAAAACCCCTAGACTATATTATCGAGCTAGCGGAACATTAATTTAAATTTAAATTCTCGATTGATAATCATAATAATACTGTACGGTGTTTAACTGTCTTATAAATGTCTCTTTTTTTTTGCTATAACTATAAATTGTAAATTTCCAATAAAAATATCGCTGAATGCCGATTCTACAAGCAATTTCCGTTATGAGAAAAAACACTTAAAGTATATAGATATAATTTAAAATCCTCGTAATTTCGTTAAGGTTTATGTATTATGTTGATGTTTTTACTCACTTATTTGAGCTATACCGGGTTGCATAAACAATCTTTAAACATCTTAATTAATAAATAGTGATAGCTAAAGGTAAATTAAGGGAATATTAACCATTAGCTACCACCAATATTTAGTGGCCCACGATTGGTTCATTAATTTTATAGCAAATCATCAAATTCATGAATTATGTATGCAATCCGGCATTAGGCTTATATTATATTATTAATCATTATACTCTATACTATACTAATATTCAAACAAACCGATTAGAGTATAACTACTCACATAAAATAAATAATAATAGTAAATGGCGACATTCACTTGTCGATATCTACTAATTACCTAAATTATCTGCAATATATATATATAAATAATAAATTGATAGACGTAGTACTTAAAATACGTAAGACACTGAACTATGAGAACTAATTTTCCCCGATGTATCAAAATTAAAATTATTTTCATGTTGGGAAGACACGCATGACTCGGATTTAGAAAGACGCATATAAATGAGGAATATAGGTATATCGTTATATATTATGGTGATATTGTAAAATATAATTTCGTCGATGAATACTACTCAATTATAGTATCAGTTCATTCAAATGGGAACACATCGAAACAATTTCTGAAAATTGATCCCAAGTAAACCCATGATAATCATTCAGATCTGTTTTAACAAATTGTATCGTTTTATTTGGATTGATTTGTGTGATGGGCTAAAAGAGGTGTACTTTCCGATGTTTCCTTAATAATTGTTTTTAATGCTGTTGAAAACGGGTTTCCAGAAGTCCAATTTTAATTTTTTTTTAAACATTTGGTTTTGTTCGCTTTTTGTCTGTGTTTTGTAGGACATTTTTTATTTAATTTTTTTCAGTAGAGTAAAAGTGATTATTGAAAAAAAAAAGATAATTACTTTTGTACTATACTAATTAAACAATACAACAATACAACAAATCAAAAATCCATTTTCTACAAAATCTAGAAAATAAAATAAGAAACTCAAATATGTTTTCAAAATTAAAATCTCGCTTTCAGTACTTGGTAAACTTTTCTCTCGCTTTTTGGGACTTCATTGCCACAAGAGTTAAAACTTTTTTGATCGCTAAATACAGTGACTTGTGACTGCGCGTATGAACGCTACTTCCAAGAATCTTAGACGTAGTTTATCTGTAATTATTACCTTAAGTGTCCGAGGAACTCGCGAACACTACACACAGCACTCCTAGTGGTAATAGAATATTGCCTAAATCCAACTCTTTAAAAATGGTAGGCTTTCGACAGCCTTACAATAATCCTCAGAGGCCCAAAAATTCACATTTTTATTCATTATTTTTTCTTTGGTCTTACTGAGAATTCTGATATAATATAATAGGTATATGGACTGTGGTAAACTCTGCCGATTGTATGGTAAATTCTCTTTTTAAAGCAGAGCTAGTAGACTCTCCGGTTCAAGGTTGTGTTGACCCAAAATGAATATGTTAACTCTCTTGGGTCAACATTATGTGGTAGTTTCCCCAGTGGGTCCCGAAATGACCCTTATTTAATGTTTCGAGTGCTTCCCAAGGAAAAAATATCATACTTTTACGTAGCCCAAGTGCGTCCCAGTTCATTTAGAGTTACCCCGGTTGCATCACAAGTAGGTTAACTGGCTTACACCACAAAAATATTTGGTTATCGTTATTTATTTAATTAGTTTGACTTACACACATTTTTAAAATAATGGATGAGTGTACTAATATTTTATAATGTTTATAATTTAATATTTATTTATTTTTGTTTGATTTTTCAATGCCATGATTTTTACATAATCGAATATAGAGATTCGTTCAGTTTGGTATTTTTGGATATTATCGTCAATGATTTAAAATTGTTTATCACTGACCGGTCTAATTTTTTTAGATATATGATTAGAAGTTTGAATTAATATTTTTTTTATCTATTTGAATTTTTTTTTAATATTTCTAAGGAAGAATATATGTCCGAATGAGGTATATAAAACGTGAATTGAATTTTGAATGGAAACTCTCACACTCATTCGTTGTTTGTTCATTGCTACTGCTCATTTCTGCCCATGTGTGAGGACTGAGGAGGGAAGGTGACTACGGATCAATATAGTTTTTAACAAGATAATCCATAAGTTGATTTAGTTTTTCATCATCTGCAGGCTTGACAGACATAAAATCCTCTGTAAAACTTATTTGAATATCGTGTTCATTCAGCATTGATAATCCAAAAATATTCTTTAAAAACTGTCCTATTTCTTATTCATCATCATAATAATGAGTACTTAAACCAAGATTCTGTATTTTTCACCACCACGCTTGTTCCAGATGAAACAGACAACCTTTTGTAACGATAATCGGTCAAAACGTTTTACGCACCTATATGAATACATTTTTTAAAATCTACGTACATAATTTCGAGATTAAAACATAAATTTAATTAAAATTCATTTTTTAACTCCGAAAAACACGAATAATACGATTCTATTTGTTTATTATTCAATAAAAAAAAATACTAACGGTATACAATTAACCATTAATGGGCCTTAATTAATTTTAATTTATGGACTTTGGTGCAAACGCAAACTAACATAATGTAATATTATATAGGTACCATTATAGTATATTATCAGCGATAACATTACGGACGCACTTGGGATATACTAAAATTATTAGCGGTATTATCGTGGACGCACTTGGGCTATTAAAAAGGTACAATAAACTTAACGGGACGCGCTCGGGCCACGCTCCATTTTGTTTACCTGAAGGAAATGTGCACATTTTTTCGTGTCATAATTTTGTTTACCTGATGTCTCATTTCCTCCAGTAATTTTGGACTTCAGCATCATCATCATCAAGTTTAATAACAACCAACGCTTGGGAATCGTCCCGTTAGAATTTTAATTTATATTTTTCTAGTATTCATCCATCTTTATTTTTATTTATTAATGTCATAAAAGATTTTCAAACCGAAGTGTACATAAAAATTCAAAGTTACGATAAACAAAATAAAATAAGTAAGAACTCTCATACTAAAAATAAAGAAAAAATTATAGTCTATATAAAACAGAAAATAGACACCTCAAGTTTTTTTTTAAATCAGTATGTTCATATTATTACAAAAATAAAATGTATATTCAATTTAACTTATGAGTTTTTTATTAGTATTTTGATTATTATTATTACTATTGTTATATTCTATATACTTATAGACTATATATATATACTATTATATTCTATTATCATTTACTTTAATTTGTATAGTTGATTTTTTTAAAGTGATATTTGAATGTATATTCAATTAAAAAATTGTTTCATCGTAAATATTTGTTACCTACCTTAAACTAAAAAGTTAAACTTTATGATTTAATATGTAATTTATAATTTGACGTTGCATTGTATTTTTATTTTCTGAGGAATATCACCGATTTACATTATACTCTTTAGACGATTATTTTACATCATGATGTATTTAAGAATTATGATATAAGTACATTAAATCATTGTAATTTAATATTATTATACAGATGAAACGTAAGATCCTAAAATGTAATTAAGGATTTCCAATGAAGAGTTACCATATAAAAAAAAATTAGACAAGAATAAACATTTATTCTCTATTTGAACGGTTCATAAGACACTTATAATATTATTATATACATTGAATTATTGAATTATTGTAATTTTGATATCATTATTAAACAGCGAAAACGTAGAATAAAATCAAACATATTGTCTGAAGGTGATGGACCACCATTAAAATAAAGAAAAACTTAAGATCAATCAGTTACTAATTCAAAAGTTCATGTAATACAGTTTTTATATTATTATTTACTATATCACTATTATATTGGTACATAGTACATTAAGTTATTGGAATTTGATATTATCATAAAGCAAAAACGTAAAATGATATCCACAATTTTAACAGACATCGATGAACCACCACTAAAAAAACTAAAAATTCAGGATCAATCAACTACTAATTTTTTATATAGGTCAAAAAGTAAATAGAAATGAAAAAATCTACGGCCGAACTTTGCGTTTTATTTTTTACATGGCTTCGTGATCTTATAGCAGCTTCTATGTTTTTGGTTCATAATGTCAACTTCATATAACCACTTTCAATACTATTATAAATTAAATTATTTAACTTTGATAACATTTTTTAGATTAAACACATTGCCAAGAAGTGTTTTCACTCAATTTTCAGTCAATACAACTTAACAAAGAATCACTGTGTGAAATTCATAAGTACCTACTTTGGATCAAGGTCGGTTGATAATGATGCACGTATACTATATTATATAGAAATATATTATTATTGTATTATTATTAAGAAGTTGATAATTCCGCAATTCAATTCAAAGTTTAAAATATGTATGAAACATATTTTTAACTTCTATTCAGTTACATTTAATTATAGTTATTATTTGATTACACACATTACATGCTATGCAACTGTTTTTACATAAATCTGAGTATTAAATTTAACTGGATTATTAACCTTGCCAAAGCTTTCGGAAACAAATATTCCACCTTGCTTATTGTAATATTAATATTATAATATATTATTAAATCGCTTTGGGCCTTTTTGGAGTTGATAAACCCACTGTGTATGCACCAATATTATTATTTATACATTTAGTTATTGTAATATTCGTGATATTACTATATAGGTTGAACGTAAAAAGTGAATCCTAAATGAATTCTAAATTAAACATTTTAAAGCATTCGGTTAACAAGAACTCATTTTTATTTTAAATTTATAAACCTTCTCT